>JAJEJO010001654.1:319447-350021 GCA_020662805.1 Glaucomys volans | reverse complement strand
CAAAATCTGAATATTATCAAAAATATTCATTTGCAGAATAATCACTATCTAAACAGAATCTGGTGCACCCTAAATATCCATACACTGCACATAACTTCTTCCCATTCTGATTTTGCCTATTAAGTGCTTGAGAAGTATACACCCTTCTAATTTACTCCCTGACTTACTCTGAATCTTTCCTAATGTTCAGAAATTGCTTGCAACAGATCCAGTTTTCTGATTTTAGGTGCTCATTTTTGTAGCTCAATTAGATTGATTCTTATCTGCATTCGGTTGTTTTTCCATTTTTAAATTATTTTAATCGAATGACTTTTGTTCATTGTATTTTCACAGTATGGTACATGATATTTATAGTGTCAATATGAAATTTTTTAAAAATAAATTTAAGTTGAAAAGTGAGTTGATTTAAAGAACACTTACTAAGTAAAAAATAGGTCAGATTTTTCTCATTAATGGCAAACATGAGTAAGCAATGTTTCCAAAATGGTCATTTTTTCCATCTTTAAAATGACCCTTCACCTATCACCACATTTCTCTGTTCCCTTTAAAATAAAACTTTTGCAAGAATTATGTGTACACTTGCTATCACAAAATTTTCACCTACTATTATACATTTTTTAAAAATTGAGGTAAAATGTTTCTCTAGCAGGGTACACAAATCCTAAGGAAATTGTCACAAAACAAACGTATCACCTCCGTCAGCCGTCGCAGAATACCTCTTGTCCCTCCTTTCTGATCACACATATCTGTCTTCCTATAACTAGTACTCTGCCTTATTACTGTATATATTAGTTTTTCCTTGTTTGTAAAAATTATACAAATGGAATCATTTATTTTGCCCTCTTTTTTGAACATTGAGTTTGTGAGATTCATCTATATTATTGAGAGAACCTATAAATTTTTTCTTCTTCCCGCCTATGTAGAGTTACATTACATAATTACATCATCATGTATTTGTTCTACCACTTACGGATGGATATCTGAGTTGTTTCCAGATTTGGGCTATTATTGATAATAGTTCCATGAACATTCTTGTGACTGTGTGACAGCTGCTATTACTTTTACTCTTGTCCACTCTACTTCAGCTAGGCTAGCCTCCTTTGCCATTCCTGGAACATTTCAAGTGCACTTCCACCTCTGGCCTTTTGCATATTCTGTGCCCTTCCACCAGATATCTGCTATGGCTCTGACCTTTACTTCTCTCATGCCTTTGCTGATAGGTTCCTTTTTGAGAGGCATTCTCTAACCCTGCCATTTGAATTGCAAATCCTATTTTTGCCTTGCGACATCCAATTTTCCATTCTCTGATTTATTTTTCTCCATGGTACTTACCATAATTTGATATGTTATACTTATCTGTTCATTGACCAGCTGCCAAACCACTGTAATAAAACTCTGTAAGGGCAGTGATTTTTACCCATCTTCTATAACAGTGTCTTTCACACAGATGATTCCCAATAAATACTGATTGAATGAATTAATTAGTGAATATTGAAATTAGTTAATATCCTGTATCTGAAATAGTCACTGACATTTTTAGAAGTTGGAATTTGGGTAATATAACATTTTACTATTTTATAGAAAATTAAACAATCCAAAAGTAATCAATGTGAGTAATATTTGAACAATATCAGGTATAAGGTACAAAAAGAATATAGGTTCTTATTCCTACTGTGAAGGAAAAGAGATTTTAAAATAGCATTTCTTTTTTCTATTGCAAAAAATGCTATGTAATGTATTTATTCAGAATGACACTTACAAGAAATAATACAGCTTCCACCAAAATATACATTTTTGAGAAACTGGCATAGGTATGTAACAAGGCTGTCTTAGGGAACTGAAATATCAGCATCAATGTTATCTGTTTATCCATCTTCTGAATACTAAGTCTTACTATGAATGTCATTAATTATAACACTGAAAAGCAATTAGTATGTTTCTTACAAATATTTTACATACTTATTTAGTATATCATTCTTATAAGATTGTTGTACTTATTATATTCATTTTACAAATGAGACAACTGAAGTACAAAAGAATTTGAATCTATTTGGATCTAAAGTCTGTGCTTTTAACCACTACCTTTATATGACCACTAAATGTATTTATTCATGGAGTGATAGACAGATATCATAGCAGTATTTTCAAAGATATCAGTTTACTGATCCCTTTCATATGATTTAAGTTTCTTTTTAAGATGATTTGGGAAGAAGAAAGGAAAGGGACAACATTTGTTTATAATCTACTGTGTTTGACCTGTGTTACCTCATGGAATCCTTGAAATAGCTCTGGAAGATAACTATTAATTGCCCCATTTACAGAAGAAAAAGCTGAAGCAGAGATAAATAGATAATGTTGTTATGGTCCTAAAGCTACTATGAGTTGTAATTCAAATGAGGTTCAGACTAGATCTGTCTGACTCCAAAAGCCTATATCCTTCACTATGGCACATAGGGATCGGTATTATCCAGGGAATAGTGAGCATCCAGAGAGGAAGAGGAATACATAGTTCCAGTTGGTAGTGGGCTATAATAGGATATGGAATTAGAACAATAGAAGGCATAATCCCAACTGAGAATTTCTGGGCATCTTTTCCTCTCTCTGACCTTCAGAGCTCACACTCAAGTAAGCTTCGTATAAATGAGTGGAATGGGTCTTCTGAGATCATAGCAAGTACATTAGTCTATTTTCCATTGCTATAACAAAACATCTGAGGCTGAGTAACTTTTAGAGTAAAGAGATTTATTCAATTCACAGTTTTGGAGATCCAAGAGCATGCACCATCATCTATTTTCTCTAGTAAAGGCCTCTGGTTACATCACAACATGGCAGACGTCATCATGACTGGGGTGCACACAAGAGGGAGAGATCACAGGGTAAGACAGGAAGCTAGAAAGTGTGGAGGGAACAGGTTTGCTCTTTTGTAACAACTCTCCCTTGGGAACTGAGGTCCCATAAGAACTACATTAATCCTAAATACCTTAGGTTAAGTTCACTTCTTGAAGGGTCAGTTGCTTCTTAATACAGCCACATTGGAGTCAAAGTTTCCAACACATGAACTCTTTGGAGATAAACCTCATAAAAATCATAACTTCAAGCTTCATTCTTAAATGAGATCTTTAATAAATTGTACATTTAATAAATTATACATTGAAATCTCCTCTTGCAATTGTTGAAGCAAAAATTACATCTCTAATGATTTTCAGTGATATCATAACTTCTTGTGGCCCAGGAGAATTCACTCTTCTCAACACAAATTTTTGGTATTGGTTTGGTTTTGATTTTTTAAAAAATTAAAAACCACAAGGAGTTTAGAGAATGCTAACCATTATCCTTGTGAACTTTCAACTTAGTCACAGGCACAAAATAGATACTACTGGTTGGACTTTAATGGAAAAGTGTAACTTGCAGTAAGATATCAGAACAATAGTGTGAAGGTGGTAAGCTGATGAAGGACATTCATTCACCAGATAGCTAGAAGAGACACTTCTATTGAAAACTTGGTGAAATATAACCTGAAACAATGAAACAGACATCAATACATCAACAGAGTGAGAAAAACAACCAGCAACAGAATGCTTAGTGAGTAGAAATACAAGATGGAGAAGCTCAGCTACACAAAGGAGTCACATTGATTGCAAGGCAAAGAGTGGTGCTTAAGTGCCAGATTCTGCATGCAGCAGCTGCTCTCAGAATGACAGAGTAATGGATTTCTGTCCACTTATTGGTCTTTCAGCCTCCAGGGGACTGACTCAGCCAGTAGTTCTATTTTCAGAAGCAGAGGATAAACACAAGCCTTAATCCTACCATTTAAAATCTAATAAGTATTTTCACCAAAACATCTGTGGCCAGTTTTTCCACTGTTCTTTTGCAAATTCATGTGCATATCTATACCTCTGTAGATGACTTCTATTATGCTTTACATACTACTCTTGTGGTTAAGAGTTTCAACTCTGGATAAACATTACTTGGATTAAAATCTGGTCTATATTAATTATTAGCTGTTTATTTGATGATTTTAGAAAAAGTATTTTATCTCTTCATTTTTCATTTTCTTTATCTGAAAACCAGGATGAAAATAGACCTAAGGGAACTGTTTCATAGGATTGTGAACATTAAATGAGACAATGTATGTAAAATTTATAGTACAGTATCTGGATTGTTACACTTAATATTTTAAAAGTATCTATAATATTTAGATGTGTATAGTGATCTATAGTTTGCCAAGAGCTTAAAACCCATTTTTCATCTGCCCTTCATGATGATCTAATGAGACTGGCCAAGTTTGCTCCGTATGAGGAAGATGAACTCTTGGCATCATCATGTAGCTCACCCAATATTATACAGAAAATAGTAAAGTCAAGATCTTTCATCCAAAAAGATATTTTCATCTTTAGATTATGGTCCTTTTCACAATCTCATGCTTCCCTTTAAAATGAAATTGCTATTCTTTTTGTAGTGATTAGGCCAACTTCATTTGTAATGGAAGAATTAAAATTAGAGCCAAGATCTTGTCCTTCAGTACCTCATCCTGATCCTATGGCTTTCTTCAAGCATGACTCAGAAGAAAAGGAACTGATTAAATTAAATTGTGCCTATGCATTGTTATCATCCATTCCTGGAAACTTGCTGAGGCTTGAAAGAATTAGTTACCTAAGGGAGGAAAATTAAATTTATTGAGCAGAAGAGCCCTTAGTTGTAATGACAAAAACCCAAATCAAGCAGACTTTTGTAAAAAGAGAATTAATTCCCAGTGTTATGGGTTGAATTTTATCTTCCTCTCAAGAATTTATGAGTGTCCGCAGTACATCAGAATGTGACTTTATTTGGAGACAGGGCCTTTACAGCAGTATTCCAATTCAAATGAAGTCATTAGTAGGGGGTCCCTAATCCTATATGACCAGTGTCCTCATAAGAAGGGGACATTTGGATATAGATGCACATAAAGGAAAGATGATATGAAGAGACATGGGGGGAAAAGGGCCATCTGCAAGCAAAGGGGAGAGGCCTGGAGGGAACCAACCCTGCCTACATCTTGATTTTGGACTTCTAGACTCCAACATTGAGACAATAAATTCTTTTATTGCTTAAGCCAATCAGTTTGCGATACTTTGTTGTGGCAGCCCTAACACGCCGTCTTGTACCTGAGAATTTTAGGAGTACCTCAAGAATTTAGGCACAGATGGATCTAAGGGAGGAAATGGTGTCATCAAGATGTGATATGTTCTTCATTTCTTCTTCTTCTATGCTGGTACTTTACCACATTTCATCAATTCTGAAATGCATATTTTCCCTATCTTTTTCACATACCTGAAATCTCAAGATATAACCAACAATTTCTTCTGACCTTTCTTTATTCTTAGTGGCACATAAAATAATGGTCTGTCTTACAATTGACAGCATTTTAGGAAACCTTAGAAACTGAGTGTTTACAGGCAGGCTATTCGTATTGGCAGTCATTCCAGCTCAAAACTTGCCATTTTGTGACGCCACTGACACAGACAGGCTTTTACTAATTATTAAAGCAAAAGGCCCTAAGCAAAAGCCAGCTCAGGGCATACTAACCTTAAAAAGCAGGTTTGAGGGAAGGGGAAGGTAGGCTTTGTACCATGAAATCACAGGTAAAAAGGCAATTTCCCCAAAGAAAATGAAGTGCTGTCACCAGGATAAGGAGGCTGAATATTTGGAAGGCCTGTGTCAACTTAAGTACCGGCCTATGCCAAGCACTGTCTTGTGACTCTTGCTTAATTCCCATTACAAATCAGTGAAGCAGGAGGTTTTGTCACATCTGTGTCCCTAATGAGGAAGCTGAGGCTCAGAGAGTCACAGATCTATGGGAAGAACTGAATATTACCAAATAGTAATAGAGGGCTTACAAAGAGCATAACTTTCCCTAGGGACTACAAATACAAGAATGATTATTGTTCTTGTGCCTAAGATCCTCAGAGACCAAGGAGGAGATAGACACAAAGTACCAAACAGCTTATTATGAAATAAAATAACAAAATAGAAATATTAGAAATGTATTATGAAAATAATTAAATTTGCTTTGGCAAGAAGGGAGACCTATGTGGAACAGGGATTGGAAAAAGTTCTTCATACATTAGTTAAGAAAACCTTTCTTAAACTTTTGGCAAGCAACAACATCAGAGCACTGGGAAATAATATTGCTAAACCTTGCAAAGAGCCGCATTCATGGGAAATATTTACTAAATAGTTACAAAGTCACTGAGTGAAAGGGTGAAATTTTATTCCAAGAAGCTAAATGTCCTTGAGATCTTGTCCTTGCCTTACAGGTCCTGGGCCCCTCCCACAGCTCTGTGTTCATTTCCAGGGTCAGTCATGACACCTGGGAGTTCCATCTCACCACTTCCATCACATCTGCAGACAGGAGGACTCATGGCCCTGAAGCACGCACTGTCATTTCCTCTGAACTTTAAACAATGTTTTCAGTCTTTTTAGTTGTTTTGTTATGAAGCAATTCTGCAGATTAGTAGAGATTTGTTTTCAAAGCATTTCATTTATCTCTTGAAAATTTTTGCTGCTCTATTTTATTAATTTTCAGAAATAAAAATGTGATGATTTTATAAAATACATAGGCTTTCATAAATTGATTATTTTTTCTTTATTGGAGATTAGATCATCAGCCACTGAGACTTGGGTTAAAAGTATCTCTTTGGATCTCCATCTGTATTAAGATGATTTTTATTTTTCATTTCTGTTCTACTGATTTTTTATGATCAAGTTTGAATACATGACAAGGGTAGCTGACTTGTTCTCACACCAGTGCCCTCCCATATTTCCTTTTTCTTCTTCCCTCCCATCCTTTCTGGAATTTCTCTTTTCCATCTATGAGCTGCACATTACTCAATTGTACCTTTCTGATGTCCTGTATCCATCTTGGTAGAATCCTTGCCCACCATCATGGCTGATAAACCCAATTCCTTTTCTAGAAATAAAATTGGAGTTCATTAACTATCAGAGTTATTTAGTAGCGGTATACCTTTTCTATACACACCATCAATAGTTGCTCACTCTCTAGGCTTTTTTTCCTCTTATATGCCTATTTCATGAGTAATTTACTATATATTAAATATTCTTTGAACATGTCATATTATATATTCTTTCATTATGGATGCCTGTCATAAAGATTTAACATTTTACCCACCATTGTGTGTTAAAAAAAGTCCTTGAAGAGGAATTGCAGAGTTAAACAGTTTTATTATCCTTTAAAAATATTGATATATACTGCCAGGTTGCCTTCAGGAAAGGATTTTCAATTTAAACCACCAGCATTTTATGAGGACCTCTTTCAACAAATGCAAGATGCTTCCATTAACACATTTTTATTGTATGATAGTTGAAACTACTTTTTTTTTTTTTTTTTGGAACTAGGGTTTGAACTCAGGGGCACTCGGCCACGGAGCCACATCCCCAGTCCTATTTTGTATTTTATTTAGAGACAGGGTCTCACTGAGTTGCTTAGGGCCTCGCTAAGTTGCTGAGGCTGGCTTTGAACTCGCGATCCTCCTTCCTCAGCCTCCTGAGCCACTGGGATTACAGGCGTGTGCTTAGTTGAAACTATTATCACACTCATTTCTATGGATACTAAGAAGTTGAATATTGTGTCTCTTATGTTTTTTCCTTATTTGCACTTATTTTGCATAGTCACTCCTTATGTTCTTTGCCTTTTTTTTCTACTAGGCTATTAAGACTTTCACTTTGTTTTATAATACTCTGTTATTAGACATATACTGTAGATGGTTGAGTTAATGACACTTCTTTTTATAGACATCATCAGTGTTATTCACTTCTATCTGGATTCTTGATTCCCATTTTACTCCCCTTCCCCATATACATATAAGCAAGCTTCCTAGTTTGTTCAATTCATATCCTTTTATTTATATTGAGTAGTAAAATGTACATAAGCACAAGCATGCATTTTCAAATACCTAAATCAAAATTGTGTTAGGTATTACATTTAATTCTGGTTTTTATCTTCACTTAGTATTGTTTTAAAGATTCAACCACGCAGCTACTTCTAATTGTTGCAAAGGGCTCTGTACTGGGGTCATTCTGATTCCCCCCTGAATTCCTCTCTCCTCTGCCACTGAAAATGATGCTATAATAAAAATCCCCCACCTACCCATGTTTAACTTCTATGCCAATTTTTTGGAAACACATGTATACACGCACACATAAAGAGAGACAGAGGGAGGGAGAGAGAGAGGGCAGGGGAAGAGAGTAGGTCATATCTAATTTTTTCTAAACTTGTCAATTGCTCTTTAGCTACTCCACTCTTAATTCCCAATAGCAATGAATGAGATTTCCTAAGTCCATATACCCCTTCCTTACTTACCTGGCCAAGTGATCAGTTATTTTTATTTTTGTTTTAATTTGCATCTCCTTGATTGCTAAAGCATTTGAGTTCTTTGCTTGGATTTTTTTGTGTGTATATTTTGTAATGTGGCTTTTACTCATCTTCTTATGTGGTTCCTGATTTTTTTCTTATAGATTTCCAAGTCTCTTGTATAGTCTTCTGTGTTCGGTAGTCAATTATCAGTTATATGGATGTTTTAAATTGAAGTTAATTAAACTTAAATAAAATTAAAAATCCAGTTCTAAAGTTGTACTGGCAACGTTCCAAGTGCTCAACAGCCACATATGGCAACGGCTACCTTATTGGAGAGTGTAAATTTAGAACATTTTCACAGTGCAGAAAGTTCCATTGAAAACAACTGTTAAAGATATTAGATGCAGATCAATGATCAAGTTTACAATTTGTAAATGTCTTTTATTCTTGTCATCTATCTGCTAAATTGCTCATCATTTCTTTATTGTACAGAAATCCCCAATTTTGATGCAAACACACTTATAAACTTTTCTCTTTTGATTTATATTTTTGAAATTTTTTTTTTCATCTTACATCATTAATATATTGTTATGTTGCTTTAAATAGTTTTCCTTTCCTGTTAGATTTAGCTGTTAGTCTGTGTGGAGATTACTTTCAGTAGTTGGTGTTAGGCAGAAATCCAATTTTATTTTTTGCTATATGTAAATAAATTTCTAGAACATGATTTAAAAAATATCTCTTCCATTCAATTGTAGTGCTACTTTTATATAAATTTGCAAAACGCATGCATCTGTTCTAAATTCTCTTTTCTGTTCTATTGGTTCATTTATTTGTTCTTTATAATCCAAAACTTCTTTATTACTGTGACCATACTATGCTTTTAGTATCTAACAGAACAAGTCCTTTCTCTTTACTCTTCTTTTCTAAAGGTAAACTCAACTGCTTTTATAATAAGTTCATTTAGTTTCTCTGAAAGAAAATTGGAAGTTAAAATGGGATTGTGTTAGATTTAGGTAAATTTAGTTTAACTTGGAGAAATTTGACATCTTTGTAAAATTAATCAACCCATTTAAAATCATTTACTTATATAATTATCTCTTGTCCCTTATTAGAATTTAAAATCTTTCCCCTAGGGATCTTATGTATCCTGGTTAGATCCCAGTTACTTTATTGCTTTAATGCTATATCTCCTTTTAAATTTTTCTAATTGGTTAATGCCAGTATATAGAAATGCTGTGATTTTTGCTAGTTCGTCTTATGTCTATGGGAAACTGAAAATTCATTAGTTCTTATAGTGTCGATTTTTTGATAAGGCTCTTTATATACTGAGAATGTTCACCATTTGTATGTCATATTTGTTTTTCCCAGTTTGTCATTTGGCTTTTAATTTTGTTTATGAAGTTTTTTTATGTATCTAAGCTTTACATTTATCAAGGAGTTAATTCTGTTAATATTAATTTGTGATCTCATCCAATGCATTTATGCTATTTGGCAAAAAGATTTGTGTTTTCCTTCGTTTTCTTCTGGACTAGCAACAGTCAGCCAGTGGGCAAAGAGTGTGTTGTCACTTTTGATCCACTAGGGGCCAACACTTGCTTGAAGGAAACTGATGTGCTTTCCTAAAACTCATCTTTCCCCCCTTGAAAGGGAGGAAATTGACTAAAAGAAACTGTACAGAAAAGAAGTAATTTCCATTTAAATTAGGTGAACAGAAATAATGTAGAAAAATGCCCGCACAAAAAGGGAAAGGTATTTTTAAAGGCAAGAAGTTATATAAAGAAGACTCACTGGGTGCAGTGGTGCAGGCCTATAATCCCAGGGATTTGGCAGGCAGAGGCAGGAGGGATTGCAAGTTTGAGCCAACTTGGGCAATTCAAGGAGACCCTGTCTCAAAAGAGAAATAAAAAGGGGTGGGGATATAGTTCACTGGTAGAGCACCCTTGTGTTCAATACCCAGTGCCAGAAATAAATAAGAAAATGATAAAAGAATAAACAGGATTCAAAAGGCTAAAGCAGAAGATACAAATAAAAGTTTAATTTTTTGTCAAAATTCAATTTAGAAGAATTCAAAAATTAAAATGATCTAGCTTCTACTCAAAATCCACATTAAACATTAATAAATAAGAAGTAGATAATAAAAAAAACAGCCAATTGTGGATTTTCCTTCCTTTTCCTTTTATGGCTCTTAAAAGGCCAGGAGGTGGGGAAAAACAACCTCTCCTATTCTGTAGGGTTTCTTCTCAGGTCACCAAGTGGAAAACACTTCTCAAAATAAAAAAAGAACAGTTGCTTTAGTTCAAATAAGGAGATATGTAGGAAAAGACCATCCTGACAGATTATGCTGACCCAAGTAGTCATTGGAAGGTCGTTCCTCTTGGAATCCCATTAACATATTTAGGATCACATTTATCTCACAAAAACACACACATCCACAAAGGAAGAAAAGGAAAGAAGAAAGGAAGAGAGAGGGGGAGGGAGGAAGGTAGGTCAGGCCAATGCACAAGGCTGCAAAAATCTTATCTATGAAAACACGAAAGGACAGCTAAAAACAGTTCCTTACATATAGATGGTTTCTTACATTTAGGTCTGGGGAAAAAAATGATCAAATAGCCCACATGCAAACTACTATAAAAAGCAAGGTACTAACTATTATTATTACAAAGGTGCATATGCCAGTTGGGACTTGGCTTCTGGGTGTCCTTCCATAAGTAGGGCATCTACGTCATATCAAATGTGAGAGGTCATGCTATAAAAAGAATTTATTTTTACATCAATTGCAAAAAGTGCACGAAAGATTTTTGTTTGTATATAAGGCACAGTTTTTTAAAATCAATTAAAATATTTCTTAAATATGATGACATAAAATAGTTTCAAGTTAATATATTTTCTGGTGTTTTTGATTTAGTACCTATAAACATTGAGTATGTATAGCAGGAGGAATACATTTACAGGTACTAAAAATATCACAATATTTCATAAAGTTTATTTATTTAACTCAATTGATTAAATTTATTTTTATGTGTAAGTAATAAGTGCATAAGGTAGACTGCAAATACAAGAAGGGTTTTCTCTGAAAAGCATACAGCCTGGCCCCCCATCCTCAACCTTATCCTCTTGTTCCCCCATTTCACCATCCAGCAGTAGCTGATATTGTCAGTCTCTTGCCATCAATATTAATGAGTAGGTGCTGTTTGGGTTTTTTGTTTGTTTGTTGTTTACAGAAATGGTAGCATGACCCACAAATTCCATACCTTCACTCTAAACACCATCACCAACAATTACTGTTAAACTGGAATGGTTTGCCCTCCATTTCAGGTCAGCTGATCAGCATGAACTCTGTCTTTTTCTTCTTAACAGTTGCAAAGTATTCCATTTGACAGGTGTACCAGAGTTGATTTGTCTAGTTTCCTATTGAAAGGCATTTGGCCTATTTTTATTTATTTTTTAGTTAACAATAACTTAGTGATTTTCTGCATACCTGTGTTCTTTTCAGGGAATATGATTTAGGAATGCAAAACAAAACGTGAATTGTTGGGTCAAAAGATATGTACATTTTAATGGGGACAAATGTTGCACAATTGCCCTTTAGAGGACTGGTACCAACTTTTATATTCTCACTAAAGAGGGTGCCTTTACCACCACATTTCTGTCATGATTGCTTTTGATCAAATATTTTGTTCTTTTCAAATCAGTTGGGTGAAAAAGAAAGAATCTTATTGTGATTTTAATTTGCATGTCGCCTATTATTAGTAATTTAAAATTTTTTCAATTTTAAAATCGTTTGTATTTTCTGTGAGTATATTATGGTTCTTTTGCCCATTCTCTCATTTTCCTATATTGGTTGTAAGACTTTAAAATATTATTTTTAATGGGGCAGGAGGGAGTGGGGGAAGGAAAGATAGTAGACTGAGACAGACAGTATTACCCTATGAATATGTATGATTACATGAATGGTGTGAATCTATATTGTGTACAACCATAGAAATGAAAAGTTGTACCCCATTTGTGTACAAAAAATAAAAAAGTATTTGTAGTTCCTTATATAATATGAAAATTATTCCATTGTCTATTTTATGTGTTCCAATTTTTTTTTTTACTTTTGTAGAAGAAAAATTTTTTAAAAGTAGCAAAACTATGAATCTCTTATGGCTTTGTTTTTAAGTCAGGCTTAGAAAGGTCTTCCTTACTTGGATAATTTTTAAATTTGAAAGAATTTAAAAGCAAAATATCAGAATATTTTGCTTAATATGTTTATTATAGCATTTTTTAATTTTAAATCTTTGATCCAGCTAAAATTTATTTTGATTCTAAGACGTGAGTTTGATATCTAAAGTTATTTTCACCATATGCTCAGTTTCCAAGCTCTTTAACGAGAATTCATCTTTCCTGGCTGATTTGAAGAAGCCATTTCGAACCTGCCTTCCAAAATGCATTTATGCCTGTTTCTAGATTCTTGTTAATTGATCTTATATCTCACTCCTTGAACATGGCAGGCTATTTTTATTATATGTTCTAATATCTGCAATGGTCTAACCTTTCCTTCTTCACAATTTTTTTTCTGAAACATACAAATAATGTATTTCCTTCTTTGAACTTTAAAACAGATTGTTTAATTTTGTTGTTGTTTTTATTGATCATTAAGCATTTATATATTAGTTTAGGAAAGATTTTCAACATTATAATAATGAGAATATCTTCTATTTGTCTTGTATATACCTTAATTTTTTAAATTAAATCTTTTTCTTATAGATTTAAAATTTTAAATGTAAGATTAAAATTGTTTATTAAAAATTTTGCATGTTTATTTTTAAATTTTTTCTGATTATCATCAACACTACTCTTTATATTTTTCTTCCTTTATACGTATTATTTAATTGTTGTTTGTCTATTGACAACGATTTTTTTTTCCAAGTACTGGGGATTGAACCCAGGGGCACTATACCACTGAGCCCCAGCCTTTTTATTTTTGATTTTGAGATAGGATCTCACTAAGTTGCCCAGGCTGGCCTTGAACATGCAATCCTTCTGCCACAGCCTCTGTGGGATTACAGGCATTGTACCACCATACTCAGCAGAAAAGCAACTAATTTTTTTAAACTTTTATTTTATATGTTGCCAATTTACTGAAATTTTTTTCTACTTTGTGATAGCTTTTGAGTTAATTCCCCTGGTATTCCAGGTATACAGTCACATAATTGAGAAGAGCATCATTTAGATTATTAGACTTTTTAAAAAAAACTTTATTTATTTATTTATTTTTATTTTTACAGACTGCATTTTGATTCATTGTACATAAATGGGGTACAACATTTCATTTCTATGGTTGTGCGTGATATAGATTCACATCATTTGTGTAATCATACATGTACATGGGGTAATGATGTCTGTCTCATTCCACCATTTCTCATATCCCTGCCCCCTCCCCCTCTCATTTCCCTCTACAACATCTAAAGTTGTCTTAATTTTTAAGGAGTAAAATAAGAATATACTAAAAAAGTAAAATGATACAGCTAATTTTTGTTATAAATAGAACAGAATAAACACCTGGGGTTGATTGTATTTTAAATTAATGAGATGCAGAATTTACCAGAAAAGAATAAAAAAAATGAACTCTTGACAGTTATGAGGAAAATTAGAAAATCTAGTTAATAGTCCAACACATATAATGGACATGAAGATTATGGTCATTAATATCAGTTAAATCTTTTGTATTGTGGCACTTCCATTCATCTTTTAGGCTTCATTCTCCTTAAAATTGCAACCAACATGGCCAAGTTATGTGGGAACATCCTTTAAGCTTGCTGCAGTGGCAGCTAATGAAAGGAGAGGACCTCTGTTTTCTGTTAACAAGAGCTGTGGCTAATGCACAGTGATCACTCTGGCCTGTGTCTTATTTCTCCTCTGTCATGAAAGAGCTCTCACTGATTCTCAAAAGGAAGTGGGGGTGGGAGGCAGAAATGAGAGCATCACTGGATTCAATTGAATATGACTCAGTAACAGATGGACTGTTAACAAAGATGGCAAGTCTTCTGCTGTCATCAGGATGGACAGTGCTGAGTATCTCCTCACCATTGAGAAGAATCACCTTCTTATGGGCTGGGCAGTTTGCTTCACCCTTTTAAAGGCCCCTCCTAGCTTAGCCAGCTTGCTGGAAGTTAGCATTGTATACTGGCAGGCTGCCTGCTTCTCCCCTGCCAAAAAGTATTTTGCATTCAATTTAAATTTTGCTTTGAAATTTATTTTTACACTTAAAAAGTTGGATACAAACTATGTCTATTTGTGTGCTAAATTCATTCTATGTGCACTCAAGCATTTCTGTTAGGCAAGCCAATAAATTCTCCAGAACTCTTTTTATTCATTTTTATTTAGGCATAGAGAAAACCAACTACATAGAGGGATATAACATAGATGCATACTGGATACTGAGTTTCATTCCATAATTACAATTCTTACAATTAATATTGTCCAGACTTGCTCCTGTCACTTTAACAACCCATCTTGACTTTTGGTGTTAGTACATGTAAATGGAACTCACCTTTTTTGTCTTGTCATGACACCATATGACTGCACCATAATTCAATCAATCAATCAATCAATCAATCCTTTATTGATAGGAATTTGGGTTGTTCTGACAAAAATTTATTGCTCTGGGGTTAGGGGGACATAACTCAGTGGTAGAGTGTGTATTTAGCGTGCTCCAGGCCCTGGGTTCAATCCCTAGTTCACACACAAAAAATTGCATTGCATTATGTTCTGCTCCATTTAGCCCAGGGTTAATAGCTAGAGTTGAGAATGAGGATAGTAATACTAGAATCCAAGTTTCATCCAGAGGAAGAGCGTTTGTTAGTAGAATAGAACCCACCAGTAGCAGTTTGGATCAGAAGAGAGCAGCCAAGGATGGGGAGCTATGATGAGGGCCATTGATGTTAGGCTTTGCTAGCCACAGTGAAGAGGCCACAAGAGCAGCCACAGTAGGTGGCTTGTAACTTCAAACAGTTAGGCTTAACAACTTCAACTTTGGAACCAAGTGACAAAAGACTGATCATATTTATTTTCATAAACCTGAAGTGCTGACATCAATGCTATTCTTAGCAATGTTTGATAAAAGGATGACATCATCATGGTACCCACATTGTCTGTTCTTTGCCTTGAGAAAATAACTTGAGAGAACTGGGTTAAGTACTGTTTTTCTTTTACTTTCCCAGTCTAAATCTCTCTAGAAAGTATTAATTGGGGAAGAAGTTAAAAGAAATTATCCTATGGGAAAGAAACCTATTTCTAAGAAAATGGATTTGGTCCTCTCAGGAAAAAAAGAGAAAAAGAACCACTAATTTAGGAACTTCTTCATATTTTTTTTTCTTCTCTTCTCCATAACCCTTCACTCTTACCCCATTTACTTAGGGTCTTTTCCTAACATACTGTTATAGCCACAGAAACCAGATTGGAATGTTGATGTTCCCCAGGGAGATTCTCAATCGTGATTGGGGGTGTCAGCCCCACCACAAATCCCAAATCTCCTCCTTATGGCCCCCCCAATCCCAAATCCCCTCCCTATAGTCCACCCCAACCCCTTCCCCTCCGTATAGCCCCACCCTGGTCCTTTTCCGCACCCTATAAAAGTTGGCAATAAAAGAACTGGCGCACATTTTCCCCGCACCCAGTTTTTAGGAGTAAGGGAAATTGTCTCTGGCCAGCTAAAATAAAGGCTTCTTTTGGCTTTACGTGATCAGCTTGGATGATTTTATTTTCTTTGGGTACAACAATACCACCCCCACCTCATTTAAATTCCATTAAGAATTTGTGGAAACTGGGCTAAAACTACCTGGGAGAAATAAACTATAAGAAAAATTTGGATCAGCCTTATTGTATTTTAGGAATTTATAAAATTACAGTAAAAGTCATTCTGAAGAGATTTTAAAAGGAAAATGATGTAATCAGAGAACTTTCTAGTTTCTGGTTCATATTTGATATGAAATCTAAGTATATATAGTAAGTATATAACTGAGTATATCTCATAATGCTCTAATTCAGGGTTTAGAGTTTTGAAATACTGAAATAGTACTATGCCAAGAAAAATACCAGAAATACTTGGTGCTATAGTTTGAATCTAGAATGTCCTCCAAAAGTCTTTGAGTTATATAAAGTGGTGCTGTTTGAAGGTGGTAGAAACTTTGAAAGTTAAGGCCTAGTGGGAGGTCTTTAGGTCATTGGGGGTGTGAACCTTTGGGGATTGTGGGATTTTTATCCCCTTCTTTTTTTAATCTTTCTCTTCCCAGTCCTGAGGTGAGTGGTTTTGCTCTTCCATGCATTCCTGCCATGATGTGCCACCCCAGGTCTAAAAGCAACAGAGTCAATTAATCATGGAGTAGAACCTTCAAAACTGTAAGCCAAAATAAGTTGCTCATCTCAGGTATGTCTCACGGTAATGGGCAACTAACACACTTGGCTCTTAAAAATTATAGCAAGATATTCTGGAATATCACAATGCTGTAAAACTGTATTTCAATTATTGGTTAGGTCAAGGCTGGAAAGACTGAACAGGCAAAGTAACAGAGTGGGATACCAAGCTCGCAACTAGATGCAACCCAGGAAATGGGAATGAGTGGTCCAGTGTGATGAAAGGGCTGGGTTAAAAGTCAGAAGACTCAGAACTGACTCATTTACTGAGGCTGTTGGGGTTTGGGCCACTTTTTCCTATTGTTGGGCTGTACTTTCTTTTCAAATACAGTAAGCATATTAACATTTGTCTGCTTCTGCTACAGGGCTGTTATAAGATAATATAAATAAAACATCAATACCAAAAGCTGTAAAAATGTGACCTGAGGCTCTGAGAACATAACTATCCTTTATTTAAATATTTTAGTATTGGGAAAGAAGCAAAATATCTTTTGATTTTGCTCTCCAAACACTATGTAAAATAACCGATTCTACCACACCTCTCTTTCTTGGATGTTCCTCCACTCTTATTTAGATGCAAATTAAGAGGAATTTCTTTGAGTTGCAAGATGAGAAGTTTCCTTCTTCATTAATATTATTAGTTGATACTCCTCATGAATATCATTTTCAATATCCAGCCATTGTTGTCTATATTCAGAATAAAGTGTTTTGGATTAAAAAATAGTTTTTTTATATTGTACTGTTTGCAATTAAAACACCAGTTTTGTATCACCTATGTGCTATGGACACTCCTGCCATTATTTTAACATAAACTCCAGATATTCTATCAATGGACACTTTGAGTTTGACTTTCAGTTTGAATTGTCTTTGATTTCTGGATGTCTTTTGGCTTTATACCTCATGACTGAGCATAGGCCCTTCACCTACCCCACACTCTCACTCTTAGCTCCTGTCACATTGGACCAGCTCAAGTGACCTGGTTCTCCAGTACTTGGTGACAATTTCACCTCAAGAATTGTGTTTCCTCCAAGGAATCAGGTCCTTTAATCCTTTAATTAAATGAGAAGTCAAGTGTGGTAAAGATAGTTTCCAAAGGGAAAGGTTTATTGCAAGACACACCAAAGCAGAATAGGTAAAAATAAGCAAAAGAAGTATAGGCAAATGTAGGTACAGAATGCTTGTAATAAACAGAACACTGCATTCATTGAAGGAATTGCCCAAATGGGGTAGGAGACTCGTTTCTTCAAGGGTTTGAATTGCTGCTGAGTCATCAGTAATGAAAAGCACTTGTTCATTCAGGCAGGGCCTGCAGTAGTTGTTGCCCTTTCAAGGTGGATAGTTGACAGAGCAGATTCACTGTGAGATCAGTGTCAAATGCAAACCTAAAGGCATTTGTATTTATAGTCCTAGAAGGTATATTATCTCAGCTTCCAGATGTCAATTTTTTTGTAGGGAAAGGTCCCAGACATCAACTGTCACATTCAACACAGTTGTCTGTCATTCAGTCTGCTGTCAAGGGTGACAATCAGCCAGCCACTTGGCTCAGTTACAGCTTGTGTAACAAGGATAGCTCAAAATGGAGTTAGTGCTGTCAAAGCATAGTCATAATTAAATGTTAATTATGTTAATCATAATTAAAATAGCCGTTGACTCAGATTCACAAGGATCCTAATATGGCAAAACACACAACATTCCTCTAGTCTTCATGCTTTTTTTATTGGACGTGGGAGCCTTGGTGGCTTGTTTGCTTGGAAAGGGGGCTTGTCTACTTCCCACCAATCACTGTGCCTAGTCTTTGTTTGATACTACCTTATCTTGCTCTCACCTCCTCTTTGGATGGCTCTAGTAATGCCTCTAGACCCCTGTTAGCATTTGTTTCCCTTGAACTGCATTATCATTCTTTCAAAAGGACAGCAACTAGCACTTGCCCTTCTAAACTTTACTGTTTTTGCTTTTTCAGGAAGGTCACATTCTTGTTCTGACCCCTCAAATCCCAGCTCTTGGCATTACTGGTTCACCATCAACCCCGGTAAGGAAGAGAAAAAGACATTTGAATAAGTGATGTGCCGTCACGTGTCTTCCACTGTTTCCTTGAAGTATCCTCTGATGGCATGCTTCTGGGCAGAATCCACCATTCCAAATTTTCATGTTGCAGTCGTGCTAAGTGCTGGGAAGAAGATGGGGAGTATCATTTTCTCATCTGTGTTAAATTCTGTCATTGGAGATCCCAGTTTTCTACAGCACTTTTAGTTCAGCAGTGTTTTCTCTTGATTTACCTTTTGGAATTCATTCTTTACCTAGCAACCCTAAAGAAGAACCCAGGGAGCACAGTTCCCTGGGGTTTTGAAGAACGATAATTTGAGTAGCACTGGATGCGCAGCATTCAAAGGCCTCCCTCACAGGTTCCCTAGCCTCTGTGTTCCTAGAATGCCTCAAACCCCATCTGGGTGATTGGCTTCCTGGTGCAATGAACAATGCTAGTAAGAGGAAAGCTCTAATTTCTCAAATGCCCTGGAGGGGCTGTCTTAGCTTTAGAATCAGAAATTAGCCCCAAGACTGTAGTCCTAGCTCATTCCTGAGGTATAAGCAAATGACCAGCAGTCCTGCCCCTACTTGAAACCTCACATTGTAGGTTCTGCCCTGCTCAGGGTCTTCAGCCCGACGGTGGTCTTTGATGATACAGGAAGTAGTTATTGTGGAACTGCATTAACTGAATGCAAATTAAGAGGACTGAGCTTTAGCTCTACTTCTACCTTTCTCCTTCAGCTTAGTGATTGTTTTTTTCATTCCTTTGACTCTGATATACAAGTAGTATTTCCTAGGAAGGTGTTAGAATTTATGCAAGAACAAACTTTCTATGTGTGACTGCTCCCCAATCCCCTCCAAATCTTGTGCTTAGATTCTAGTTTAAGGAGCTTTCCATCCTTTTCTGTTTTGAGTAAGAGTTAGGTTTGCCTTTGAACTGAATCAGTATTCATAGGAGGAAGGCGTTTCTCTCTAGGCAGAAAAATATGTTGGTTCCTTTCTGTTTTCTGAAAACGTATCTGAAGCTGCTCGTCCCATGACCTAGTCTCAGGATTCTAACTGGTGATGGAAAAAGCACATTATCAATTACCTGAGATTTTCTTTTTAGTATTTCTTTTTGCTGTTGTAAGCAATGGAGGAAATATCAGAAGAACTGACATGGATAAAAACTTGCCAGTTGGTGAGGTTTGTTTTTTCTCTCTCTAGTTAGGTTAGTTGTGTTCATTTGGTAAAGGGCAGTACAGAGGGGAAAATAAGGATGGGGAAAATGTCAAAAAACATTTTTACATGTAACATTTAGAGAGTAAGGTGAAGGCCTAGGTGAAAATAAGCTGAAAAGTATGTGTATTTGTATTTATATAGCGACACAAATATATATCAAATAAATATATATGTATAATGTATTTTGATTGTTTTACATGTATGATTTAATTTAATCTTCATAAAGCTTTATGATATAGATACTATTAAAATTTTCAGGGGGCTGGGGCTGAAGTTCAGTTGGCAGAGTGCTTGCCTGGCATGCACAAGGCCCTGGGTTCAATCCCCCGCACCAAAAAAAGAAAAAAAGAAAAAAAAAGAAATTCATATTGCATATGAGTTAACTTGTGCACAGAGCATAAAAAATAAATAACTTTTCCCAGACCATGTATCTGGGGAGCCAGGGTTTGAACCTAGGGAGGGCAATTGCAAAAGCTATGTTCTATGCCACAAAATAAGTGTGATTTTGCTCTGTGTATTGTGAAGAGTGAGAGTTAAGGAGTTTTATGAGGATTCAGTGCCACTCAAAGAAAGTGTGAGTGTTTAGTGTCATCTTCAGATTAGAGTTGATCCAGCTCGGTCAGTATCTTTCAGAACCTCGGGAAGAACTGAGATAATACTGCATCCCTGGGTCTAAAATATATTGTGGTCTGAAATGAATTGGCCTGACAATTTGAGGAAAAGAAGAATGATTCTATTAATTGAACTATTTTGTAGTTACCATATAATTTTCCTGTGATACAGGATAATTTGATGCATTTTTTTCCCCTGTTGGTCTGACTTCTGACCCACTTTTACAAATGCCTGTATGTAAATTCCTTACCATTTTGCTATTGTCTTCAGGAGTGCATAAATAGCAAAATTAATGTAACCCTTATCTTAACTATTTCTTCAGTAAATCATTTTCCCCACATGGTCAACTATCTAAATGATTGTTCCAATTAAAAAAGAAAAACAGGTTCCATGTGGCATTAATCTTTTATTTTTATCTTCCTCCAATGTGTTAATCTCTTTTTATTCATCAATGATTAAGTCAGCATGGCAGAAAAATATTTCCAGGCAATGCACAGAAATGCAGAAGCTGAATTTATTCTTCACACTGCCTCTGATTCATTAAATCATAAATAATGTGTATGCATGAGCAATACATAAACTCATTCAATTTCTTCTGACATCATAAGACATTTTGAGGAAATGTTAGGAACTTTTAGCTCATTTCTATTCATTGAAAAATTTTATTTAGCCACCTGTGCCTCTGTGCTTTCTTCCAGTCTATGGCCTTTTTTATAGGAAAAAAATTCTAAAAGTAGATATGACATTCTTTTTTAAATCAAATGCCTTCTTCAAAGATGTTGCCACAATAAAAATAGTACATAATGCAGATGGTATGTAGCTATAAATTAAAGTTTATTTTAACTTAGATGCAATCATCTGTTATTTCATAATACAAAAATGGGGACTGGTAGTATAAACATGAGTCCCTAAGCTAGTCCCTTTCATCTCTACCTGTTTTTCTGAATCTTGCTAACCTTTGTATATATTGCTTGTCTTCCTGCTTTTAATGTGATGTGCATTTCCTGCCTTCCTTCTTTCTGAGCCCTACAACCTGGCACTGTTAAGAAGAGGTATGCATTTTTCAGAATAGTAGCATCCTATGTCCATGTGGCACCTGAAATGACCTCCATCATTGTGTCCCTCCCACTTTGTTGTCCACATGATTCCATCCCTGTTTTGTCTCCCAGGTGAGAAGTACCTCAAGGATGGAGGTCATCTTATTTTCCTGGGTAACTTCTAATACAGTATTAACTTGTTTGAGCAAATTTATATTCCATTCCATTCTTTACCTACTTATTCACACATCTAGTAAAAACACTTTTGTCTCTCAGAAAAACAGAAATGGAGGTAGCCAATAGGTAAATTTACATTTTGGGTACCAATAATAAAATAATATCTTAACTAGATAGTTCAGGGTGGTAGAAAGAAAATACTAGATACGAAGTACGTTTTTTTTTTAGAAGTTCTTCTAGATTAATACAGGGTACAAAAAAAAAAAGAAATGTACAAGTATGTTATCAAATTGAGCACAGGAATCCTGTGCATATACAAATACAAGCCACGTAAACATAGACAATTTAATTAATGTCTAAGCAGGCAAAACTTATATCACACATTATCCTTGAGATATTTTGGATCTTAGCCAAGTTTTCTGCTGATACCTAGCAAACTTCTAGATATTTTCTCCCCCATCTGTTCAGCAGGATTGTGTTCAGAGGATGACACTTCTCTTCAGTGTTAACCTGTAACACAATTCAGCAGGTATATCCATTATAAAAATATATTTCATACTCAAATAAAAATCATGTGTGGCATATCAGATTTCTCTCTCTATCCTACTTATCATGATAGTTTACCTAATTGCAGTCCAATTTGAATTCTTGGGTTCTCCTTCCTTGCCCTCACTCCTGACAGTTTCTCATTGTTATATCTGCCCATGCGTGCGCATGCGCGCATTTCTTTAGCTCTTCCCCCATGTACACATACTCTGTCTTTCTCCCACCCTCCTCTTACCTTATCCTTTCTTTTCAACTCTTTGAAGTATCAGATAGTTAGACACATTAATACTCCTGGATGTGTTCGCAGGGGAGGGATGAAGGGGCACATATCTGCTAGGTGGGGTGGTACATGACTGTAATACCAGCAACTTGAGAGACTGAGGCAGAAGGATCACAAATTCAAGGCCAGCCTCCATAATTTAGTGAGATCCTCAGTAATTTAGCAAGACACTGTCTCAGAATAAAACATAAAAGGAATTGAGAATATAGTTCAACGGTAGAGCACTCCTGGATTCAATCGCCAGTACCAAAAAACAAAAATGCAAAAACTCCAAAAGAGTACATATCAGTTTCAAAATGTAGGCATCAAGAAATAATATTTTCAGATAACACTCTGGTGGAGGAATCCCTCAAATGTCACTAAATAGAGGATTATCTTCTTATCCTGTAGGTAGGGATGAATATCTAGATTCAGGAATGACATGATTGATTAGATACTAGAAGACTAATGGTCTGGAATAATACTGCTTAACTTTATAAATAGGAACATCAGTTTATTTGATTGATGAGAACTGTGCTCACTGTGGCATCATTCACATGTATCCTGGCTGAGTCCTCTTGTCCTGACCACAGCCTGACCAGAAGTCTGAATAATCATTTTACCAGGTGATTTTTGCTGACAAGGACAACATTATCAATTATCCATGATGTGTCAGTTATCATCCTTCCTTTTTGGGTAGAGGAGACTGACGAAGGCCTGAATTCAGACACCCAAATTTGTCCTAATATAGAGCTGTAGGCTTGGAATTCACCTTATAGATCATGCAACGGAAGCCACAGTGCATGTGGAACCGCCTCTACAACCCCTCTTCTTAAACACTAGTAACCTACTAAACAAAGCCCAGAATATATCAGCAAGAAATATTTCATTTTAACTAACATAGGGCTTAATGAATAACTGCTTTTCTATTGGAATTGATTTATGGCTGAGACAAAAGTTGGTCAAGATAAACATTAACAAGTTCCCTTTAACAGGCTTTATTTGTGGACTAACATGTCATGTAGAAGTTATGGTTGCATTATTTTATTTCTTCATCTAATTTTCTGACACCCATTATATATATTTCTATTAATTTATGTAGTTTTCTGGATATAACATTTATGTTTTCCATTCTTACATTTAAAGTCTAAAATTACTAGTTAGAGTAAATTTATTGGCTTGGTACTTGTGCAAATTTCAAATGCCATGTATATATATTTGTTTCAAGGTTAACAAATATATGCTTTTTAAAAATCCTTTTTGATTTTTGCTTAGGATGACAGAAGGGGAGGGGAGCACATAACTCTGGCTGGTACTGTGGTGTGCATTCTATGTACTTTATTTAATCTTCCACAACATCTTGTAAGGGATATTCTATTCTGAATACATAAACAAGAGTCAAACTGAGTCTTGCACAGGCTGAGTAATTTGCTCAGGGACATAGTAAATTTAAAGCCAGGTCTTTCCAGCTCTGCTGTCTCCACTGTCTGGTGCTCCCTCTCTCAGCTCCTGACTTCTATTTAGCATTTCCACTGTGTTCAGATTTTGCAAGGATCTCTGTTCAGCAATTCTTTCAGCAATGAGTGATGACTGCCACTCTTACTCCCTGTTCTAAAACAAAAGAAAAAAAGAAGAACCCATCTCTCTTCCTTGTCTGCCTCTCCCTCTGTGATCCCATTTCTTTCTTTTTCAGGCAAAGCAGCCTGAAGGAGTTGCCATTACTCCCTGTCTCTGCTTCTTCACCTCCACTAGCTGCACAGTGGGTACTGCTTGTTTTTGCCCTTCCCCTACCACCTCCTGCTCACCAGGCTAGGCTTTTTAAGGTCACTAAATTCCTCTGAGTTCTCAGAACTTACAATACACCATCCTGCTCTTGTTATTTGACCTTTGAAAATTATAAGTGTCCACCAGTTCTTCCCTCTCAAAACCCTCTCCATCCTTCTCCTGTGAGTTGCTATTTCTCCTGATTCTCTGCCTGGCACTTCTACTTCCCCTGACTCATCCTGGGCTCTTTACCACTTCTAGTTGTACCTGCTCCTTGAATGTCTGTTATTCCTTAGAGTTCTCTGCTCTTTTTCTTCCCCCACTTCTCCTTTTCACTTTCCATTCAATATATTTTCCCTGTGAAGCTCATTCATTGCCATAGCCTCAGCTCCCTAATGTGTCTCCCATTCCAGACCTTCCTTTGAAAGTACATGCATCTTCCAATGTGCTTACAAGCTCAACTCGCCAGTTTCTCCACCCCCAAATAGTTGGTTGAACTGTACTTGGTGATAATGTAATACATTTACTTTTTTCTATCACTGGAAGTATTAAAATTATTTGCATTTGTGTCCACTCCTTCTAAGGTTGATTAGCTATAAAAGTGCTTACCTTCGGTGCTTATAATTGTTTCTTTCATTTCAATACAACTTCTGAACTCAAGTAGAAGCTAAGAAAATGTTTACTGAATAATTGACTAAGACTACAGATATGTTTTACAGGCCTAGGTGAATCGTTCTGACAAATCTGGATGCACGATAATGAAACCTGCCTTTAAGGATCAATTTTCTGATTCATGCAGATATTCGTAAAAATAATTCATCTCAGTTTTGTGATCCATACAGATAACCTGAATTTCTGAGACAAAAATATGGGACACTTCTGTTGCAATATTCTAAGCTTGTCACTGAAGAATACTTCCCAGTTTTTAGCAGAAGTTGGTCTCAATAGCTGTCTCAATATAGCGTTATATCATCTTGGTTTTGAGATGAGGAAAAAAGGTGATTCCTCTTTTCTAAAGGTTTTTGTATGCTATCTCATTTAGAAATTGATCATGTGTCATGCAATGACCTGAGCCAGTCCGAACCTGAAATTGTTTGTGCATCACAATCACCTTAGTGTCATTAAAATAATGTGAATGTCTTGGCCTCACATCAGACATAGCTGAATTAGCAGTTAAGGAATTGAACCTGGGAATCTGAATTGCATTTTGGACAAACAAAGAAAAGCCCCCTAAACTAAAACCACTTCTCAACTATCCTGATTCAGTCAATGTGTTAGCTTGGGGAGTCATTGATAGAGATTTTGCCTAAGTAAAACCCAGTTGAGTTATCTGGATCTGACAAAACTAAGAGAGTCATATTAACTTCCCTGCGTTTTTCCACATTTTAAAATTAGTGCATTATAGTTGTACATAATGGTGAAATTTTTTGAAACACAGTTGTATGTTCACACAATATAGCAATATAATGTGACCAGTATCATTTCTTCTCTGCATTTTTAAAGATATGATTTTTAGAAATTTGATCAAATTTGTTGCTTGCAATTTTGTAAAGTGAAAGCTCAGAGAAAAGTTAAACTTAAGCACTTTTTTTTAAACCTACCTCAAAAGTCTGTATTTTTTTTAATGTAATGTTTATGCAATTTGCTTGTCATGCTGGAGTGGTTCATGATTCTGCTTTGCTAATAAGTGCTAATATGAAGAGCATCTGGCATATTGGAATAGAATTTGTTATTGCAATGACAAAATGAAAGTCACACAACAAATATTGAGTGCCCACTATGTACTAGGCATAGTGAACAGATCACTAAAGTAATTTAAAATTTGAGAAAATGAGCTATTAAATATGCAAAAATATGGGAGTAACAGTGATTTATAAATAGTAGCATAATATTGGGGGGATTATCATAATGAAGAACAAATTAAATTACAGTATTAAAGTTAATGTCATTGTCAGTGTTATTTCATATTTTTAATATTCATCAAAGTGGACTTCAAAGATCTTCTACTATTGCAAGTACTTAACAGGGTTTTTATAAGTTCCCAATATTCAATGTGATGGTTAATTTTATGTGTCAACTTTATTGGGCTAAGACATGCCCAGATGGGTTATCAACATTATTTCTGACTGTTTCCATGAGAGTTTTTCTGGAGATTAGCCTTTGAATTGGTGGACTGATTAAAGAAGATCCACCCTCACAAATACGAATGGCACCATCCAACAATTTGAGGGCCAGAATAGAATGACAAGGGAGAGGAAGGGGAAATTCATCATAGACTTCCAGCTTCTCCTGCTCTCAGATATCAGTCCTTCTAGTATTTGGATTGGATCCTATATCATTGGTTCCCCTGGTTCTCAGGCCTTTGGACTTGTACTAGAATTACCTACTGGCTTTCCTAAGTCTCCAGCTTGTAGAAGGTGGATCATGGCAGGGAATAAGGTGCAATGGAGGGAAAGAGAAAGGAAAAAAAAGAAAAGAGAGAAATAAATAAGATTGATTTTGGAAGGTTATTGGTGTAGGGAAATGGGAGAAATGTCTTCAAAGGAAGGTGTAAGGAAATGATGTCTGGAATTCACGATGGCATAGTGCACTGACGTTCTGGAAGCCAGAAAGATGTGGTGCTTTGAAGCAGATGGGGGGAGGGACTGGAAAGGAGTCTGATCAATATCAGCTATTATAAATGTTTGAAGACAGATTTAACTTTTTCTTTTTACAGTACCAGTTAAAAGACAGTTCTGAAATTTCATTCGAAAACATTTTAGAAGTTAGACAATCCTTCCTACATTTCTATGGTTAGATTTTCAGCATAGCAGCCCAGTTCCTGAATGTTCTCACGTAAAAGAGTCTAAAGGAACGTTTTACATATGAACATGAGGAAATATTTGTTTGAAAATATTTTCCAATGGCTGCATATTTCTTATTGCCCTTCTAAGTGACTCACTAATAATGTATTCTTCTTTGTTAATTACCTATCCTTTTAAAAATTAAGAATTATATTAACAAAAATAATTGTCAGTTATGACAAATGTTATTCATTCCCCAAGTTATTTTGGGAGGGGGTTTATGATTTTAGTAATGAAAAAGAGCAAAGGTTCTGAAGGTTTATTCCTTTTCTCTTTACTCTTCATGCCTATTTATGATTAAAGGTCTAAGTTTATTGCTTAAAACTCTTGAGGCTTTATGAATTCCATTTTGTGAGGAGGTACTCTGTACTATAAGCATTTGTGCAAACATTTCTACCGAAATCTGGATTTGCAGATAGATTTGGTTTATTTTGGTTGTTCTTGATGAAAAATGAATCAGTTTTGAGAGAAGGAACTTATTACATTGGAGATACATCATAGAGACAAGATGATGCATGAAAAACAAGTAGAAATTTAGAAGAAAATTTGAGAACAAACTTTGCACTTTTTTAATTCTTTAAAACAAACTCCTAAATATCTGTATATACAGAGCGCAGTTACTTTGTATGACACAACAATGGTAGACACATGGCTTCGTATATGGCATTATACATTTGTCCAACCACAGAGACAATGCAACACCAAGAATGAACCCTCATGTAACCTATGCACTCTAATTGAATGATGCGTGTTCATCAATTGTAACACATCTACCACTCTGGTAGAAAAAATTGACAATGGGGAAGTCTGTACATGTGTTGAGGCATGAGGAATATGGAGGATCTCTGTACCTTCTCTGTTCATTTTTTCTGTGAATGTGTATACTTTTTTATGTAATCATTCATAGATCTTATCCTACAAAAGGTCTATGTTAATTTAAAAAATATAAAATAAATTACTTGGGCAATCTGAACCAGAGGAATATTTGCACAAAAATGTAAACTATAATCATGCTCTAAGACAGTTGCTGAGGGAAGGATACAAATTTGGCTCTACACTTTCCAAATTTTCAGAGAGAAGAGGAAACAACTGTGGTGTCCATGAGATCCAAGCAGATCAGTCCTCTGGACAAAACATACCCTTTCTTAACCCAGAGACCTGAAGGAGAGTTCTCTCGGGTCCTTGTTAAAGACTCTACATGACCTAAGGATGATGCTATTATCATTGTAACACTGGAGTAAGTTCAACAGTGGGTCCTCTTTGGCTGTTTATTAGAGCATCCAACAAAACCAAAGCCACAGTTCAGTAAAAGTAATTCAATGAGTTACAAAAATAAAGTAGTTCCAGTATTCAGCTTTCAAACTGAATGATATAATACAGGAGTCAAAACACATGTTAAATTGCATTTCTCATATATTGAGTTGTTCTATTAAGAAATAAGATGAGAAAAATCATGTTATGATAGAAAGTTATACAGATGAATGACTTAAGAATAAAAAGAATATCTTCCTTTATGCTGTATAAAATGATAGCTTTATTTTAGTCCTTCTGGGGCTGGAGTAATTTAGACATTTCTGGAAGAAAGCAGAAGCCATTGAGGAGGTAATTTGCAAGGATGTTCTCTGTAACAGGGAGCCAGCCACAGGCACCAAACCCCACAGGTCCAATATTTTACATTTTTTCCTAAGTGTTACTAGTATTTGCTGACCAATTTTGCTGCTGATAATAATGGTTCTATGAAGGGGTGACTTACCCAGTTTCTGAATTCACAGTTCAAGCTAAGCAAAAAGAACCGAAGAGGCTGGGAGTTCAGGAGACCTTGTTCATGGTGGTCCTGTGAATTAACAGATTGAGATTCACATTTGCTCTCTGTTTTTCAATTTCCACAGCTTTACTCCCCATCAGTGCAGTGAAAATGGATCAGCTAGTGAGAGACAAATTGTTTCTCCAATTAGAACGTGGTGGCTATAGGACAAAAGTCATGGGACACATCAGCTCTTATTGAGTAGCCACGCCATGCCAAAAGCACATAAAAATATCACACCATATCAGCACACTGTTGCTTTTAAAACAGTAATAGGTAAACAGGACTGGTAACACTCCTATTTTATAGATAAGAAATTTAAAGAGCAGGAAGATTTAGTAATTTATCTACGGTCACACAGCTTATGAGTTAGCACAGACTGGACTCAGCAGTAGTATTCTAATTCCAAGATCTATGCTTTTCCCACTACACCATGTATAAAAAGCTGCCATTCAGCAAATCCTTACAGATGCTTCCTTTGTACCTGGTACTGTTATAGACCTTGGGGACAGAGCACACAATCCAACTAGAGTACCAGCTGGGGGGCTGGAGGGGAACTTACCTTCTAGGGAAGAGCAACAGATTACCAACCCCCCGCAAAAAACAAAAACAAAAACAAAAACAAAAAAACAAGCAAATGAACATGATCAACTGCTATACAGAACAAGGAAGAAAGATGGTCACGGGTAGAGGTAGGAAGCAGGTGGGAAGGGACTATTTCAAATGGACATGGTAGGAAAATGATTCTATTATAAGGTAACATTTGAGCAAAGAGCTGAAGAAAGCGGGGAAGTTCCCTGGGGGAAAATGTTCAACAGATTTGCTGACCAAAGTATATAACTCTCTTTTTGAGTCTGTACTTATATTGAAAAAATTCACTTTGGCTTATATATTTTAGACAGTTTATTTTTTGTATCATGTAAAAATTGCCATTGGTGATTATTGTCACATTGGTAATTATTATGATCTGTTCTCAGCTTAGTGGGAGTAAGTCTGCTAGACTAGAATAGCTCTAATTATGTCATCCTAAAATGTGATAAGACATGGCAATAAATATCCTGGCCCCACACAGAAAGATGGGTGGGCTTGTCCTCAAATCTGGGCTGACTTCAATAGCAGATGGGGCTTCAAGATATTATAGAATAAAGATAGCCAGAGCGTTATGGCTAACATTTGTATCCTTCACAAGATTTAATTCAGTAATTCAATTCAGATTTTTAAAAGTATGAAGTTTTCTTATCCTCAAAAACTTTATAGTTTAGTTGGCTAAAAATGAATAAGAGAACAAAACAAACAAAACACATTTATGACATATAAGTGAATTAAACAGCAATGTCATATAGCTGAGGTTGGCTTTGTTTGAAACTGTTGCACCCTGCTGAAGTGCTCAGACACTAGAAGTGCTCTGGTTCATATTTCTTTCTTATTTTTCCCTAGCATCAAAATGTTATAACCCTTAGGGCTGGGTTGTGGCTCAGTGGTAGAGCACTTACCTGTCATGTGTGAGACCCTGGGTTCTATCCTCAGCACCGCACA
>JAJEJO010001654.1:267932-308144 GCA_020662805.1 Glaucomys volans | reverse complement strand
CCCCCCCCCCCCCATTTTGTTATGGAAAAAATTATTCAGTGAATTTGAAAGACTTCTATAATGAAACCCATAGACTACCACTTATATTCTACATTTAACTTGCTATTAGGTTTGCCTTCTTAGAAATCCATCTATCAGTCCATTCTTCTATTCATTTGTTTGTCTGATGGATTAAAAAAGGTTAAAAAATTTACTTTTTTTTCAAAATAAAGACATTGATAATCTCATTAGCATGCATATCATTAACTAGAATATTTGTTTATAGTCTTGAGTTTTTGAGAAAATTCACATTCAATGAAATGCAGAAATATCATTTAATAAATTGTGACATATACACATATCTACATAATACAAAACCTATCAGGGTGAAGAGCACTTTCATCATCCAACAAAGTTATCTCATATCTCTTCCCAATCAATTTTGAACAGCTGCCTTCCCTCCCAGAGGCACAATTATTTTGTTTTCACTTTGATATATTTAAATGAATATCATATTGCCTAAATTGTTAGGGTTATATAGTTAGAAATATATAATTCTATATTTAAGAACAGGCTACCCAAGAGAAATCTGACAGCACAGGCTGGGGTCCAGCCCTAGCAGGAGTCACAGGGTCCTCTGGTGAGTGGGATGGCGTCTGCAAGGTGGAGAACAAAGCAACACACACTCTGTGATCTGAGGCTAAGTTCTAAGTTTATTCACTCAAGTAAGTATTTTTTATACATGAAAAATTGGCAGTCCCACATACTTTTGTGGTTACAGAACAGAGAAAAGACATAAAGAATCAGAATGTCCCCTTGACCTATCTTTACACCAAAAGTAAGATATTTTAATCATTTTTAGCAATTGTTTATTGTTCTAGTTTTACTTCTTGTTTAATATTACCCAGAACCCTATAATGATTATCTATCTTAATATCATTATTAAAGCGCAACTATCATGTGGTTACAAGTGCCAGACAGCTTAACTTAATATAGATCTGTGATATTATGAGAACCTAAGTTAGCATTTAGGAATTTCTTTATATATTATACTTCCTACTTTTGCCCAGTAAACATTAACCTGTCTTGCTTGCTCAAGAAGCTTTTTCTGTGCAACTTAACACACATCAAGGTCTTCTAAATTTAAGCATTATATGAAAGGGTAATCTAAATACATATGTGTGTTTTCCATTATACCTAACAACATGCCATCCATTTTTATCTATTACTTGTAGGAAATAACAGGGGGTCTAAATCTAAAGGACCCTCAGCAGGCCCTCGAGGGGGGAACCAAGGTTTTTCATTCATCAAAGAAGCATTGCCAAATGGTGTCTGAATAGTTGGGACTATTAGTCTAGTCTGAATTACTTTGTCTGTGACTTATTTGTGGGGAGTTAAGGTGGGAACAACATGTTTTTCTGCCCTAAGTAAACTGGGAGTAGTCACCATCTGCATTGCATTTAGCATAAGTTGCTGGAAATGAACATAACATTTTTTCCAAGTTATACTTTTATCACACCAGAACAAGGGCCTTTCTTGGTTATAACCAGTATGATTAGCTGTTTGATTCTTGTGTTCTAAATCCCAAGACTCTAGAATTCCCAGAAATCCAATATATTATTCCCAAGCATAGGAAAATTAAACAAGACAACAGGAAACAGAAGCCCCAATTCTCAGGAAGATGAGACCTTTCAAACATCTTTATTACTCGTGGAATCCTTGTCAAGCACTGAGGGGAATTGAAGAGGGTGCAGCAAGCACAATCATTTGATTTTGTGTTCTATATGCTAAAGAGGGCTTATTCCTTTATCTTGTTTACATGTGTAAAATGTGCCAAAAGATGTCCTGTTTTGCCACGAACCATGCAATAATTTTTAGATTGACCTTGGAAAATTACACAAGGTTCAATGGCATTAAAAGGAAACCAGATTTCATATCTTCTTTTTTGTCTTATGCGGCTTCTCTCTCTTAAACTGTTTGACGTCTTCTTGATTCCTATAAATAGTGCTCTTAGAAACTGATGGCTGAGCATAATCCTCACTTTCTTGGGATTAGGAGGCTCATGTGATTTTTATCATCATTTTCCTAAACATGTGACTCTTTGGAATCATTACTGTGGTTTTGTTCTGTTTTTCCTTTTTTTTCTTAACAATCAATCAGGAACATCCACAGAAGCCCTCTTCTTGCTTGTGTTGTTCTCTAATTTGCCTTTCTGGGGGATTTCTCCTATATCTTTCCCTCTATCTTCAGGAAGCCATTTCTCAAGAAAGGCCCAACATCTTTGGCAATGTGGGGGAAGGGAGGTTCATTTCATCACCTGAAGTATGCTTCTATTAGTCAACTAAGGAAACTTCAGGATCTTCTTCATGCCTGATAGACAGTAACTCAGTACACCTCATCATCTTCATCTGAGAGTTCTTGTCCTTCACCGAGGATATATTCTTCTGAACTGAAAAATCCAACTTTGAATTCTACACTAAATTGATCTAAAACTGAATTTTGACCCTACCAATCATCAGCATCACTTGCACCAACATCAAGATCCAGATTTGAAGGATTCTCTGTTAATTTATAGCTAGTGCTTCTTTCACAGTATATCTTAAAAATTACACAGAACCAGGCTTTCCTCAGAAGAAAAAGAAGTACTGTCAGATTTACAGCACTTCCCCTGTTGTTCACCAGATAATTCATCTGAATTTTCTTAGTTCTGTAGGTTCAAAGACCTGGTGCTGTCCTCAGGTCAGCTCTGATAAGAACCTCACAGCAGACAGTATCACAATGGAAGGAGTGGGTGTGGAAGGCCATTGTTTTAATTTTCAACCAAGGACTCATTTTATCTGTTATGGAATTTCATAAGAATGGAACCATAAAATATGTATCCCATTCTCAAAACATCTACAACTTATGCTCTTAAGATAGATCTGTTAGGTAGGAGATAGGGCATGGGAAGGGCTAGGGCCCCTCAGCCTCACCTAGCATCTTCCTATGAGGGGAAACTGGGTCATCTTGCAGTTAAAGGGAGCAAGCTAGATGACAAAAAGGGGGAATCTAAGACCATAAAGGCAAAGTCCCAGATCTCAGGCATGTGCAATAACCAAGGGGTACTGACCTAAAGAAAACTTGCTACTAGTTAACATTATTAGCATTGCTGTTTGCTCCCCCTCTGTGCATTTTCTAGGGGGAAAAGAAATGTATGGGCAGTAGAGAAGAAATTATGTCAAATTCAGCTTATCAATCAAGGTGCCAATTGAGGCTAGATCTTCAAGGTAAAAAGAGGAGAACTAGTACAGTTCAACAAAAGCCAGCTGCACTGTATAGACAGGACCTTGAGCTGCTTCAGAGCCAGGCCCACCCTGTTCTCCAAGAATGTTTTCTTTTGCTTTCAATAAACCTCTGTCCTGCCAGTCAACCCCTTGCTCAACTCTTTGCTCAGGATGCCAAGAACTTGGACCTAGGACTCCCTTGGGAACCCCTGCCATTATGCCAGTTACATATCCATGAGTTGTTATGAATAAAACTAGTGTGAAGATTCTTATTTTCTTAATTTTCTTGGAGTGTACTTTAATATTTCTATAGCTTTCGTATTACACATGTCCCCTTTTCCTGGTTAGCTTTTGTATTACAAATGTTTTTCCATCATTTTATCTCCAACAGTTTGGTGTCCTTATATATTAGATGTGGTTCTTGTTACAATATACTGTTGGGTTTTGCTTTATTTTATCCATTCTGACAACTTACATCTTTTAATTTGAATATCTAATCTATCAAATGTTTCGTATGTATTGATATATTTAGAATTAAAGTTACCATGTCTCCCACCTTTTCATACTTTCTTTTAGATCAAGTTATTTTTATTATTCTCATTTTCCTCCTGTATTGTCCATAGTCATATATGTTATTATCTTTTAGTGGTTAACACACATATTATAATACATATCCCTGACTTACTAGAGTTAAATGATTATTTCTTCTACCTTCTCCCAAGCAATTTAAGTGCCTTAGAGAACTGTATTTATTTTCCTCTCCACTTTTATATCTCTTTTATGTCAGTCTTATCATCTATGTGCTTAAACTCTGATGCAGTTATTGCTTTATCCTCTGAGTGTTATGTAAGTTATCCACAGATTTTCCATTTTTATTGCTGTCCATCTTTTCTCTATCTTGGAACTATTTGTTTTCCTCCTGCTTAAAGAATATTCTTCAGTACTTTAATGTGAGTCTACTATGATTGATTCAGTTTTTGTTTGTCAAAACCTCGTATGACATTTAACTGTCCTTCCTAAAGGACATTTTCTTTTGATTGACAATTGGTTGGCATTTGTTTTATTTCAGGAGTGTGAGTATCATTCTGTTTCCTGGTCCTCTTCCCACTTCAACTGTGAAGCTGGGTGAAGTCAGTCTATTTACTTTATGCAGGAAGACAATTTGCCTTTTTCCTCTCTTACTTTTTCCATAATTTTTCTTTCTTTACTATTTTCAAAAACTTTACTGTGAAGTATATAGATTTGCATTCATTTTTACTAATATTTATTTATTCTACCTAAATTTAATGACATTTTCTGAATCTGTGAGCTAATAACTTTTATTAGGTCTTGAAGAACAATTGATAATTGCTAATTCCCTATTCTTTCCTTGTCTTCTGAAACGTATTACTGCTATCTCAACTCTGTTTTTTCCTTCTATTTTTCATGTCATTGATTCAATTTGAATATTTCCTTCTAATGTAGTTTTCAGTTTACTGATTTTCTCTTTTATCAGACTACTCTATTGTTAATCCTTGAAGTAAGTTTTGTTCATTTTTTGTTGTTCTAGAATTTCCATTTAGTTCTTATCAATATGTTCTAGTTCTCTGTTGAAATTCTAATTCTTGTTTTTATATACTCCAATATGCTGAGCATATTTTATTTTTTGTTTTTCAGTGCTAGGGATTAAAAACATAGTTATTTTAAAATCTTTATCTGTTTTTTTTTTCTTAGTTCTCATTTTCAATGTCTTATCTCATGTACCTGGTAATATTCTACAGTGGGTCACACATACATTTGGAATAGTAAAGACATAATTTAAGGCCTAAATTATCTTCTTTCCCCATTGTATTCATCTTTGCTTCTGCAGGCTTTTGGGGGCTCTAGCAATCTAGAATTACCTTAGTCCAATTTCAGGAATTACAAGCTGAACTATTGTCCCTAGCAAAGATGTTTGCCTTTGTTTTATCCATATTTGTAGGATGAAGTCCTTTGTAGTCCAACCCAAAGTAAGAGGGACTCAGCCCTTAGTCCTAATTACCATTTCAGCTTCTCAGCTTCTTAATTTTCCCTTCTGGAACTAGTACATGCTTGCACTGCTGGAAACTGGCTTTAGAAGTTGGGGAGACCTACCTTGGCCTAAGTCCTCCTCCAGAATCTACTCATACTTCATCATTGTATTTACTCTCAAATGCCTTCAAAGAAATATTTTCCAATTCTAGTTGTCCTCAGGGGGAGTAATTGGGTCCAAATTACCTAGTTCACCACAACTTGAAGCAGAACTCATTATTCTATATTTTAGTGAAATTCTAACTCCTTAATAAGCATGATGTGATAAAATATTTTTAATTTGATGTCAACATATCACGCCCTTTAAAAATGGTTAATCAGTCTACAATTTTAAAGAGGAAGAAAAGGGCAAAGTTTTCTACATATTATGTGTATCATTAAAAATGTAATTATGTATAATACGTAATTATGTATAATATTCTTGATGGTAAATCACTTATCATATAACATACAAAAATGCTGAAAAAATTTTAAATCTTAAGGAGATCAAGAAATTGTTTATTTCTATTAAAGGAAGTTTGAGAGTGCATTCTTCTGGCAAGAAGGGTGGAAGATGTTAATTTGGGCCCTTGAACATTATCTTAAAGGGATTGAATTATTGGGAAAGGCGTCAACATTGTCTTGTTTTGGGAAATCTATGCCTAGGGATAAAATAGCCTTTTTTACAACTGAGATTAAAAGAAAAAAAAACAAGATTTCCATTAACTTTTTGGAAATTTTAGTTTTAGATTTTTTATTTTTTTTTTTTTTTTTGTGGTGGTGGGGATTCAACCCAGGGTCCTGTGCTTGCATGGCAAGCACTCTACCAACTGAGCTATATCCCCAGCCCAGTTTTAGAATTTTTTAAAGAAAAAAATTTGGTTTACTCAGAACTTAATGGGTAGTTGATGTTCTCTAACTAGTACTCTTTGTCTAGAATATCTTCTGTATTTGAGAAAATTATACATATCATTAAAAAATTTAGCCAGCTGTGGTGGCAAACACCTGTAATACTAGCTGCTAAGGAGACTGAGGCAGCAGAATCACGTGTTTGAGGTCAGCCTTGGCAACTTAGTGAGATCCTGTCTCAAAATAAAAAGGGCTGGGATGTAATTCAGTGATGAAGTACCCCTGGATTCAATCCCCAGTACTGGAGAAAAAAAATCTTTAAAATGTTAATGCTTAGTATTTTCTCTTGGAACTTAAATTTCTTGTGAAATTAAAATACATAAAGAAGCTAGACGATAAAGAAAAGCAGTAGGAGAAATGATCACATTCCTATTAGCAACAAAAACTATCTAAATGAACACCATATAAAATAACTCAGATTTAAAGGAAATAAGAAAATAGTTTATTTAGTACTGGGGATTGAGCTTTACCATTGAACTACATCCCCAGTCCTTTTTATTTTTTATTTTAAGACAGGGTCTTGCTGTGTTGCCTAGATTGGCCTCGAACTTGTGATCCTCTTGCCTCTGGAGTCATTGAGATTACAGGTGTGGGCCACCACACTTGGCAAAGATAGTTTATGCTGAGCCTAATAAGAGTGACCATGGGGCTGGGAAATAGCTCAGTTGGTAGAGTGCTTGCCTCATAAGCACAAAGCCCTGCATTCAATCCCCAGCACCGTGCAAAAAAAAAAAAAAAAAAAAAAAAAAAAAAGTGACCATCACCCAGTAACACAAATGCAAGTTTCCCTGAATGCTGTGTTCTACCATGGAAGAGGTTTCATGAAATTTTATAGTCATATAACAAAAGAAATTCATAAATCAGTGCACTTACCAATGACGTTGGTGGGAGTCTCAGGGACAAGTTACAAGGCAAGGCAATCTTCCATGGGTTTCAGGTGTTAGTGGAATCAGCTTTAGAGTTGGTGGAGACTAGAGGTCTGTCAAGCTTAGCTATACATTCTAAGAGTTTAATCTCGTAGTCACACGATGCTAGGTCAGATACAGAGGTTGATAGTAAATGGTATTAGAGGGGACCAAAGATAGCCCAAGATAAACTTTGGCTCTTGATCTGCAACTTCCCTTCTCTCCATGATCATGATGTTCGGGTCACCAAGGTCACACAGTCTGCAGGCTCTTCAACATAAATGTGACTTCTTCAGGAAACTTCAATTCACAAACATAAAAAAAATTATATAAATGTAGAATTTATGTGAATAACAAATTTCCTTAGTTTTCCAAACATGTTTGAATTACAAAACCTGTTATAAAATAGAAACTTGAAATTACAAAGTAAGAGACCACAATTTTTTCTTACCAAGTGGTCTGGTGCATTGGGAGAAAGCAGACTATTAGTCTACTTTTATTATGTAGCTCTCAAAATTATTTCCTAGAGGTCAGCTAATTCTTGGGCTTCAATTCTGATACTTTGTTCATACTTTTGTTCTGATTCATTACTGATAAAATTCAAATGTTTTCTTTTTCTTTTTTTTTAATGTGTGCCAACTGGTAACATTGATATTTTTGAAAAATATCAGAATCACTTAATATAAGAAAGTAATAATAGATGAACCCCAACAAGTTTAGATACCATTGAAGTTCTCTTTATTTATACTTATTTCCAAACTAAATGTAAATACTTTGTCTTTACCTAACAAACTGAATATTTTCCATCAGATAACATTTCTCTAAATGAAGAAGATAAATAACTAGAGGCCTGATTGTCACATTTTTATTTTTAATAATAATTCTCTTCATATACCATATAATGTGACACACAATTTGCCTCTGCCTGCATACATTCTGATGAATAATTCTTGTTATGGACTATGGTGCATAATGCAAAGCTTGCCATTGATAACTATATTATTTTAGATCTGCCTATGATATTGGCTTCATTTGTTTCCATATGTCTTATATTGTTAATACTAAACGGGAAGCATCTACTATTCCTTAAATGAATTTCAATGTGTGAAAGACATTGGCAAAATGGCTGCTTATTGCTTGCTTGGTACTTGGAGCTGAGGTCACCAAAGCTCCTGGTAACTCTCTGGTGGACTTTCATTCTCATCCTGAAATAAAGACCAGGGTATCATCCAGACCTTGTCATTTCATGTGCAGCAGCCAATTCTGAATTTCCTCTTTACTTGGGCATGGCTGGGAAGAAGGAAGAAACCAGATTGATCTGTGGGACTAAATTTTTTTTCAAACTTCTCTTTCGTGATCCCTGTGAAATAAAGGGCATGTTATTTAGTAACTGGCATTACATGACAAATGGTTTTCCAGAGTAAAGTTTCATCACTACAGAAAGTTTTTAATCCTCCTGGAGGAAAAAAGTATAATTCACATTCCAGTGTGTCGCCAGCAAAAGAATGCTAGAAGTAGGAAGGGGAACAGTGGTATAGTAGAGGGTCAGAAGTTTTAGAGCTACTTTAACTGGGTAGTTATCCACTCTAGGGCTCAGTTAAGAAACATGGAAAGAGTTGGTTCAAAACAAAACAAACTTAGCTAATTAATAATTAATATTAGTAACATCAGATTTTATTGACCAATAGGAAAATAAAACCAAGTGATGATCACACAAATGAGAAAAATGAGTTTGTTTTGAAGTGGATATTTTTGGAAGAAAAAAGATAGAACTTTAAATTCTTTTAAATTCATTTAGTTTGTATTAAGCAATATCTAATTTTATCAGTAATGTCCAACCAGTATTTACAATGGACACTATATGGACACCATATGGAAATATTGATGAGCTTGGTTATATGATTTTGCAACACACATCAATTTGATTTTATGATCTATTGTAAAGAAGAGGAACGAAAAATAAAAAAAGGGGCACGTTATAAGGTAAGATAATAGTAAACCACTAAGGTCCAGATTCAATCACACAAAGATTCTTTAGGCTTAGACACTAGTAGGTCATATGCCTGCTCTTCTTGCTCCAGAGACAAGGTAGGAAGCCTGTTTCCCTAGATCAATTACTAAAGCCCAGCTGAACTTCCCAAGCTTCATAGGTCTTTCTATTTTTTTCTTTTTGTATTTCTTTTTGTTTTATTTTTTAAAATAGAGTTTATTAATTAATCATATGCCTGCTACAATTTCTTTACACTTAATTCCTGGAAGTAGATTTGCTAGAACAGAAAACATTTGGTTTAAAAAGTGTTTTGATACACATATTTCCCTTTAGTAAAGGACACAGGTCCTTAATTACATATAATATTTCACTGAGAACCTTGATACCGGTTTATGAAGTCCTGGCATCTCCACTCTCCTATGCCCCTGGCTCCTGTCTCCCCTCTCACTGGAAATCGAACCCAGAGGCTCTTTGCCACTGAGCCACATCCCCAGACCCTTTTTTAAAATTTTGAGACAGGGTCTTGCTAAGTTACTGAGGGCTTTGCTAAGTGGTTGAGGCTGGCCTCCAACTTGTGATCATCCTGCCTCGGTTTCTGGAGTTGCTGGGATTATAGGCATGTGCCACCACCTCCAGCTCAGGAACTTTTGATTTTCACAGTGAATGAGGAAAATAGTATGAGTGAAAATAAGCAATATGGCAAGCCTTCCCTGCCCTGCCAGGCAGTTAGTACATACCTTCTAGCAGAGTTAGCCTAAAGAGACCTGGAGGGATGCAGTGAGCCCACGGTGACCCCAACTCCTCTTTCAGACATTTCTAGTGCCTGACCCCTCCTTCTTTCCTAAATGCATCTTTGCTCTGGTTCCCAGTAGCTCATTTTGTTAATAATCGACAAGAGGATTAGAATGTTACCTCCAAAGAATATTTAAATTTTTTAGACTTTGGAATTTTAAAGATCCCAATATATATATTACTAGTGCTGGGAATTTGGGAATCCCTGTTGTTAGGAATTTGGGGGTAATAAAACTCATTATTATGTTCAGCAACTTTTTTTCAGTGTCTCTTATATGTCAAGTCTATTCCAGATGTTGAAGTTACAGGACAGAATAAGTAAGCAAAGTTTCTGCCTTTATGGATTTTTCCATAAAGTGGAGAGAAAAAAAATGATTTATTAAGGAAAAAAAAAGATGCTGTTGAAAAATGCCTTTAGGGGGAAAAAATTCATCAGATTAATGGAGAAAAATCAAGCTAGGGAGGTGATAGAGAGTGATGGGAAGGAATTCTTAATGTTCATTATTTGTACATTCTCAGAAGATTATTCTGATCAGGAGAGACTAGCAGTTCATCTATCTCTGAATTGTATCGTATTATATTTAAATATCCAGGCTCTGAAGTTAAACTTCTGGGTTTAAATCCCAGCTCAATTACTGAGTTCTTTTGGGATCTTAGATAAATTACTTATACTCTGTACTTCAGCTTTCTTAACTGTAAAATGAGTGTGATAATTGTAACTACTTCAAAGGGTTGTTGCAAAGATTATGTGATAGACTACGTGTCAAGTGCACAGTATTGTATCTGGCACACTAATCTGAAAATAAATATTAATCATTATATTTGACAATATTACTGAATTATAATTTTTCACCAAAAATAAAATCATGAGAATTTTTCTGTCATTATATATTCTTTGGAAAAACTATGGAGTATGCTATAATATATACCATTTTTCACTTAGATAATTTTTCTATGATTGGATATGTTTCTAAAATTTTGGAAACAGGTTGCACTTCACAAAGTTCACATTCTTCTTATTCATTCCCACATTTAAACTTTTTGAAAAGGAATATAAGGTGTGTTCTGATTTGTTTTCCTATACTATGGTTAGTATTTTGTAATTTGTAGTTTAATTTGCAGGAGATTTAATAAAGCAGTTCGTACGTGGAGTCGGCATTTCCATCTTTTAAAATAGTAAGTCAAAAGAGATTAGGATGTCTGTTATTGGACTCTTCTCAGAGTACTTTCTCTGCTCTGTGCTGTGAACTCCCTGATCTGTGAACAGATTCCTGGTGCCTGGAACACTGCCAAGCACTTTATGGAATTTTTAGGATATTCCACAAATGTTATTTCACTAAATTGAAATCTTGAACCCAAACTTTCTGAGGGCTCTTTATGCCCACCTTCTTAGAAATGCTCTTTATGAGACTAGGCATTTGGTGTTTATTGATTGATTGGATTTCATCCACCATTTTCATGCTTAGGCTGTTTGGCTTTCTAAAGTGGCAGAAAATCAACAGTGGTAGCTTTAATCTATTTTGTTTTTCAGATTTTGTTGTCCTCTTCGTTGTGCACAATTTCCTGAAAACAAGTTTAATTTTAATTTTATTTTGGAAACTAATTTCAACCCACTGATCATGCATAACTCTTTTCTTCATTTAAACCAGAACAGTTTTGTTCTGCTTTGTTTTCAATTTTATGGATTGAACCCATGACTTTGCACAGGAGAGGCAAGTGTTCTACCACTGAACTACATCCAATCTTTTTATTTTTCTAATTATATTTTGAGATAAATTGCCCAGGCTGGCCTGGAACTTGCAATAGTTCTGCCTTAGCTCCTTGATTAATTGGGATTACAGGTGTGTGTCACCACGCCCAGCACAAAAAAGGTTTTTTTTAAAATTTTCTTTTAGTTTTGGCTTATTTATATGATGGTGCTTCACCCACTACTTAAAACAATTACAAGTAAATATATTATTTTTATGGAAAACCCTTCTATTGCTGAAAGCTCTCACTTGAATAATTGGCAGAATTAATAATTATTAGGAAGCACTCCTATTCTCATTAAGTACACACGCTAACAAAATTATGGTAAAATTTTCCATATTAATTAACTTTATTTAATTTTAAAAATGTTTAATGCTCTAACAACTTTTAAAAACTATTATGGTGTTGTCATTCTGTTTGTTATCTGTTATCAATTTAGGTGCAGATAATAAAAACCATTTTCTTTCTGTTTTTAATCTGATTTCATGGAAAGGGGCCTTATAAAAATTACCATGTGCCATTTGATATATTTTAATCACTATATATAAATCACAACAAGTTAAGTCAGACCCATGCAAGCTTCTAGAACTAGTGGATAAGCAATAAGGTTTGATTTGTACAGACCATTGTAATCTACTAAAAATGAGCATGAAATTCAGAGTGAAAAACCTCAGCTTATCACTTAATTGGCATGTGGTATTTGGCAAGTTACTTGATCTTGCTTTAGGATCCTGTTTTCTTCCCCAGCTCTAAGATGGATCTAACATTTCTTTTGTACTTATTGTGAAAATTAAAATAATCATATATAAAGATACACTGTAAACTGTGAATCATTGTATATTATTCCCATTAATACATGGGAAAATTTCTTGCTGGAGAGCCAGAAGTTGACTGACACCATGGCTCCACCTTGTAGGTGCAATAAGATTAAGAAGCAAGGATGGGTCTGGTATAGTTCAGTAGTAGAGCACTTGCCTAGCATGCACAAGGCCCTGGGTCCTTTCCCAGCATGGCAAAAAATAAATCTATGATGGACAAGCAGTGTTTGACAGTTATATCAAATTGCCTAACTTCTAAAACAACCAAGTGAATTTTTTTCAGTTGTGAAGCACTAGCAAAGCTTCATTCACTCAGGCTCCCAGGTTCTATTTGATTTTTGTCCTCTCTATCCAAAAACTTCATAATTTCTATTGCACTGATCTAAGACACATACATCTGCAATATTCAGAAAAAGAGTATGAAAGGAAATAATTTTAAGCCCAGAATGTTTCTAGGAACAGAAAAATAATTCAATGATTATTTAATTACAGGGGATAAACTGTAAAATTAGAATCAACTGTGGAATTAGTACTAACTTACTTTTTCAGATTGAATGTGAATTCCCTTCTTCTTTCCTGATGTGCCATCTGGTAATTCCTTTAGTGCTTCTGAACCAATGAGTGGAAGGAATCTTAAACTAGTAGGGCTTGGTACCTGTAAGCCATAAACAAAAAGTGAGACATACTTAATGGGGTAACTTCTCTAATATGAATCAGGAGTGGTGAGTGAGGGGAGAGAGCCACACTTCAACCACACCTCTATCCCAGTTGCCCACTGTTAACCTGTTTTTTCCACTGTTAACTTTTAATGGTTTACTATTAGCATCATCTGTTAACTTATGAACATACCCTTGGAAAAGATAAAGAGTATTTAAGATATATGTTGATATTAAGTTGAAATACTTGGTCCTTGGTTTATTATTTCTCAGGTTCATTAATTAGTCATTTGATACAGGTAACCTGGGGTAGAGACTTGAAAGTAGGGATTTGAAAGGAAACAAGGGTTGAGTGAATCTTAGAGGACAGCACAGGCACAGTGTGATAGAGGTGATAGGTCAGTGATGCTTAATGCATGGAAAGTTATTAAGGAGAGTATGGTGAGAATGTGGTGGAAAATGAGGTCACATGATTCTGGCAGATACTGGATCATATGCTGTGGATGATGAAGAGTCACGAGGGTAAAATTTAAAATAGCTACCATGTGGAATGGTACAGACAAGTGATTCAAGCTGTTGACACAAAAAAACTGAAGCCTTCTGGGATTGGACACCAACTGTTTTTGGAAGCATCAGTGGGTTTGGCTATTTCCTCAGCCTTGCTTGATAGGGCAGAATAAGAAGTCAGTCTTTATTTTGTTTTGTTACTTCTCCAACCCTAGAAAATACCCCAGCTCACCCTATATATAGGCAGAGAACCAAAAACAATCCCTGCCTCTCTGTTCTCAGTCAAGAAACCTTCCAAGGCATGTCTGTGAATCTGTAAAAAAAAGGAATGAATTTTTGTGAAAAGGGCACATTCTGTCGGTAGCAAAATACCTGGTTCAAATCCTGACTCCTTCACTTCCAAGCTGCATGATCTTAGCAAATTCTTTCCTTGCTAACTAATTGCAAGAATCAAAGGAGATCATATAGATAGCCAGGTGTTATCAAATGTAAGATTTAGTACCATTATATTATTAGTACTAACAATAAGATAAAAAGAAATTGATAGAAGTGAATAGATTAATATTATATAACTGAAAATGAAAAGAAATGGGCAAAACACGATTGCTGATGACAATTAGAGAATCCTAAGTGAAATGACTTTCAACTCAAATTTCGCATTGAACTTTTTTAATTTTAATCCAGGTAAGACGATGGCAAGGCTTATAATATTTGGGGCACTCAGTTGTTTCAAGGGCTTTCTATAAGCCCTTTAAAAGATTTCCCCAAATTTATTTAATGTCTCAGTTGTTAATTATTTTTTAAAAATATTTATTTCTATGTTGAATGAATATTACCTCTATTTCTAGGTTGCACTATTTCAATCCTATTCCACAAAACTGAGTATCTCTTACCTGCTATGCCCATAAGAGCTGATGAGTTAGTGATAGAGGTGGGAAGTAAAGATAAGGATATAAATAATTATAATTCAATGTAGAACATGCTAACTGAACATATCATAAGACACTAAGAGAAAGACTGGAGAGTTTGGGGTCTTGGGGGAAAGAGGAACTCATGCTTAATGAAAATTTAAAATGTTCCTAGTACATTTTCTGAATCTTCACACAATTTTGAGGGATTTTCAAAATAGAAAAGAAATAAAATAACTTATCTAAAAATATACTTAAGTCTGTTGGACTCCACATCCTGTGCCTGCTCTACCTATCACCCTGTCTTCATGGAAAAAAAAATCTTGAGTCCTATTTGAACAGAAAGGTAGTGTTTTGGAAAAATTTTTTGAAAAGTATTAAACATTTATTAAATATGAAGTAGATAGTGTAAAAGAATAATGATATCATGAACCCACTGGTCTGCTTTATAAATTGGAATCTTTGAAATCTTCAGACTGCAGTTCCCTGACCTCCTTCCTGATCTGCTTTTCAAACATTGATGATTATCTTGAATTTTGTGCATTTGATTTACTTGCTTTTATTTATATGATTTTACCTTATATGCTTTTTTTTGGGAGGGGGAACATGCTGGAGATTGAACCCAGAGGTGCTTAACCACTGAGCCACATCCCCAGCTCTTTTTACTTTTTATTTTGAGACAGGGTCTCACATAGCTACTTAGGGCCTCACTAAGTTGCTGAGGCTGGCCTCAAACTTGTGATTCTCCAGCCTCCTGAGAGGATGGGATCACAGGTGTGTGCCACCACGCCTGGCACCTTGCATGCTTTTTCCGAACCAATAGTTTTCAGTTTTGCCCTTTCTTTTCTGTTTACATAAACTGAATCATTATGTAAATATTCATATAAAACTTTGCTCATTCAGTAGTGTTTCACTCATCCATGGAGGTGTTAAATCAGTACATTTACTTTCACTGCGGTGCCATGTTATGATTTACAAATATGCTGTAACCTATTTGCCCATTACACAGTTGACAAGTATCTAAATTGCTTTCAGATACAAAGAGTACTGCTCTGAGAAGTATTTATTCCTGTCTCCCAAGCATACTTCAAGAGTTTCCTGGGAATATATTAAAAGGGTATGACTATTTTCAACTTTACCGCATTTAACAATGCCACATGGTTCTTCAAAATGTGGTTCTATTAATTAACCATCACCACCAGCAGATTAGTGCCGCGATTATCATGATTATCATCAGACTTTTTATTTTTGCCAACCTGGTAGGTCTAAATGGTATCCCATAATATTACTGATGTGCACTACCATGTTTACTAATGAGAGTGAGTATATTTTCATGTTTATTGGATTGTTTTTCTTTTGTGAAGTATTTATTCAAGTTTTCAACCATTTTTAATAGGACTATTTTTTCTCATTAATTTTTAGGGTTTTATAAATTCTGGACATTTAATCTTTTTAAGTTAAAGATTTCTGGGTTTTGTTTTGTGTTGTTTTGTTTTTTTAGCTACCTTTGGAGAAGAAAGAGACTTGAAAAACTTAAAATCCTGTTCCACTTCAAAGGCCTTGGGAGGTGTACGTTTGAAAAGTAATGACATTGAGCTCATTTTTTTCCATCTGCATACAAAGATACAAAAACAGAAAGTTAACTTTATACCGGTACCTTTTATGTCCTGTCAACTGAACAAATACTGATCATGTCTTTCCTCTTTGGTCCCAAATTTCATGGTTTTCAAGGCACCAGTCCCAATGATGCTGTATCTGCACCTGATTCTCATTCCATTCAGCTTTCCAGATTTCCCTCTAGGAAAACCACTGTGATTTCTTTTCTGCCTGAACATTCCATGTGATTAAATTCATCAATTGTCATGGGGAGAAGAAGAAAAATCCTGTATAGCAGGGCTGGGAAACCTCTTGTGTAAATCAAGTGCTTGAGTTCTGTGTGATCTGAAAGTTCCCCAGAATCAAAACTAACTTATGTAGACATTTAGAAATTACAGCTAAGCATTAAAAAACATTTTTAAAAGACAATAAATAATACGTACCGAGATGGAGTTATTCTATAGAAGGCTGATTTTGCTATGGGCAAGCAAAATTATTTAGTAATAACACAATGTGCATACATATCCCATATTTAGTTATCCAAATACACTGTACCTTTTCATAATTCTTTATCTACCATTTACATATATGCCCTCTGATTGTAATGTTTTCCATTAGTCATTCTTTATTTGTTCCACAAATATCTTTTGAGCTCCTGTTGGGTGCTGGCTCTGAGATAAGAACTAGGGATTTATAAAACAAGGATCCTATGCTCAAAGAACTCCATGTATAGTGAAGAAGACCCATATTCACATATTAGAATACATTGTTTAATGTACTGAAATATGTGGGTGTTCAAGACTAAGCTAATGCCCCCCAAAAGAGCTTATCAACGTTGCTCAGTGGGGCTCTACCACCTCTTACATTTTAGCCAGTGTTCTTCTCCAGTGCTCCTTACTGGCCAGTCAAGGCAAGTCTTGAACACTGCAATGGGGTTTGACAGTCACCTAGAACCCTTTTTAATTGTTCCCAAATTGTTTGAATTTTTATCTGATTTCTGTGTAGTTGATTCTTAGCTTCCATTCCTATTTATGGCCTTTCTACCATTCTTTGTACTAGATAATGGAATTGGTTCTCCCCAGTTTTGACTCATTTAGAATTCCCCTTCAGGACTTTTTCTTTGACATGCCCCTCAATAGTACTTCCCATTTGGAAGTCATCCTCCTTGGCTCTTTGTGCAGGATTATCTCCAGTCTAGCCAGGCCTGGTTTTCCTGAGGCTAGACATTCAGACATCTACCATTTAGGGCTAAGCTCTGCTAATATCGAAAGCTCAGATGAGTACCAATCTCTTCCATTCTGACAAGGGCCCAACCATAGCCCAAATGAGGACTGAAATTTGTAAAAGTGCAAAACAGCTTGCTTACCTTCTATTCTTTATTGGAGTACCGTTTTCACTCCTCTATGCCTTTAACCATACTCAAATCTCCCCACAAATAAGCAGACTCGTGAAACAAACTCTTCTTTAGCCCTATTGCTATTGCCTTCTTTAAAAAGTAATCCACAGCAACTGGGTTTTTTTGTTTAGTTTAGTTTTTTTCTTTTTGGGAGGTATCTCTTATCCAGCCTCCTTTTTCCTGCTTCTCACCCTCTAGTTATCTCTATTATATATTCTGATCAACTTTCATTTTTCACAATAACCTTGAAGACTCCAAATACAAAGCAATGATAAGGAGTCGGAAACATTTATTATCCAGATGTGATTGGTACGTATTTTGTATATGTATTGAAATATCACACCATCCCATATAAATAAGTACAATTATTTATGTGTTAATAAAAAAACTTAAAACTAAAAAGCTTCTTAGTAAAGGAAACAATCAACAATTTAAAGAGAGAGCCTACAGAATGGGAAAAGATCTTTACCACAGGCACTTCAGAGCACTAATCTCCAAGATATATAAAGAACTCAAAAAACTTAACACCAAAAAAACAAATAACCCAATCAATAAAAGGGCTAAGGAACTGAACAGACACTTCACAGAAGAAGATATACAATTGATCAATAAACATATGAAAAAATGTTCATCATCTCTTGCAATTGGAGAAATGCAAATCAAAACTAAGATTTCATCTCACTCCAGTCAAAATGGTAATTATCAAAAATACAAGCAATAATAAGTGTTGGTGAGGATGTGGTACACTCATACATTATTGGTGGGACTGCAGATTGGTGCAACCACCTTGGAAAGCAGTATGGAGATTCCTAAGAAAACTTGGAATGGAACCACCATTTGACCCAGCAATCCCACTCCTCAGCTTATATCCAAAGGACTTAAAATCAGCATACTACAGTGAAGCAGCCACATCAATGTTTATGGCAGCTCAATTCACAGTAGCAAAACTATGGAACCAACCTAGATGCCCTTCGACAGATGAATGGATAAAGAAAATGTGGTACATATACACAATGGAATATTACTCAGCCTTAAAGAAGAATGAAATTATGGCATTTCCAGGTAAATGGATGGAATTGGAGAAGATCAGGTGAAGCGAAATAAGCCAATCCCAAATAACCAAAGGCAGAATGTTTTCTCTGATAAGTGAATACTTCATAGTGGGGGGTGGGTAGGGAAGAATGAAGGAACTTTGGATTGTACAATGGGAGTTAGAGGAGGGGTGGGGCAGGTGTGGATGGGAAGGATGGTAGATTAAGACAGACATTATTGCCCTATATACATGTATGAAAAAAATTTTTAAAAGTATTTATCACTGTCAAAAAAAAGTTAATGAAAAAATAAGTTAAAAAAATAATAAAGTCAAAATGAAGATATTTCCAAAAACAAACAACAAAAAAAGAAGTTTAAGGAGAGAGAAAAGTTAATACCCTGATTAGATCATTACACACTGTACAAGTGTCTTAAATTATGACATTGTACCCCACAGATTTATACAGTTAAAATTCTGAAAGTACTCTATATTATCTTCTCATATCTCCTTTTTATTTTTCAATCATTGCTATGTGATTTTCACCATTCTACTGAAATTACCCTCTCTAGAGTTGTCAGTGACCTTTTCATGCCACACCAAGCATTTACTTTATTCCATAAATGGGCCCTTCTCTACCTCTTCACAGAACATTTCCTCCTTCCTTGATTTCTACTATACTGCTTACTTGTGTTTTTCCTTTCAACATCATAGCTGTTTCTTCTCAATGTTTTCACTAGTGTCTCTTCTTTGGTCTGCTCTTTAGAGACTTTTAAAAATTTTATCCCATAGTTTTCTGCTTTTCTCATTCAATACACAAGACCTTTGTGACTTATCCACACCAAAAATATTGCTATGCTAATGACTCCAAAATCTGTGTCTACAGTTTTGACCTCTTTTAGGAGGATAAATAGATCTATCTAGGTGCTCAATAGATACCTCCACCTGGATCTACCACAAGCACCTGGATGTCCAAACCAAGCTCTTTTCTTTGTTTACATTTGCTTTTTCTGCTGTGTATTCTGTTACGGTGAATACTGCAAAGCTTAAAAATTGTAAACTGACCCATTAAAAAGTCCATTTCCCTTATAGACTTTTCTAGCTTTATCTCCTATCTTGTCTTCCCACATACTCACTAGACTCTAAGCTCAAGAGACTATAGCATAGTTTCTTATTATTTGGTGCCTTTCCTTAGGCAATTGCCTGTCTGGTCTTTGGTTAAATCCTATTTACCCTACATTTATTAAGCACTGGATGCTCCTAGCTGGCTGCAGTGGAGCACACCTGTAATCCCAGCCACTTAGGAGGCTGGGGCAACAGGATCACAAATTTGAGGCCAACCTTGGCAATTTAGCAACGGCCTCATAAACTAAGAAAGACCCTATCTCAAAATTCAAAACAAAAAGGGATGGGGGTGTAGTGCAGTGGTAAAGCACATATGGATTAAATCCCCAGCCCCACCCCCCAAAATTGGGTATTCCTAAAAGCACTATTTCACGGAATTAGAAATATGTTCACATATTTCTCCTTTCTACTGGGTTGCAAAACTATTGAAAAGTTGTGGACATTTCATCTTTCAATTCTTCATGTTCAGCAGTGTCACAGTATCACAAGAGTTTAATTCTTGTCTATTCATCTAAAGAACAAATAAACAAACAACAACAACACAACCAACTATCTTACCTCTCCCGGTCAAATATTAGAGGATATTCATATTTTTTCCTCTTGTCTGCCAACTTGCTTTCTTCTTTTATTTCTATGGGACCTTCAGTAACGTCACAAGGCAAAATGAAATCACTTGATTGTGATAATTCAAAGAATCTTCGCTGTCCAAAATATCCACAATAATGACCATTGAGGGCATGCCAGAGCCTGAGAGAAGACCAAGGAAGGGAGAAAAAGTATTTAGGGAATCAGGAGAAGTGATTCCATTCATAGATTACCTGTATAGTTTATGCTGGTCTACCAAGGATTTAAACTCAAGCCCAAGTCTCTTCCTACTAAATACCAGGGGGCTGATCATTGTGTTAACATATACTCTAACCCAGGGCCTCAGGCATGCTAGGTTTTGAGCTACATACCCAGTCCTTATTGTAAACATTTGTATCAGTTAGAACTCTAACCCACAACCTGTTGGGAAAATGTCAGTTTGAAGTTATACTTGTGATACTCATTTATCAAATCTAGAAAACAAAGAACAGTTTTTACCCCCAAACAACCCTGCCCCGTCAAGCTAGCTAATCAGTACCCACATTGACTGTCTCTTCGTCAAATTAGGCCTTAGAATGGGCTGTCTCAGCTATCTACTTATACAATCAGCACCAAGCTAGTGAGAGGAGAAATGTAGGAATGCTTTCAGCAATATCAAATTCCTCTCGAACTCCTTCCACAATTCCTCCTATCATAGAGAAACCATAATAATTTTTATAGATGAGTTCTAATATAGGAAGGCAAAAGAAGTAGCTTTTTACCTGTATGTATTATTTCAATACAATTCACTCCACATGACTTAAAATGATAATGAATATCATTAGTGGAATGTGTGCCTTATATCTTGTGGAAAAAAAATTTTCAAAAAGATCTTCCTTTTATGTCTTGATTTCAACCTCAGAATAGTAAATGGCAGAGACAATAATCATATACCCTGCTGCAATGACTCGGAAAGTGGACAAGCTAAAGGAACTAAAAGTAAGTAGATTCTGCAAAGTCTAGGTAGTATCCTACCCTCAAAGGCAGAAACAGAGGTATCAGTCAGGATTCCTCACATGTGAGTGTCCTGAGGACTTTACACGAACATTTTACATCCTTTACATATTTTAGTTCCTCAGCACTAAAGACCTTGCCAGAACATTTACCAAAGGGGAATGGGATAGTCCTGTAACCCAGTAAGTCCCAACTTGTCAATTCTGTGAATACTTCAATGAAATTGATACAGGGGCTTTAAATTAGGTTGAAAATCATAATCTAATTCTTACATATCCTTTATGTATTTTTTCATATGTAAGTGTAAATATATATGTATTCAAATACATATATATGTGTATTTATATATATACTCTCATATATATGTATATTCAAATGTTCTAATCATCTATTATTTTTTTCAAAAGAATAGAACCCTAAATACATAATAATTAGCTTAAATTACCATAAGTGGTATGTCTGTTGCTCAATTTAAGTTTTTACAGGTGTGCCACATCTGTGATAATGAACCAAAATGGGTTAAACACAGAAGTTAGAAGGTTGAGGGACTGCAGAACATCTCTAAATTCAGTCTGCTTCAGGCCTTGACTGAGTGACTTTTGGTCTCCTTGTTTCTTGGTGTTTCCTGCTTCATGTGGTGCTCTCCCAAGGAACTGATCCTCCTGCATTGTGGACTCAGCAAACTTGAACCACACTGAAATTCTGTCTTTACTCTAAGTTCCTATTCTATATCCCAGACTTAAGTCTTAGTTATGTTTATTTCCTACTAAAAGTCAAAATCTTTTTGACAAGACTTAGAATATTAAAATTCCCTTCCTCTTTAGAAAGTGGCAGCTTATATGAGCTAAAAGATGTGGCTTAGTTATGAAGAGAACTATAGTCTGAGATTGCTATTAGTAAAGTAAGGCTTTTTGAACTGAGTTTCTAAGGAGATTTCCATTTAAAGGAATCATCAAAAACATTTCTCCATGCCATGGATAGCTAGTTTATCAGTGATATGGTCTGAATACAAAGTGTCCCCTTTAAAGTCTTATGTTAAAACCTAACCTTCAGTGTGGTGGTATTGATATGGAGCCTGTGGGAGGTATTTAGGTCATGAGGATTTCACCCTTGTGAATAGGATTAATACCTATCATAGTTCATTTTTTGATGCTATAACTGAATGCCACAGATTTCCCATATTCTTTATGGGTAATGCATAAAGAATAAAGGTTTATTTTGTTCACAGATCTGAAGTCTGGGAAGTTCAAGCCTGGGTGGTCACATATGGTTAGTTGATCTTCTTGCTAGTGAAGACTCCACAGTACCCCAACAAGGCACGGGGCATTACAGGGCAAGACAAACCATCCTTCTTATTATAAACCACAATCTCATTGGATTAGGGTTCCACCTTATGGCTTCATTTAGCCTTGATTACCTCCTGGCTCCCCATCTCCGAATACCACAATCAGATTGTTTCCACCCTCTCAAACTTTATCTTAGGGATTATATTTCAACATGAGTTTTGGTGGGGACATTCAGAATAGAGCAGTTTCCTTTAAAAAGAGGCCTAAAGAAGCTCGTTCATCCCTTCTACCATATAAGGACTTGGCCAAAAGATGCCATTTATGAGGCAGAGATCAAGCCCTTACCAGATACTCAATCTGCTGATGCCTCCATCCTAGATATTCCAGTCTCCAGAACTGTAAGCAATAAATTTCTGTGGCCTGTAAATTAACCAGTCTAAGATACTATGTTATAGCAGCCTGAACAGACTAAGACAAGCAGGGAATGCTCTCAACAACAAAGGTATGTATACGTGTGTGTGTGTGTGTGTGTGTGTGTGTGTGTGTTACAATCTCTAATGAACAATTTTGCTAATGGGTGGCTGAAAATAAATTAGGCAAGAGACCAAGGAACTGAGTTATTAGAGAATCTATAATAATTCAAATTCATGTACTTAGTCTTTCCTACAAATAAAACAAGGTTCTTTTTCTGACAAAGGAAGTAGCTCTAAGTATTTGCCTCCAGACTGAACTTTAACTCAATATTTCTAAAAGTTCTCCTTTATCTTCCACGTTCTAAATATTTGAGCGACTACCATCTTAATGGATGGCACTATCATTCATCCAGCTGTATATGCCAGTGCTTTATCATTCATCTCCTCTTTCAGGTAAGGTTCGCATCTTCTTGATTGTATGTCTGAGGCAACTCTCAAATTTAAACCACTTATTTCCAGCACTGTTGCCACAAATCTAAGCCACTATATTCATCATGGATTTCTAAGTGATCTCCTGTTCCCATTTTTGCAGCCCTTCAATCCATTCCCCACATATTTTCTTTTACAAGTGTGAATCAGATCATTACTACTCCCTGCCTAAAATCCTGCAGTGACTATTGAAAGGTTAAAGACCTGAATCTTTCGTAAAGGATTCTAGACCCTTTGGCCTCATCCCTGCCTAATCCCTGAGTCTCAAGCCCACCGTCAGCTAGGGTCTACTGGTCCAGGGGTCTTTGGGCAACATAAAACATTCCTTCCTGTTCATTTGTAATATACTTAAATTCTCAAATAAACTTTGAAGACTCTCTACCTCTCTTAATTGTATTCTCTACTTCTCTTAATCTAACTTCAATTTTTTTAAAGAGTGTAATTCATTATCATGATTTTAAGACAATTCAAGTAGACTAGCTGAGCACAGTGGTGCATGTCTGAAATCCCAGTGACTCAGGAGGCTGAGGCAGGAGGATTTCAAGTTTTCAGATTTCAACAATTTAGCAAGACCTGTCTCCAGATAAAATGAAAAAAGGCTGGATGTAGCTCAGTGGTATATCACCCTAGGTTAAATTCTCAGTACCACAAAAAATGAAAGCAAAATATAGACACCAATTTGTCTCTAGGAATGTTATGCTATTTCCCTTTTTTGTTTTAAATATGTGTATATGTTTTTAGTGTTTTGTGTGTATGCATTTTCTAGATAATTAAAAACAAGTAGGTTTTGCTAAGTCAATCACACTGTTAGTGAAATAATTAGCTCATTCACTTTCTCAGTATTAGATGATTTTGTTTGTTAGTTTTTTTTTTTTTCCTGTACTGTTTGTTTATTTTTTGAGATGTGATCTTGCTGTGTTGCCCAGGCTAACCTAGAACTCTGGACTCAAGCAATCCCCGTCTTGTGTCTCCAGTAGTTGGGACTACAAGCACACACCATTGTACTCAGCTAGATGGTCTTTCTATGACTATTCTATAACTTCTAATCCCAAATCTCCTTCTGAGCTGCCTATCTCATTTAATTCTTTTTTTCTTTTTTTTTTTTTGTGGTGCTGGGAATTGAACCCAGGACCTCATGCTTTCTAGGTGAGCACTCTACCACTGAGCCACATCCCCTGTCCCTTGTTTAATTATTTGAAATAATTCTACAAAAAAGTTGCATTAAAAACATTTATTATTACTTTTTTTATATAGACGAGCATAACATCTCATTTTCTTGGATATAGAAAAAAAATGCCAAGTCAGTGAATCTTCTCAAAATCCTTTTGTGTCACCTTTCATTTTTTATTAATTTATTTTTCTATTCAGCTAACCAAGATTTAATTTTAGACAAATACTTCAACATTAGCATAAAATTTCTTTTACCTCTCATACTTAAAGCCCCGAATTCACAGTAAGAAATTATCTTGGCTTACCTTATTGAGCCGTCGATGGAAGCAGTAAGCACCACTTGCTTGTCTTCCACATAGACCACTTGAACAATTTCTAAAGCATGAGCCCTCCAGGCGAGCAGTTGCCTGAATTTCTAGATAGCAATAACAAGACATGTCCCATGGAATAAGTCAAGAAATATTATCTTTAAATTATTCTTTTGAAGAGCAATGCCTGAGTGGATGGTATAGACATCTGTCCCTGGTCTCTTGCTTATGGAGGTACCCAAAGTTCCAACATTGGAAAGTTACTAAAGGCAAATACCACTGGGAGAGAAAGTATTTTATGTCTTTAGCAACTGATCATGGGATTTAGAATTCACAATTCATTTAGCTGATGGTCAATAGATGACTAGATGAAAGAACTGCCTTGGGAGAGAGTTTGGGGAGACTGGCAGAGAATATTATCAGGAATGAGACGACACAGAGCTGGGAGGTGAAGGTCAAAGGCAAGACTGGACTAAAGAATTTTGTTTGCAAAGTCCATCCAGAGAAAGCACTAGTTACTTTGTTTTTCATGTGGGGTGTGTGGTAGGAGGTATATTCTACACAGGATTAACAAAAAGAATGGGTCTAGCACATTCTCTTTTAGAAACATTCATGAGGCTTCATTGGTATGTTCCTTCAGGTTTGTCCTCAAGTGTGGAAACCCTGATAAGCCTTAAGACATTTCTAAATTATGTGAACTAGAATTGTTAACTAGGGAGCTTGCTCTGCAGTATACACCTTTTTTTTTTTTTTTTGAGTATGTTCCCTATCATTGATGAACCCACAATACCATACTGCTTCCTGGGTCATCTATTTAAGAACATTTGTGTGATCACCATCTTGGTAGTTTAGAGTTCTCCTATGAGTCTCCTATTCATTTAGACTTTAAGAAGGGTTAGGTACAATTCTTCCTAAATTTCTTGACCTTTGGATTCAATTTTCTCTGGTTTTTCTTAGAGAACTGGGGTAAAATCTGCATTTTCCTACTTCACGTTGTTTCAAAGCTGTACAAGAGTATCTGGTCATTCAAAGTTTCATTCTCTAAATGCCATCTAAGACAAGTGTTTCTCAAACATGGACCATAGCTATAGTAATATAGTCATTTACTTTACAATGCAATAAACATATGCATTCATGTATCTGAAACAATCCTCACAGGATTCCTAAACTACGTAAAACATATACTGATATTATCTATTCTATTGCCTTCCATTCCATTTTCTTGCATTTTTCAAAAATACTGGTTGCAACTGATTAAGTTTATTTCATGACCTTTTAATGGATTATAACCTGCAATTAGAAACCAGAACTTTCTTTTCCATAAATGTATGTATATAACCATATGTATATAGGAGAGGTCTGACTATCCTATCTTTTAGAATATCTTTATTACACAGAACTTCTTTTTAATAGTAATATTGGGAGAAAGCAATATCAACCTGTGATTTATAGGTTTTTCATTACAATTTTAACCTATCTCTGGATCTGGCTTATTTCACACATTGGTATATGTTTGTCTGTGTAATGATGAGACATTTTATAACCAGGTTCTGTTGTGTATTTACAAATAGACAACCATGTACAAACTGTATAATCCCATTGTCCAAGAAGAGAAAAGGCTGAAATGAGATTGAACATGGGAGAATTTAAAATAAGTTATTAAATTGTTTTCTTTTAAATTGGTGATAATGCTTTGAAATCACACAATACTGATAATCATTACTTGTAGAAGTAAATAATTAGGAAGTCTTTTTGCTTATAAATGGTTCAGGTACACAATTTACTTTTGTTCAACTTATAGCCTCTCTTGATTATAAGCAATTTGTAGTTACTGTAAATGAAACAGAATTTCTTAAGATGTTTGAACCTTATTGATTTTCATTTGGCAGCAGTAAATGTTACAAGTACAAGGATCATTGAATTAGTGAACAAGAACTGTTCCTGGCCCTCACTTCATCTTAACTGCCAAAGTGATCCTGGAAAGTCATTCTGATTTACCTTCTGCAAGATAGAGATTATCCTACTAGAGCAGAATACTCAAACTTTACAAAAACTACAATGGATTTTTTGAAGCAAAAAACAAACAAACAAAAACTATTGATTAAATGGATTAATATTTGAAACAATAACCATTCTAAGACACTCTACAAGGAACAAATCCCATTCTGTATGTGTATATCCACATATGATTAAAAAATAAAACACTGCTATTTAAGCTACTATTTAGCTTTTGAATTTGAAGTAGTAATGTAAAGGTAAATAAGACTCTGCTAAAAACAGTCCTTCCTTGGTGCAATTTAGTTAATATTGGGTCTTTATCAATAATATATGTAGCTATATTAGATATTTAAATACACATAAGAAGTACATATTTCAATGCTTTTTTTATTTTATTTTTTTGAGGTGCTGGGAATTGAACCCAGGGCCTTGTGTTTGTAAGGCAAGCACCCTACCAACTGAGCTATATCTCCAGTCCTATTTGAATATTTATAAAATAAGAATGGTGACATTTACATTGCTTTAACTCCAAAATAAATTAAAATATTTTTGAATATAAAGAAAATTTACATTAGAGAAGAGAAAAATTTCTTAAAAATAATGATTCTGCCTTAGATTTACAAGGGAAGATTATGAAATATCTTATAAAAATATACAAGATCAGAGACCTGACTGGGGACGAGTAGATGTTCTACTCTGAGTTTAAACTCTGAGTTTCTACATAGATACTCACAAATAAGGCAAAACATGAGGAAGATACAAAGTGACCAATGACTGAGTTACTCACTCTTCCCCCCTCGCTTATTCATCCCCTCTTTTCACCAGCAAGTCATTGTTCTTTGTCATATAGATTACAAGAGTATATATGCCTTGAAAGTAGGGAGCCTTGTAGTTCTATCTCTTTTAGTGTCTTGCCCAGAGAAATGCTCAATAAATATGTGCCAATTCATTTATGAAAGTGGAAAACTAAGTTTCATACCTTTTCATCATGAGGTGGATCCAGGAAGGAACCAACACTGCAAATGATAACATGTCCTTCTGTATAAAATTTAAACATTGGAATCCTTTATCAGACACCACATTGTTTAAATAAATACGATGCAGAGAGTCAAATCATTTTGACACAGACATTTATATTGGTAAATAAAATAGATTCTGAGAAACCAGATATGAAAGAAAAAAATTTACTTAAGTTTTTCTACGAAGCCACTATTTTGTTTCTGAATTAGTATGTCTTAATAAGGTTGTATTATCTACTCAAATTTTGTCTTGAGATCAGGGTAGATAACAATAGGATGATTACGCCACTAATAAATGGAGTCCAAACTGTTACAGAGATATTTATCCTGTAATCCAAATGAAAGTTAAAAAATTAGACATCAAAAAGCAGTAACAACTACAACTAGACATGGCATTTAAATTGCAAGTAAAGATAAAAAAGCAAGATGATGAAAGCATGAAGATAAGAATTTGGTCAAACTTCTCAGAAACAATGGTAGCAAGAAAAGAGTGGAGCAAAATATTTGAGGGAATAAAAAGGACCAACCTAGAATTCTGCACCCTGAGAAATTATCCTTCAAAAGTAAAGAGAAACACTTTCTCACATAAAAGTTAAGGAAATGTGTTGCCAGTAGGTCTGCCTTACAATAAATATTAAATGAAAAACTGAAATTTTTCAGTGAAAAAAAATGAGATAGGTCAGAAACTCAAATCTACAGAAACTAATAAGAACATTAGACAAGGAATAAGTGAAGGTAAAATAAACATTTGCTTTTCTTATTCTTAATTGATCTAATATGTCTCAGTTTGTACAAAATACTAATAGCAACAATGTATTTGTTGGTTGTAGCTCATGAATAATTGACAAATTTACACTAATTGTTCAAGGGAGGGAGGATTGAGAAATACTTCAGTATTGTAAAGTACTTGCAGTACTTGAAGTGGTATATTGTTATTTGAATATGAACATGGATTAATTGTAAATATACATTGTAAGTTCTAGGGCAACTGCCAAAAATATTTAAGAAAAAGAAATATAGCTGATATACTCAGAAAGGAGAGAAAATGAAATTATGCAAAATGCTCAATTAAAACCACAAAAGGCAGAAGATGAGAGGAAGATAAAGACAAAAACAAAGAACAAGGCAACAAATTGAAAACAGTAACAAAAATGGTAGAAATTAATCCAACTATGTCAGTACTCAAGATGTAAATGACAGAGTGTGTCTATAAAAACACATGTTAAGTATAAACACAGATAGGTGAAAAGTAAAGAGATGGAAACAAATGAAAGAAGGAATAGATACATTAATTTCAGACTGAGCAGACTTCAGAGCAATGGAAATTATCAGGGAGAAAAAGATTCCTTAATTTTGAAAAACCCTTAAAGCTCAACAATAAGGAAAGGAACAACCCAATTTAAAAACGGGCAAAAATCTGAACAGACACCTCACCAAGCACTTGAAAAGATGATCAACAGCACACATCAACAGGGAAATGAAAATTAAAACAACAATGAGATGCCACTATGCGACTATTAAAATGGCCCAAATCTAGAACACAGAAAATACCATGTGCTGGTGAGGACGTAGAACAGCAGGAACGGTCTTTCACTGCTGGTGGGAGTGAAAAATGGTAGGACCACAGTTTGTCAGTTTCTTATTTTTTGCTTTAACTGAAAAGACACTGTTTCATTCTAATTCTAACAAATGGATTAACTATTTTTTAAAAACTTAAAGGTGAACACTAGAAAAATTAAAGACTTTAACATATGAATCTGCATAAATAAACAATATTTCAATGTACAGGAAAGACGATAACAAAGGAAATTTAGGATTAATTCAAAAGAGAGAAGACAAGAAATGGAAAGGAAGAATGGAAAACAGAGTAGTATTAGATGGAAGAATTAAGACCAACTATATTAATAATTTTAACACATATAAAATAAAGTCCCCTATCAAGAATAACCATATTCTAAAAAAGAATAACCATGTTCTAAAAAAGAATAACCATATTCTTCGCAAACATATGTCACTACTCCCTTTCCTTTCACATTGAAGATTAATGCAGCAAAGAAGCTTTTTAGTTTGATATCATCCCATTTATTGATTCTTGATTGTAATTCTTATGTTTTAGGAGTCTTGTTGTGGAAGTTGGTTCCGAAACCAACATGATAGAGAGTTGGTCGTACTTTTTCTTCTAGAATGCACAGGGTCTCTGGTCTAATGCCTAGGTCCTTGATCCATTTTGAGTTGTGTTTTGTGCAGGTGAGAGGTCCATACTACATATGGATTTCCAGTTTCCCAGCATCATTTGTTGAAGAGACTATTTTTTCTCTAATTTATCATGCCTTTGTATATTTATAATGCCTTTGTCTACTATGAGGTAACTGTGTTTATGTGAGTGTGTCTCTGAGTCTTCTGTTTTGTTCTATTGGTCCTGATGTCTGCTTTTGCAACAATACCATGCCCTTTTTGTTACTATAGCTCTGAAGTATAATTTAAGGCAAGAACTCAAAATACACCAAAAAACCAAATAATCTAATCAATAAATGAGCAAAAGAAATGAACAGGCACTTCACAGAAGAAGAAATACATATGGTCAAAAAATATATGAAAAAAAATTCAACATCTCTAGCAATTAGAGGAATGCAAATTAAAACTACACTGAAATTCTATCTCACTCCAGTCAGAATGGCAATTGTAAAGAATACAAGTAACAATAAATGTTGGTGAGGATGTGGAGAGAAAGGTATTATTCTCAGGATACATTGCTAGTGGGACTGCAAATTGTTACAACCACTCTGGAAAGCAGTGTGGAGATTCCTAAGAAAACTTGAATGGAACCACCATATGACCCAGTTATCCCACTCCTTGGAATCTACCCAAAGGATTTAGAATCAGCATATTACCGTGATGCAACCACATCAATGTTTATAGCAGCTCAATTCACAATAACTAAGCTATGGAACCAACATAGGGGTCCTTCAGTGGATGAATGGATAAAGAAAATGTGGTATTTATACACGATGTGATATTTCTCAGCCATAAAGAAGAACGAAATTATGGCATTTGCCAGTAAATGAATGGAACTGGAGAATATCATGCTAAGTGAAATAAGACGGTCCAAAAAAACCATAGGTTGAGTGTTCTCTCTGATATGTGGATGCTAACCCACAACAAGGGAGAGTGAGGAGGGGAAGAATAGAAGTCCATTGGATTAGACAATGGGAAATGAAGGGAAGGAAGGCAAGAGGGGAATAGGAAGGACAATAGAATTAATCTGACATAACTTTCCTAGCCTTGTATTTGAATACATGACCAGGGTAACTGTGCATCACATACAACCACAAGAATAGGATCCTAATTAGAATAAGTTATACTCCATGTACATATAATATATGAAGATATATCCACTGTTATGTATAATTAAAAAGAACAGCAACCTCAAAAGGAACACACACACACACAAAGAAGATTAATACAGCCTAAGTCTTTCAATGTTAGAAGATAAAATTCTGCATTATTCCCAATAAAGTAAGGTAAAGTGATGGGTAGACATATACCCCTTTTAAAGGTGGAAGAAATAGAATGCCTTACTTGAAGAGTTAGGAATAAAATAGGTTCTCCTGGCATTGTTTATTTTTCCATTTCTTCAACATGCTATCCATAACTTTCTCATGTTTGAGCATACCTCTTACATTTTTTTTTCCATCTCGATGAATGTCATGAATTTTTCCTGTAATCATTTTGGTGAATGATTGCAAAAATGCCCGTGGCTGACATAGTAATTACTTACCCACATTTCCAGTTAGTAGAACTCTGGAACATGAATCAGCATACAGCGATGTCAGAGATATGGCCGAATGTTTAGTGAAAGGGAGCATGTCTTTCACTAGTGTCCCCTGAACAAAGGACAACGCAAGTAAGGCTTTTTCAATGATAATAAATTCTGTGAAATTTTAATGTTGAAGTTGAATTTCTCTATATGTAACACATCTCAAAAATCATCTCTAGGCCTGAAACATGATTCTCTTCTCTTTAATAAAAATAATTGGAACCTATCCACAGAGACTGTTCTTTGAAACTACATACATGTTATAGACAACTATTAATTATGTACATAGACTCTGATTATTATAGACTGCCTCTAAATTTGAGGTTTTCTATGACTCTTCATCGAGTTCCTTAGTATTTTCAGTCACATAGTCACTTAAGTGTTCTTTTAGGTTTAAGTATATCTCCATTGGTTTCCTCATGAATACTTGCCTTTTCAGAAATATCTATTTTTTTCAACATTGATGCAAGATCAGGGATTGTGAGAGATTCAGATTTCACACAGACTGTTTTTCAGTGCTTAGTATAAACCAGTCCTGGGAAGGACTTTCGCACCTGTTATCTTGCTTGGGGAATAAACATCTAAGCTTGAGGACAAAGAATTTGAATCAGCCTCTTTGTTTCCTGAGACTTTGCTTGAATATAATCTCATGTTTCTCTCATTCTTTCACTTGTCAGGGAAGAAAAGGCTTCACTGTAATACTAAGGTCATCTCAGATATATTTTGAACTTTTACTAATAATCTAGGATCCATGGACAGATTTGAAGTTGACCTGGCAGGAAGTCATGCTGCTCTGTTGGTGGATCCCCTCATCTGTCACATAACGCTGTCCCCCTGAGCTTCTCTGTAGCAAGAAACCTTATTACCACAGTGGGTTTACCTCCCTCGCCTCCCTCAGGGTTTCACCGCCATGATCCCTAGTTTGCTAAGGATTTTTCATAATCTGTTGTCTTCCTAATGCCTCTTCATCTGCCCTCCTAATTTGGAATGCCCACCCTCCTCTCCAATAATTTTAAGTCTTCTGGTGAATGAAAATTATAATTTTCATAGTAAAATGTCTAAGGACATTCAAAATGATGTAACACCATCTCTCAATAATTTGGAACCCTGAAGATTTACTACATACTGAACATTTCAGTGTTTTTATATTTCTTACTCTACCATTCATATCCTTCAATATTATTTAAAAATCCACTAAAATATTTAGTGGTGTGTATTCATAGCTCAGCCTAAAAGACAGATATGAAATATTAATAGTTTGGATGATTTGGTCTCTTGAGTTACAAAACTGGCTTATTATAAAGTTCGAGCAGTATGATCAGTGAGCAGGCTGTAAACACATCCAGTCAGTTAGAAGATGAAAAACATTAGAGTTGCATGCCCTATGTAAGAAGGCCATGATTCATTTCATTATCTTATTTATCTTCCCCATTTTTCCTGTTCCCAGGAAACACCAAGCTCCATCACCTCCAGAGTCCACAAGCGGAGGTGTCCATCCTCATGAGCAGTAACCACGAGAGGAGGCTGAGCTGTTAAGTTGGCAACTCCAGGATGTTTTCTGTCTATTGGTGATTGCTCTTTCAGCATATCTGTTTGCTCACCTATTGAAGAAATTAATGAGCCATGATGGTATTTGCAATACTTGGAATTCTACATTTTATGAAATGTAAAAGAGGAGGTAGGCAGGAAAATAGCAAACCAACACATACTTTTCCCCAGAATTTTTTTTTTTCAACTCACGAGAACTTTGCAGGACAGGGAACAAAAAAGCATTAAAAAAAGAAATCCTTATGCTAAGTGAAATATACCAGACTCAGGAAATCAAGGGTTGAATGTTTCCCCTCATACATGGAAGCTAGAGCAAAGTAAGGGAAAAAGGGGTTACATTTCATAAGGATAGAGGAAAGATCCTTGGAGTGGAAGAAAGAAATCAAGGAGGAGGGAGGAGGGATGGGAAAGGGGAGGAAATGCAGAATGCATTTGGCAAAGTTATATACGTACATATATATCGCAGTGAATTCAGCCTTCATATATATATATATATATATATAAATATACACACACATACGTGTATATATACACATACATATATATATAATCAATTAGAAATAAGTAAATAAATAAAAGAAAGACCAGTAGAGTAGAAGGAGGAGAATGGGGGCAGGGGGAGTAGAGGCACTGGGGACTGAAAGGGAATAAATTAAATTCCATTTATGTAAGATGTCACAATGAACCCAACTGTTATGTGTAACTATAATTCGATAATAAAAGCAGTTTTAAAAATTTAAAAAATGGAATCCTGGATCACTGGAAAAATCTAAAAGCCTTCTTTAAAAAATCGTATAGCAAAAATTTCTATGTACTATATGTGCCAACTAAAACCAAGATATTCATCTAGTGGAAGTCCTCCTAACACATCCAGAATGGCTTCTAAATCTTGTAGAGGTTTGAGGAAAATGAGCTGGAGATTAAGAAGTTCAGTGATGTTTTAGATTCTTAAAACCTAGAATTAGTATTTTAAAAGGTATTATTATAATGAATTCTACCTGTTGGACTACCAAATCGCACAGCACCTCAACATTTGAGCACAATACTCATTAAGAGTATTCTTTCAGGTAAAGTCCCTGTTGCAAGGCAGCAGCGTGGGCTGGGGATGGGGTTCACTGGTAGAGCACTGTCTAGCATGTGGGAGGCCCTAGGTCCAATCTACAGCACTGCACAAAAGAAAAAAAAAGAAGGAGCTGTCTTATTATAAGGGAAGGGACACTGACCTTTAAACTCACCATCGTGTATGCTTAGCTTGCTTCCCTGAAAGAGGGGAGAAGAGCAAGGTAAAATATTGCTGACATTGCAAGGAAACAAGACATAGTAGATGAGAAGATTTTCCAGAGAATTGGATTTACATCCTTAAGCATTAATTTTAAAATTAGTTCTTTGAAAAACTGTATTGCAGAGATTTTCACATTCATAAAGAGGGAATGCATAACCCAACATTTCCTAGTGGCTCAGGAGTAGCCTAATAATGAGAATCATTAAGCATGCCCAGTTCTTGGTGTATGTTATCTGTAATTGTATTGAGAACCATACAGTTTAATCTTTATTATTTCCTTTTTACTGATGAGCAAATAGAAACTCAGATCATATGATTTCTCTAAAGCTTTCCAGTTACTAACTGGAGGACTTGGATTCATGTACAAGTCTGTCTGGCTTTACATTCATCTGAATAAATTTATTCTTTCACCATGCCAGCTATTTTAAAATGATTTATGCTGTGAAAACTTTCCTTCGGACAAAATCCTAATTGGAAATATAATGTGTAAAGCAAGTGTAGTGGTGCAGGCCTGTCATCCCCGTGACTCTGGAGGCCAAGGCAAGAACATCACAAATTTGAGGGCAGCCTCAGCAACTTAGAGAGGCCCTAACTACTTAGTAAAACCCTGTCTCAAAATAAAAAATAAAAAAAGACTGGGAATGTGGCTCACTGGGTTAAATACTCCTGGGTTCAAACTCCACACCAAAATAAATAAAATAATTAAATAAATAAATAAAATAAATACAATGTGTAAAAATATATAAATTGAAATTGAATTACATTGCATTACATTGTTGTATCACGTTACCTCTTCTTCTTGTGAACTGTAATACTTTTCAGCAAATGAGGTAGTCTAAAATTACTTTATTAATTTACAAATGCAAAAATAATATCAGATAACTTATTTTAATGGTCATGTATTGATTATTTGCAGATGGAAAAGCCTTGAAAAAATTTTAAAATTAAAAACAGTGTACATATTATTAAGAAAAACAAAGTTTTTACATGCACACAGAATTTTTCCACCTTTACCTTCCATTAAAGGAAAGGCTCAGATCCTCACTATTTTTTAACCAACACTGATTGGAACAGAAAGACACTCTATCTACTTGTTGCTTACCTTGCTACTCTGTGGACCCTTGCTAGACTCACACTGGGATGAAGAACATACGGAATCCTGACTTGATTTCCTACAATGGAAGGAAGGAAACCCAAGAATGAAAGGTATTATATCATACTCCAAGAGTATCTTCTGCTTCAATTTCCGTTGATTGCTTCTTGTATCAGCTATGGATACCAGGCCCCTCGCTTAGGAAACTTTGTGTGACAGACCTTTCAGTCGTGTGGTGGAGACTCCTGGGGACACTTCAGCAGCTAAAGCTGCCTGGATCTGGAAAAACCAAGTTTGATCTGTCCTACTGACTCACCCACCAGTGGGTGACCTCAAACTAGCACAGAAACCTTTTATTTCTTCTCTGGAGAAGTGTTTAACATTGTCTTGTGCCCCAAAACCAGCATTCTCAAGCAAATATCAATAGAAAAAAAAAAAAAAAAGAAGAAGAAGAAGACTTTCTCTTAAATACTTATAAAACAAGTCTCTGTTCTTTCAGAAATGGATGGAGATTGCTCCATTATATTGACTTGAATGTGAAACCTGCAGTTTGATCTTCCATCGGGAATTTCAGCCTGAAATTCCTAACTTTAGCTTCGCATCATTGGTGACAGTGTTAGATTTTGGCTCACAGTGCAGCTGAATGAGCAGTTTCTACTCCTCCACTGTTGTAAAGGAAGCCGTGAGGCTGATATGGTGAGGGGAACACGCAGCACATTAGGTCCCTGAGGACCACTCCAACTACATCAAGACTGTGACAGGGAAGAAAACATTGAAACCAAGAATTCAGCTCAACTTATATCTTCCTCCAGTTGTCCCTTCCTTAATGCCAGAAGAAAAAGAACTCTTTTTTTAATGTCATCCGCATAAATGCCAGATAATACTACTTGATCCATAAGTACTGAATTACCTTGCACATTCGGGGGTGCGAAAAAGGAACAGTATGTCATTAATCCTAAAGCGCTTGGGATCCAAGTCAGGGTCCACAATGAAGCAATCTTCAGGTCGATACCTGAAAATCAGCATGCATTTGCATGATAAATTTCACAAAGTAGATAACTCATATTATTTGCACTGTTTTCCCCAGCAAATATGACCAACTCCCAAATCGTTGATGTCTTTGAACACAAAGAAAAAAAAATCCAGAAATGTAGAGTTGGACTATGTTTTCTTTTGTAAGGCACTGTATAGCCACATTATCCCTTAATGATTTAAAAGTCTTTTAATTCAGTTAATTGGAGAAATCCTCCTACTTATAGGTCAGAGTGTCAGCTTGTATAATCCTGTGGTGGAAACTACTGGAAGCATCATTCTGTTTAAATAATAGAATTCTACTTTCTGAATAAGTGGAATGACAAATTAGAATTAAATGTGGTTACTACCTTTGGGGGACTTACAATTTAGAGGAGAAGAACAGGCCTTTTAGAGATTACATTGCTCCTGCTTCTCAAGTCCCCTATTGATCCAGATTCCAAGGAATGATACACCATCCTAGGTAGTGTCTTGAGAACAAGCAATCGTCTCTAACTGCCTACACTGGCACTATATGCTTGGTTCCTAAAATAACACTTAAAATTCCTTATAGCAAATAGGCCCTTTAGCAAAACGCCCTTTCCCCAAAATGACTTCTGCTAATTTGAGCCAATGAGGGACTAGGATCTGAGATGTTCTTCAAAGGCCATGTTAAAGGTTTGGTGGTTGGCTTGGTGCTCTTGGGAGCTGGTGGAAACTTGATGAGGTGAGGCCTAGTGAGGGTCTTCTTGTCACTGGGGCATGACCTTGAAGGGCTGGTAGGACTCCACCCCTTCCTGGCTTTCTTTTTTGCTTCTTCGCCAGGAGACGAGTAATTTTTGCTCCACTGCTCCCTCCATGATGTGTCACCTCAGGCCATAGGCAAGATGGCCAAGTGAGCATAAATCGAAACTTCTGAAACTGCGAGCCCAAATAAAACTTTTCTCTTTTTAGGTTGATTACATCACGTATTTGCTAAAGTAAGGGAAAACTGACTAACCATGATGAAGAAACCAAGTTCAAGAAAAAAAAAAAAAAGGTTTTGGGCTTGATGGCTTGTCTAGCTCAAACTACTTAGGTATCACATACTTTACTGATAAGTTGAATGGTGAAATACATTAATTATCAAAAACAATATTGGAACCGGGAGCAGTGGCGCATGTCTGTAATCCCAGTGGCTGGAGAGGCCGAGGCAGGAGGATCACGAGTTCAAAGCCAGCCTTAGCAATGTAGCCAGTCCCTAAGCAACTCAGTGAGACCACATCTCTAAATAAAATGTAAAAAGGTCTGGGGAGGTGGTTCAGTGGTTAAGTACCCCTGGGTTCAATCCCTGGTACCAAACAAACAGACAAACAAATAACAATATTGAATTTGGGCCTCCCAAAAACATGAATTTTAGGGCAGGGAGAGAGGGCTTATTTCTCCTGAGAATATTCCTAATTTAAAGGTGGAGGGGTCTTAGGCAAAGTTTAAGGTAGAAGAAGAAATGATCTTCACCATGAAAATGGAAACTATTTTTAATTTAAAAACAAATTACTTTAATTATGTGTTTTAAAAATATTCCAATGACTCTAAATCAATTGTTTTTCTATAATTATCTGCCTATTAGAAAGGGACACCCTGTATAACCCATAAAAATTAGTTGCTTTTCCCTCTGCTTGGGTATTGGATTTGCATGCATCTCTAGACAAAATGCCAGGCACTTCAACAAAGGAGATCTCTACCTAAACTGAGAATGTTCTCAGGAGAGTTGCCCTCTCTTTCAGCTGTGGCGTCAATACTGATCTTTTGAGTCTTATCTGCTTTCCCTTAGCAATGAGTCATACACAAGCTAACACTTGCAGTGTAAGAACTATATTAATAAAAAAGGTGAGGAATTGTGCCATGCACATAGATACTGATATCAAATGACAGTCTGTGAGAAAGCTCCAGGGCTATGTTGAAGAGGAGGACCAGAAGGATGGCAGGAATTGTAGGGATGGTTCACAAGAACATGGACTGAGGTGTAGAGAGAGGAGTCTAAACCTCAAATATTGACTATTTCAACAAAAGGTTCAAAAGAGAATAAATCCAGAGTTCAAACAAGAATTGTTTTTCTTTCAAAAGTTGGGTGAAAGCAATGACTCAAACTTGGACAGGGAAAGGACCTGAAGTCCAGTTAGGCCAGTACTATGTAAGGTACTGTAGAGAGGCAGTGATTGCTTGTGTATTTTCCTCTTCTGCCTCAACTGTTCCAACTCTCTTCTCCTCTCCTTCATGTCTCTTCCCTTCCCCCAAATGCTTAGATAATCTTTATTTTATTTTCATTTATTGTCAAATTCTTGGCTATCTTGTACCTTTAAATAAAATCTTACAAACCCCATTTATTTATTTATTTATTTATTTATTTATTTATTTATTTGAACCAGGGATTGAACTCAGGGACATTCGGCCACTGAGCCACATCCCCAGCCCTATTTTGTATTTTATTTAGAGACAGGGTCTCATTTTGTTGCTTAGGGCCTCGCTAAGTTGCTGAGGCTGGCTTTGAACTTGCGATCCTCCTGACTCAGCCTCCCAAGTCGCTTGGATTACAGGCGTGTGCCACCACGCCCGGCTTTACAAACCCCCTTGACATAGCGTGTCCACACATGGTTCTTGTAAGAATCCTAATTGCATAATGCACAACTGGGGACTTATTATTTACAATTAATCTGTACAGATAATGCAATATTGCATTAGTTCCTTTAAAACCAATGGCAAGAAAATTTAGATATGGATGGCAGAGGAACATTTTGGCCACCATACAGAGCATCTCAACCTAAGTGCTTGAGATGAGAAATTGCACATGACAGACTGGCACTTGTTAGCACCATTCCATAATAAATTGGATGTGTTGGGATGCTGAATGAGAAATAAAAGCCATCTAGGACACCGCTCGCCATTCGACTTCGGAAATTGACAGTAGACAATTGGACGTGTGTGTTTAAAGTTCTGGGAACATCTGTATTTGGAGTTATTGTGTATTTTAAGTATTTGTTGAGGTCATAAATTTGGACACGATCATACATGAAAACATCACATACTTATGTGAGAAGAGTAAAGACCAAACTTATTAGGATACAGATACTTAAGGTTATACGATGTATATATCGTTCTAGAATTTGGATATTAAGAACATAGTCTTTTCATGAACGTAACCTCCAGGAAAGCCTCCCTTAAGAGTCATCACCACTTTTATCTATTACTGTTTCTTGTTTTGTTTTGTTTTAGTTTTGCCAGCTATTTTGACTACTGCAGTAAAACTTTTATATTATTTAAGGCAAAGACACAACTTACACTTCTTTGACAGTAGACTCTACAAAATTCCATAGGATGATCATACCATTGAATGTTCCAGTAACTATCAAATTATATCCTTCTGTTTGTAATAAATCCATGCAGCTGACCTCAGTATTGACAGCAGGATTCTAAAGAAAGAAGAAAATGGACTCAATAGGAATATACTATCTAACTGTAGTATGAATATCGTGTGAACAAGTTGTAATTGTCATCAAGTTAAAAGAAAAT
>JAJEJO010001654.1:205308-267832 GCA_020662805.1 Glaucomys volans | reverse complement strand
TCTCAGCCTCCCAAGTCGCTTGGATTACAGGCATGCGCCACCACGCCCGGATGAAAATGTCTTTTTAAAATTGTTGAAAATCATGGAGTATGGTAAGAAATTTGGTAAACTGTAATCTAGAGTTCAAAAGTTAAATCTAAAATCAAAAATTTAATCTAAAATTTTTAAATTGAAAAATTCATTTAAATAACAAAATCACACTCTCCTTCATGTTGATTCCTTTCTCTCAGCCTTGATTTATTCTTCCTTACCAAACATTAATTTATCTTTCTACCCTTTTTCTCTCTTCAAACTTCTTGAAAGAATACTCTGCCTTAGCTATTTTTCACTTACTGACCTTTATTTCACTCAGCAACTCTAATTGACTTCTGCTCAATACCATTCTGTGGAAGCATTTTCAATTTATTATCATTTCTATTTCTATGTGATACTTTTCAATTATCTTGTCTTGAGAATTTGTTGGTCATCTTATGTTCATAGAATACAAAGTCAAAAAGATAACTGGAGAAATGCATAATAATGCGAAGTATTCAGATGAAGTATTGATTACCACATAATTTGAAAGCACTCTATCAGAGGCATACATAAGACCTAATGGTGAAGGGACTATTGGGACCCTGGCCTTTTTCTGTCTTTTTTACTTCCTGGCTGCCATGAGGTGAGCAATTTCCTTCTCCAAGTGCTTCCACCAAGATGTTTTGTCTTATCACTGGTCCAAAAGCAACAGGGCCAAGCAACAATAAACTGAAACCTCTCAAATCATGAGCCAAAATAAACATTCCTTATTAAAGTTGATTATCTCAGGTACTTTATCACAGCAATGAAAAGTTGACTAATAGAGCTTGTGTCTCTATAGTCCTTCTCTTTTGTTTTCTTCTTGGTACCCTCTTAGTCTGTCAACCTTTTAAATGTCAATATCATTAAGGTTTATTTGCAGTACAACTGCTTTTTCTTTTTTCCAACACTTTCTGGGCAATCTTATTACCTTATGTTTAATCATCATCGCCTAGATAATGACCTATGAGCTTCAGGCTTGAATATTTAATTACTCATTTGAAACTTACAGGTATCTCAAAGTTAATGCTAGCTTTTTGCCTGATTTAAGCATGTTCCTCAAGCTGTCCTTGATTCCTCTCCCAATTACTTGGCATCCATCACTAATTAATTGATTGCCAGTTTTGCTACTTTTATTGACTAAATATTTTTTCAAACCTTCTCTTTCTCACCATCCTATCATGACCTTGTATCTTTCAACTCAAACAATAGTCTATTGCCTGAATCTTCTGCTTTTATTGTGCTCAAATCTGTCATCTAAGCAGCATCAAAGGTGAGCAATCCACAATACAAATCTAATCCTCCCATTTCCCACATACAGCCCTTCAAGTTACTTTCCATTTCTTTAATTTTATTCATTTCTCTATATGCGATGCTGAGAATCAAACCCAGTGCCTCACACATGCAAGGCAAGCACTCTACCACTGAGCCACAACCTCAACCCCTCCATTTCTTATAAGATACTCACCATGAGCGTGATCCAATCCCTACCTATTTTTTTAATCTTCATCTTCTACCACTCCAGTCTTGCTTCAGTCACACTGAGGTATTTGTAGTTATTTTTCTCTGACTGAGCAATATTGTACCTCCACAAATTGATCATGTTATCTACACCATCTGGGATTCGCTCTACCTTTTCACATCCCTTTAGAAACCCCTATCTGGGCCAAGCTAACTCCCAATAATTCTTTATATCTAACTTAGCAATTATCTTCTTCAGGAGCCTCCCCCTCACGCCAGCCCTCTGAGATCTCTGCTGTACTCCAATAGCCCAGGCACCATATCTCATTCATCCTGGCATTTCCAGTGCTAAAAGCAGCACATGCTACATAGTAGGTGCTCAATAAAAACTGCTTCGTAAGTGAAAGACTTTTATGGAAAGAATTTTCATATATACTCCAATTTTTTCCCAGATGACTTTTGCACTTTCCCTAAAGGGTAGTTTTAAAATACACTGCACAAAGGAAGTGTTATAATGTTAATTTGATAAATACCAAAAATAGGAATTCAAAATCAGAGATAATCCTTCTAGGATTTTATGCACTTCAACAATGTATTTTATAATTTATTACAATACTTTTTCTGAATGTTATTTTTTTATTACCTATGCAATTATTTGCCATCTCCTTTGGTTCTAACTCACTGTGCATTGATCTTCATTGTGTTTTTATTGACTATAAACAATGTCTCATACATTAAATATATATGATTGAACCTAGTGTTTCCAATGATCCATACCACTGGAAGGAGAAGTGGGATAAAATTACTTTATGTGGAGGCACATTTTGTTCTATCTTTTGCACACATTATGTGATGATACTACTATGATCAAGACACTATATGTACTAATTTCAAAGACCTTTTAGATAGCAAAGCCTAATTATTTAAACTAGCAATGACTGGAATTCAAATTGCAGTGCTACACTGACATTGTTTCAATATGAAGAAAAATAATATTATCTCTGTCTTATAATAGTTTCAAATCCTATAAAACAAGATATATTATTCTCTCTTAAATTATGTTACAGTTTATTCACTAATGGCAGTGGGGGAAAACTTATGACTTCCATCAATTTCTTCTTTTACAATATGCAGTCTTTATTGTCTGACCACTTATCTCTGTTAAAGCTGAAAAGTATAAGTGGGTTCAGCTAATATTAAGTAAATAAGGGTAATTAAGATTCTCATTTTTAATTGGTCTAATTTTTTTCTTTTTCTATTTTTTCCCACATTTTTATTGGTGCATTATAGTTCTACATAATGATGGGATTTGTTATTACATATTCACACATGCATACCGTATCATATAATTTGGCTAATACTGCTCCCCAGCATTTCCTACCTCTGATCTGAATTTTTATAGGAACAAAGGGAGACTTTCTTGCTTCTCTATCCCTCAACCTCCAGGATCTGCCCTAAGACACTTCATTGCTCAGGTGTGCACATATGCATTTGCCTGGTTGAGGAAATATAAGCACTCCATAAAATAGCTTTCTATAGATATTTTAAGAAGCTGTCTAATTCATTATATATAGCCACTTCTGAGATATTCTGAAATGCATTTGAACTCTAGTTAGCAGTTCTAAACCTTTTCTTGGTCACAACACTTCTAGAATCTTTTCAAAAGTTATGGTGGAATTTTACTCACCATAAAAAGGGATGTTACTGATACATGCAGTGAAATAGGCATATCTCAAAAACATTATGCTAAATGAAAGCTTACATAAAAACTATAGGATTCTACTTATGTAGCATTTGGAATAAAACAGATTTATGGTGAAAAAATTGGAACAGTGGTTTCGTCTGGGCAAGAGGCAGATGTTGAGTAGGCAGGGACATGGAGGAACTTTATGGGTAGTGGTGATGTTCTTTACCTCGATAGGGATTTGGGTTGTATGTGTTTCTCTCTAAACTCATTCAATAGCATGCTTAAATTTTGTGCATTTTCTTTTACATAATTTTCACTAAAAACAAGCCTATAACAGTGAATTCCAGCTAATGATATATGTATATACACACTAAAGTGTTTAGGGGTGATATGTATCTTTGCCTTCAACTTTCTTTCAAAATATATTTTTAAAATAAGATAGCCTGAAGGGATTTTGAATATTGTAAAATGTTAATGGCTAAATTTAAGTGGAATGATATAAGGATGTTCACTGAGATAATTTTATATTTTAAAATTTTTATATTAAAATGTTGGGAGAAAATAGCTATGAACCTTGCACTCCTCAGAAAAGAATTGTGTATACAATTTCACAGGATTTTTAGACTCCCAGAGGTCTACCCAGGGCCAGGAGCCCCTGATTCCAGGGTAAGGACTCTGATTCTATAACTTGAAGATCTATCATTAAATACGTGTCAGGATAAACATTTTTTTCCTGGATTAAGGAAAATAAGACTGGTTCCTCTCAGTATGCTTATAATTTTGGAATCACAGAATATCTTGAAAAAATAATAAGATGATATTTTTTCCTTATTTATATTTTAAAACAGCAATAAAAATAACAACAAAAAAAAACAGGGCCTTTATAATTAGCCATATGATGCTACCAGAGCAGGATGAGAAGCTTAAAAGAATGAAACCTATGAAAAGATAAAGTTTTATCAACATTGAAAAAATCTAGATAAAAGTATATGATATAAAAATAATGAAATAATTATTGGCCAAAAAAAGTGAATCACCATTTAATGATCTTTTGACATGCCTCCAAACTTACTTCTTATTAAAATCCAGGAGAATTTAAAAGACCTTGATATTTTAAGAAAGATCAGTTTAAATAGGTAGATAGAAAGAGATAAATAGATAGATAGACGGACAGAATTCCATAGTGAAGAACACTTGCAATTATCCAAGTATTTCCTGATAAACAGAAACTCATCTTCACCTAGCTTCTAGAAGTTAGTTTTGCCTTGGCAAAATGATCATACACAAAATGTAAACACTAATAAGAAACTATAAAGATATTTCAAATTTATATCACAAGAGATTAATATCCATAATATATATCCCTAATATATATATCCCTAATAATTTATATATCCCTAATAATATGAGATACAATCACACACACACACACACACACACACACACGTTATATATAATTCCTAGTAAATGAGAAGCTTTTACTACATCAGAAGAAAAGGAATAATCTAGATAGAACAATGGGCAGAAGATAAGAACAATTGACTCATATATATAAATAAAAGGTCTACTCACTATATACAAAATAAGTGCAAATAAAATATACCAAGTTGTAATTTTTTTATCTAGATTTTGAACACTTTTAAAGTTTGACAACATACACTGTTGACAAGGCTGTGGGGAAATAGGCACTCTTAAATGTTGCTAGTGAAAGTGATGAGTTGTGCAGCAGAAGAATTTGGCAATATCGGGGAGGATTACATAGGATTTACTTTTTGACTCAGTAGTGCCTTTTCTAGGAATATATTACAAAGGTTCATTGTCAAAAGTTTAAAAACTACATATATAAAGGGCTATTTATGAAAGTACTAATCAGAAGAGACTAGAAACAACCCAAATGTCCACCCATAGGAGACTAGTTGAACAAACTATCGTATATTCATTCAAATAAAATAGCACAGAGCTTTCTAAAAGAAATTTAAAATATGTGCATACCCACATTCCTAGCAGCATTATTCCCAAAAGTCAAAAGGTGGAAGCTCTTCAGTGTGCATGGATGTATGAATGGCCACATAATGTTGGTTTATGTATGAAATAGTATAGTCTTCAGCCTTATAAAGGAAGGACATTCTGACACATGCTAAAATATGCACAAACCTTCAGGGCATTATGCTAAGTGAAACAAGTCAATCACCAAAGTACAAACACTGTAAGTTTCTGCTTATATGAGGGACCTAGAGTAGGTAATTTACAGAGACAAAAAAAATAGAGTGGTGGTTGCTAGGAGCTTCGAGGAGGGAAGAATAGGGAGCTACTATTTAATGAGGTTAGAGAGAGCTCAATTTGCAAGATTAATAAGAGTTCCAGAGATGGATGGTGGAGGGCTGCACATTAATGATAATGTACTTACTGCCCCTGTGTACCTAAAGATGTTTAAGATGGTAAATTTCATGTTATGTGCATTTTACTACAATTTTTTAAAAAACAAAGATAAAGATTTCTATATATGGTTTATAATGATCACCTTAAGAAGGTGGGCCCCTTCTTAAGGCATGCGATGGTGTATGCCTATAATACCAGGCTGAGGAGGGAGGATCGAGTGTTCAAAGCCAGTCTCAGCAAAAGTGAGGCACTAAGCAACTCAGTGAGACCCTGTCTGTAAATAAAATACAAAATAGGACCAGAGATGTGGTTCAGTGGTCGAGTGCTCTTGAATTCAATTCCTAGTACCCTCCCCCAGCAAAAAAAAAAAAAAAAAAAAGGGGTGGGAGGGAATCAAGTACGGATAAGTATTTGGTTATTTTTTTTAAAAAAATAACATTAGAGATATAAGTCAAAACAAAAATTAAAAGCAAAAAGCTAACAATATGGGTTTGGTAGGGAGTAAAGTGGAAGGACAGGAATAGAAGTTAAATCAGATCATGTTTTTTATCTTGGAATAGAACTTATTTCATAGATTTGATTTTAGAACTATTTAAATGTTTCACATAATAATAAGAAAAGTCAATTTAAAAAAAAACGACTTGGGAGTGTGAGGTAGGAGGATTGCAAGTTTGAGCAGCTTCAGCAATTTACCAAGAACCTTAGCTACTTAGTAAGGTCCCAAGATCCTGTTTCAAAATTTAAAAAATGAAATAAAAAGAGCTAGGGATGCAGTCATAGAGTGCCCCTGGGTTCAGTATTCAGTACTGAAAATAAAAAAAGCAATACATAAAAAAAAAATGAGACAAGCAAATTTAACTATGTTCAGTGTTGGTGGCACAAGGAATCATTTCAAGTAATTTTAAAACACAGTAGTTTGACAGTACGTTCTAAGTTATTTATACCCCAAGGACAAAAAGAACCCAAAGAAAGGAAGATTGTTTAACCTATCATATTTCTAATAATTTTATTGCTTTTCTGAAACTAAAATACAACATAAAATACAATAACATAATATGATATGAAATAAAAAGCATATATAGTATATGATATATTAAATAAATAATAGGATAAAGCAAATACGTACTTATGTTAACACCATTAGGAACAAAGATTTCAGGTGAAACAGATATAAAATAAAAATAGTCAGGCTGGAGATATAGCTCAGTTGGTAGAGTGCTTGCTTGCAAGCACAAGGCCCTGGGTTCAATCCCCAGCACGAAAAAAAAAAAAAAAATAGTCAACACTATCGATTCTTAAGTTTGAATTGGAAATATCATTTTGAGCCCCGTGATGTACTTTCTCTTACAAGGTTTTTCTTAGCTCTGTCAGTGAAAAGCTAAAGACCTTTGAAAAAGTCCAAAAGCAAGAATCAACCTAGGTCTCATAGGTGGAAGCTATTCAGAACTTCTGGGGATCATGTCAAAAGAAATCCAGAGCCTAAATATGCTCCAACCATGTTGAAATAGGACAATCTGAGCATCCATAATAATAAGTGTGACTGAATGAAACACATGAAAAACATTTAAACTTGCAAGTTGATAAGGATACTAAGCAAATAAAATTCACTGACTACCTTCAGATGATGCTAGGAAATCTACTCCTTATTTTGAATACTGATAACTAAAGAGGAGAGTTATTTTGCTCTCCTGTATGAACTGTATCTTCACTATAATCAAACACTTGATGAAGGAGAGTTTTTCTTTAAACACACATCCCAGTAATCAATAAAGCCTAAGGGCAGGGAGGCCACTGGAAATGAAATAATAGCCCTTGGACATGATCATCAATGGATGCTGACACAAAGAAAGACAACTGGTAGTTCTGTCAATCTTGATGGAATAACATCATCACAACATAATCCATGATGGAGATTTGCTAAAGAAAAAAAAAAATACAAGTTATGTGAAATTAACCAATTTTAATTCCCAGATTGCAGGAAGTACAGAACTTAAAACAATATCACAAGGATGCAATCAGAAAAATCCAGAAAGTGGGAAAATATGGCAACAAATTATTAGGGAGGAAAAAAGCAGAAAGCATTCATATATTAAAACATATTTAAACTGAGTGTGGTGGCACACACCCATAGTCCCAGCAGCTTGGAAGGCCAAATATTGCAAGTTCAAAGCCAGCCTCAGCAATTTAGCAAGGCAGGCATTAAGCAACACCTTGTCTCAAAATTAAAAAATAAAGAAAGAGGCTGGGTATGTAGCTCAGTGGTTAAGCACCCTTGGGTTCAATCCCCTGTACTGAAAAAAAGGAGAGATATTTAATAGATTTTCAAACAAATGAAACAGATTTGATCATGGTTGTTTTTATCATGGTTAAAACAAAGTAAAATAAAAAAGAAATTATGAGGACATCTGGAAAATTTGAATAACAAATGAATATGTGAAGATTTTAAAGATCTTTTGTAAGTTATTTTTGAAAATATTTTAGAAAATACTACTGCTGTAAGTTTTGAAAAAGTCACTTGTTTGGAAACATATAACTGAAATATTTAGGAATAAAATGACATAAGGTCTGGAATTGGCTTTAAAATCTGCATAGGTGGTAATTATGGGAAAGTGGCAAGAGTAAAGAAAAAAATGGCCATGCACAGAAAATATTGGAGCTGAGCAACAGTACATAGAAGTTCATTGTATTACTTTCTGTACTTTTGTATATATACTATTTATGATTTTCCATAACAAAAAGTAAAAACTAAAAAAATTAAGATATGAAACTTACTTTAGTATGTTGAGAAAGCTTTCTCTGAACAACTAACTCAATATCTGGGAAAGGCATAGCCATGTTCCTATCCTTAGATGAGGTCTTCAGATCCATAATGTGATTTCCATCACGTAGGTAAGGCATAGGATCAGGTAGCTCCCATATTACCACGAGGAAAATATCATCTTCCTTACCCTTTAGTAGAAATTCAGGGGGGACAGGAGAAGTTTAATTATTTTTACTTTGAGCTATTTTGAAGAATGAAAAAAAGAACACATACTGCTGTATCCATCAACCAGCTTTATTAAATCTTAAGCCCTATGTATTCCTTGTTAATATAATTCCTCTTTCTTCTCACCCCCAGAGTAACCAATAAACTGAACACGGTGTTATTCATAACATTTGGATATTTCTACATTACATACGCATATGTTCTATTGCTTTCTCTGGGTCTCTCTATGCATATGTGTGCGTGTGCGTGTGTGTGTGTGTGTGTGTACATGATATTGTCTTCAGACTTTTAATAATCTTATCAATGCTATCAAACTATATGGATTCTTCAAATTGTTTACTTCACTAAATATTGTTTTAGAGATTTATACAGGTTATTAAACCATGGAACTCTAGTTCATATACTTTTAATTGCTTTATAGTACTATATTAATATTCTAAAATTTTTCCATTTTCCACTGGTGGATGTTCAGGTGGTTGCCAATCTTCACTACTTGTCTTTATGGATAGGTGCCATGTTTTTAGAGCATATATGATTGGAATGGAATTACTGAAATATTGTAAGACATGTATATAATCAGCTTTACTAGATATTTCCAATGGCCCTTCCAGGTGGTTACCCATGCCTACTCTCACCAGAAATAGATGAGTTTCCCTTTCTTTACATTCTTGCTAACACTTGGAATTATTTAATTGATTGACTTATTATTTTTTGCCTATCTAAAACTAATTCAAAAATGTCTTAATTACACTCATCACATTTCCCTGATCGATAATACATTGAACACTTTTTCATGTGTTTGTGAGCTAGCGCTATTTGGGTTTCTGTATCTGTCTTTTGTCTATTTTCTATTGGGTTCCTTGTTTTTCTTCTGGATTTTAGATGTCTGACTCCTAATAGTTCCTCAGGGACCTGAGGTGCAACAGCTTCTCACTTGTTTTTCTGACTTCTTTATTCACTTTGTTTTGAAGACAAACTTTTATTTTTAATTGGAATGAAGTTATGATACCTTTGTGATAGCCATCTGTTAACATGGTATATCTTTCCATTTATTCAAGTTGGGTTGTTTTTTATGTCCTATATAGATTACAAAACTTTCACATAGTTTTTGTTAAATTTATTTTAGGTAGCTTATATTTTTTTATTTGCTATTTTAATTAGATCATTTATTCTATTTATGTTTTATAACAGTATTGGTGGGATTCTGTTAATTATTGATTTTTAAATTTTATGAAAATAAAAATCAAAAGATTGTTTATTTTGAAAACTTTCATTGTTGAAAAGCAGCTGTGGTGAGTGGAGAGAATATTGATATAGGAGTTCAGACAGTCACCAAGTTTCTAGTCTTAACTCTAGTGTGACCTTGGGCAAGGAATGTATTTTCTTATCTCCTTACTTATAAAATGAGGACTTCAACTAATTGGTGGATAAAAGTCCTTCATTGTTTAAAACCTTAGGATTGTAGGTGTAGCTCTAGGGCCTCTACTATCACACCTATGTTAATTTAAAAGTATGGGCCACTAGTATGCATACCTTCTAGTTGATTCTTTGATTAGAATTTGTGCCATGGTGAGAAAAGGAAGAATTTCAGTAGTATCTAAACTGAACTTCTGGGCTGGGGTTGTGGCTCAGTGAAAGAGCACTTGCCTAACATGTGTGAGGCACTGGGTTCAATTCTCAGCACCACATATAAATAATAAAGGCCCATTGATAATTAAAAAATATTTAAAATAAATAAATAAATAAACTGAACTTCAGGGTTCTAGCATAACATGGCATGAAACACCTTGTTCTAAGTAGGCCCTGAACTTGGACTTCCCTAGCTTCTCCTAACAAAAATGTCTAAAATTGAAGCCCAGTTTGCTGTGGAAAACTTTCAGGACAAAAGCCGCAAAGGTGCTTTGGTTCTTAATGTACCTCTGTCTGCACTTTCATTTAAGTCTTGGTCTATTTAACTTTCATATTCTCTCTAATGTTAATCGCTCTGTAATGCTAATTTGGAGATTTCAAAATTCCCCAAATACTACTTGTACATTTACTATTGTCCACCTTCCCAGAGATTTCTTTTATTTCTTTATTTTTTCAGTGCTTAAAAAACACGATAATGGGCTGGGCAAGAATACTAACATAAATAAGGGAGAAGTTCAGTCCTTACCAAGCTTAATCTATAGATTCTGAAAGGAGAGCCAGAATAATCAAAGTGAAAACTAGTAGAGTAGAACCCCCCAAAATTTTCAGGTGTGCACAGTACCATATTCCTTTCTGAAGCCCTTAAAAGGGGGGTGTTTGTGACAACAGACATTGTTAGGAAGAGCATCCCGATGACCAGCTGTATTAACAATTGATCAGTCATACTAATCGAAGGAAAATTGACATAGCCTTGTGCTTTAGAGTACCTACTAAGAAATTCCTTTCTACAGTGCCATTTTGGATTGTGCAGACAACAAAGGAAGACTATATTGAATCAGGGAAGTATTTTACTTCTTTTCCCCAGCTAAAAGATCATTAGTCATCTTAATCAATGCTGCTACTTCATGATTGCTATCCTATTCAAGACTTGTGTGATCTTAGCTTTCAGAAAGAAAATAATAAAGGCAATGAGTCCTTGAGTTTTAACTGACAGGGTAAGATCCACTCAGCAAGGATAAATGATGTAGCCTTCATTTTAAATGTGAAGAAGGCATTAGTATTCCTAGGTGGTAATAGAGTCACAGGAAAAATAAATTAGCCTATCTCAATTCTCCCAAAACAGCCCTGAGCAGATTGCATCATTAACCTTAAAATAAACAAAGCAATTTTGGTGACAAATGGAAAAAGTGACTTGAGCATCTTTGAATGCATTATGGGTTATAAGGGACAGAGCCTGCTGAGGAGCAATTCTGGGGAGCAGTGAATTATTCCCAAATGAGGATATAAGCAATGTTAGAGGTGGGCAGCTGTATGTAAATTTAACCTTCCTGGTGCTGGCTTTAGAGGACTGTGACCAATCCTGCAGCAGAAGCTTGATGGGCAGGATACTGTGCCTGGACAGCTGTTCTTTCTTTTTGCTTGGACCTGGACAAAGTTAATTAATAGCCTCAGAGAAAGTTTGATGGATGGACACTATATTCAGCTGGCTGACAAAGGGAGAAGTTAAATGATGTTATTGATTAACTAGTTTGGTATTCCCAATGTTGCCTACAGCACAAATACAAAAATACAACTGTAAACCTGGATCATTTTGATAGTCCCACTGAGTTCCAAGGCAAGGATCAAGAACTGGTTTTTTTCCTGAGTTTTGAGAAAAATCAGGCGTTTCAGCCAATGCTCTTCCTCTTTCCAGTCTTTCCCTTCCGGCAATACTTTCATCTCTTGCCCACTGCCAAAGTCCCAGATTTTAACTGTTCCTGAGCACACAAAGAAGAGACTACGTGAATAAAATAATTTGTGGAAAGCTTGGCTTTTAACTTAGATCTGATGGAAAGCTGTCTGCCAATAATTTATCCTACATTTATTTCTTACTAAGATTGACAGGTGAAGCTCCCCAGACTTGCTATGCAATAAATACATATATTTCTGTATGTCTTGATGTGTCATAGGCTGATAAAAACCCAGTAGGATCAGACAGAGTCCTGAAATATATGATAATTTTTGTTATGGTTTGGAGAAGTGACCCCCAAAGGCCCATGTGTTGGTCTCCAGCTTGTGCTATTGGGAGGCGGTGGAACCTTTTGGAGATGGGGCTTAGGGAGAGCAAGTTAGTCATTGGGGGGGGGGGGGTGCCACTGAGGGAGGTGGTGGGTCTCTGAACCCTTTATATCTCTCTTTTTCACTTCCTGGTTGCTATGAGGTGAGCAGCTTTCCTCTGACACATGTTCCTACCGTGATGTGCTCTCTCACCACAGTCCCACTCAAGCAACCATGGACTGAAATCTCTAAAACTATGAGCCAAAACAAAACTTTCCTCCATATAGGTTGATTATCTCAGGTGTTTGTTACAGTAACAGAAAGCTGACTATTTTCTTTGAAACTCTTAAGATTCTTCTATTTGAGTTTGCTTTCTTAAGTTCATCTTTTCTGTTGATTCTCCCAGTGCTTTTATTATGACACAACTTTTTTATTGGTAAAATTTACATACAATGAAATTCATATACCATAAAAATACAATTTTAGAAGTTTTGACAAGTATATCACTCATGAATCTAATGTCTAAACTATGATCTGGAACATTCCATCCCCCAAGAAGTTCTTCATTATGCTTTGCAATTCATCCCCACCCTCATGGGCAGCCACTGTTAGTTTTCTGTCATCACAGAAGAGTTTTGCCTATTTTTGAACTTCTGTAAATGGAATCATGGAACACTACAGATCTTAAAAAGTGATCTTTTAACAACTACCCTCTTCCCTACCCCATGTTAAATGGTTATTATAGAAATGACCTAATTTAGTTTCCTTGTTTGAACATCTGGTGCCTCCAGAATTGTAAGAAATAAATTTCTAATGTTAATAAGCCAGTCTATGGTATTTTGTTATAAAAGCTCAAACAATTTTTGTATGATCAACTTTGTTCATTTGATTTAGGGATGAAGGAATCAGAAGGGATGATAGTGTAGTGTTGAATGCCTTTCTAGTTTATTACTGTGTAGCAAATTGTCCTCCCACATAGGCTCTCACGGTGGTCACCAGAGTTTATAGTCCATTGGGCTCACCTTCCCATCATCTTCCTCCCTTCCTTTAACCCTACCACCTCTCCCTATCCCTCCAGCTCTTACCCCTTGGCTCTAATCCTCTTGGATTTCTGGAATGTTTTCACTGTGCTATTTTCCTTCCCCCATCAGCAACACTCAAACCCCATCATTTGTTTGTTCACTAACAACAGTAAACATTGATTAAATGCTCCCTACAGGCCCTGTATGTGGCAGGAAGTTTGGATATAGTTAACAGTCATAGTTCCTATTCTTGAGGAGTTTATGGTTTTGTAGGAAAATGGTCACACATACAAGAAGTTATCACGTTCTCCTTCATGCCTGGCTTAGGCAGACCGTAGTCCCAGACCCAGATTTCCTTCTACCTTGGAATATTGACCATCAGATTTAGTGAGGTAGAAAGCAGGCAGAGGGACTGCTCAGCTCTTCCTAAGTGGTGGTCAGGGCAATAGTGAGAAGCAACTGATGGCTTGTGGGCAGAGGTGCATAGGGAGACAAGGAATTCTATTTTCTGAGTTGTCCTAGACCTAGAATCCTCATTGATTTAATTAATATACTTCTGTGAAAGAGAAATTGCCAATATTTAAAAGAATCTTATAGGACTAATGCACTTGGGTGCATGAAAGTACTTTGACTATCAGTTACATATTGAATTGTTTAATTGTTATGCCTGGTAATAATTGTGTACATCATTCAGAATTTCTGTTATTACCAAGTTTTGTATGTACATAGGGTAAGCTTATGGATTGTTGAGATTCTTTCTTATGCACTGTTCCATATGAAAACCAGTTGCATTTATTCATAACTCACTGACTCAGCATTAATGATTTTTATTTCAAGCTGGATTGTCTTCTGCTTACACTTTCAAAAATCAGACTTTCCTATCAGGTTACTTATGCAGTTCAACAATTGGCTTGTGAATAAGGATTCACTTAGTAAATATGTATATCTCTAGAATAAACATATTCTGAGTTGTTCATTCAATTGGTCATTCACATAAAGCAGCACCTTTGTGGGAGTTCAGAATAAGACAAGATGAAAGGTGGGGCAGTCAGTAGCTTTCTAATTCCTGGAAATTCTACGCAGTGCTCCACAGCTTGAGAAACATGAAATAAAATTTCACATCCTGAGCCTGACATTTTCCTAAGTTTGACATGGCATATACCCTCAAGGAGTTCAGACATAGAAACAAGTTAAATATAAAATTCTAGGCATTCTATACCAAGGTTTGCTATTTTGTCTAGTCCAAACACTGGATCTAATGTCTATTTTTTAGCTGATGATACCCAAAAGTAGGATAGAATGAGTCAGTGCAAAACAGATACTTCCTACCAAAGATTAAATGAGATGCTATATGTGACAGACTTTTGCAATTAGTTATAGCACTATACAAATGTAATGTTGATTATTTTTAACATCAATATCAAGACATGTCTATTACATAAGGGACTCTCATTATTCATTGTGGCAGAGCAAACTCTCTGGCATGTTTACACATTCCAGTCTGATTCATGCTCTCTCTTCAATGCAAAAAACTAATGAGTTCCTGGCACAAATTCTCAGGACATTTAAGCAGGGAGGCCACATTCTGTATATTAGTCTGACCATTAAATGCTCCTGTGGCAAAAAAAAATCCACTTTCATCAACAGCTGCTGAAGTCACTTCGATACTGAAGCCATGAGGGTCTAGAATCTGGTATATTTGGAGGCCGGTCTCAAGTTCCCATACCTATAGGAAAGAACGACAACCACAGAATCAAGTAATCCATACATATGTTTTCAATTCTTAACAAAATCTTACCAGGTTCAAGACAACCTCCAAATTTGTACTCTGCACATCTCACACCTTTCCCAACCCTCTACCCTAAATACTGGTCTGATCAAAGAATGTTGGTTTGCTGGGGATGATGCAGAGCTGTCTAAATGTTACTATGCTGTCGTGGAGGGTGCCTGCTATAATAAGAGGAGGCGGCAGAGGCAGCCAGTGGCTCCATTCCAGGCAGTCTCTGGCTGCAGGGAAAGTAGTCAGTTGTTACTTGCTGTAGTTTGGATCTTCAGTGTTCCCCAATGGCCCATCTGTTAAAGGCTTAGTCCCCAGCTTGGTGCTATTGGGAGACAGTGGGACCTAGTGGAAAGTTTCAGTTCATTGTGGGTGTGCCTTGAAATGGACTGTAGGACATAAACCCTCCCTCTTCCTCTCTTTTGCTTCTTGGCTTCCCTGAGCTGAGCAGTCTTCTCTATGTTGCACCCCTCCTATGTTGTGCTTCTTCACTCCAGTCCCCAAAGCATTGGGGCCAACCAACCACTGGATTGAAACCTCCAAAATCATGAGCCAAAATAAAACTTCCCTCTTTATAAGTTGCTGTCTCAGGTATTTTGTTATAGTAATGGATAACAAATGGATAATGATTAACCCATTACTGTAAATGTGAAGTGATGTTAGCAGCAAAATAAAAATGTAACAAAAGCATGGCAGACAAAAAGATCAAATTGGATTTATTCCCGTGACACATATCCAAATGCGTCAGGGATCATGGGACAGAATATGTGAACAGCTTGCTAAGTGAGAGTCTAGGGAAAGAGCTCACTAATTGTCCTAAGTAGTTCTCTGAATAGTGACACAAACCTAGAGGAAGAGACAAAGACAGAGAAGGGTGGGGCAAGACTCAGGAGGCCATCTGTGAAATTAGGCTGGAGGTAATTAGAAAATCCAGAAACGTGTTAAAATTCCTCGTTATCTCTATTTGGTAACAAGTAGAGGCTAGAAACCTATATTTGTAGACTTGTTCTCTGAATTTCTCCCTCTTGTAAATTAGACTTCCAACTAAATTACAAAATTATCTAGCAACACTAGGTGACTGCACTTGAGATACTTGGGGGCGGGTAACTGTACAAAAGGTCAGAGATGGGAAAGTGTATTTTTTCTCCAGGGAACTGAAAGAGAGCAATTAGAGCTAAGTGATGGGAACACAGAAGGAGATGTAACTGATGGAATAGCCTGGGAGCTGGATAATAGAGGGCCACTGGCTGAGAAGTGGTAGAGCCAGGATTTGAATAAAGTCAGCCTGGTCCTCGAGCTCATGTTCTTGACCTCATGTTCTTGACCTCTTGTGTCCCTGGGTATAGACAAGGTCTCTAAAGGAGAAAGAGGACTCTTGATAACTGCATGAAAGAGTTTTAGGTCATCCCTTTCCAGGCCTGAAGTACAGTCCCTCTCCACCCAATCAGATACAAAACTTACCTAGATGAATTCCTTTCCCCTCTTCTGTCCTGCACAGAAAGGACAGTTTCCCCTTATCATGGGAGAGCAGGACAGATTTTAGTTTTACTTTTTGTCTATTTACTTTCTTTTAAAATTATCTTAAGTGATAATTAACTGCACTCAGGAGCTCCTTTACTGGACTAAATATTTCCAGCAGTTGTGCACAAAAGATCAAAAATTGAGAGAGAACTTGAAGAGTTTCTTGAGGAATGTTCTTTACCAGTTCATGTGTCTCTGTCCTCTTAGAGAATATTGTGAATAAAAGGCTGGATACCTGTTGCAAACATCTCCAGCTCTTGCTGCCAAGTGATAGCAGTGGTTACTGACAGACACAGCATGGCCAGGTATCCTGGCCTCTGAATACAGCAACAGTGGGGCTAGAGGGGTGGAGCATAAAAGTCAAGAGGGTTTGCAGCCCACAAATCTGGGTTCATATCCTAGTCCTTGTGTTTATTAACTATATTTTCTGAGGCACGTCACTTCATCTCTGAGCCCTAATTTCCTCATCCTTAAAATGGAAGTCTTCATCTGTCCACAGAGACTCTCATGTCAATTAAACTAGATCATGGACTAAATTCTCTTGGCATACATCCTCCTACAGGGTTATAGTTAACACATATCAATTTCTTTGCCTCCCTTCTCAGCATAAATCCTTTACTCACAGCTCAACCGTGAATGGAAAAATGGAATCAGGCTAGTTTTTCCCTCCTTGATATATTTTCTTTAACATTTCTAAAATGATAGTAAAAGTAGCTTTATTTATTCAACCAAGCATGTGACTTAGTAGCAAGCAGGCTGAGCTGGCTTAAAAATGCTTGTTTTTCATGTATTCATGAAAGCTTAAAAAGAATTCCAACGTACAATCTCATCATATACAGCACTACATTTACTTAGTCATGCAATGATTTATGTAATCACACAAAGAAGAGAAAATTCCATTTTCTCTGTCTTTATCTGTCGAAAGAGCCAATGTGTACTCACCTTAATTATGGACTCAGAACAGATGGTGAGTACTTGGTGATAATATTTATTATAAAGTATGACGTTGATTTCTCGGTCATGAGTGTGAGGAACCTGTTTTGTATCTTGTATCATCCTAGTTAGAGGATACATATCTATAACACTTGATCCTGAAACAGAAATGAACGTCTCATAAATACTCAATATTAGACGTTTGGAATTTACCCAACAGTTGGGTTTGGAAACAACCCATCAGTGAGACTGATACTCTCACTGGTACCAATACCCAGGAAATTTAAGGAGGTAAAAATACATTCACTTACTTTACAACATTTTTGATAAATAAAGCATTTATTTTGAACTTCATTATTTTTCAAGTGCAGGTCAGTTGGACTTCACTGATATCCCATTTTTAGTGACTCCGAATTCCCTATTTTTTATAGTCCACTTTTCCCCTTCTCTATCATGCCTGCTGATGCCCCTGCATTTGGTGGACAGTGGGGATGGTGATGACCAACTTTCTGCTGAAGATGAGCTTCCAATAGATGGTTGAAATTTATTATTAGAGAGTCCTTTTCAACCAACAAATGATAAATCGCCCCATGAGTGTAGTCTTACTAAATATAATGAATGAGAATAATTGTAAGCCAGTGCTTGCAACATCAATAAGGAAGGTTGACTTATAAATGACCATAGTGACAGATGCAGGTAACATGGCCATGAGATGGAGAGCAGGCATTTTTGCACTTTTAAGAGTTCATGTGATTTGGTTTTATAGTAGTACTATAAATTTTAAGTGACTCTCAAAAGCACCTAATCGTGTGTTCTGTTCTAGTGTGATATCTAGAAATACTGAAAACAATATCAAAGCATCCTGTATTAAAATAAAAATAAAACTTCAGGCTGGGGTTGTGGCTCAGTGGTAGAGAGCTTGCCGAGCATGTGTGAGGAACTAGGTTCGATTCTCAGCACCACATAACAGAATAAATAAAGATACTGTATCTGTCTACAGCTAAAAATATTTTTTAAAAAAACAACTTCTTCCCCATTTTATTGATGTGGACATTAAGTTACCAACAGCAGACTTTTCATTTAATATTTCAAGTCTCTCTAAAGAAATCCCAACTTTAAAAGTTCTATCAGGCATTACTAAACACTTTCCTAAGGTGCTTACATTTTAAGAAAAAAATCTGTTTATGTGTGAAGAAGGACTAAGATGGTTCATCTGGCTGTATTTTTCAATTCGAATACTTCAGTATGGAAATGTGAGAGGCATATGGTAACCAGATAATCAAACCACATTTGGAGTGTCTTGGTAGATCTCTTAACATGATACTGACGATAACCAACTTTATTCAAAATTTACATCAACAAAGCTAGATATGCTTATGGACAAGGAGCAATTTTCTACTCTTTTGGTTGGTTGTGGAATTAACACAGTACAGAGAATGAATGTGGATTTGGGAGCCAGAAGCTTTGAGATCAAATCACGGTACTATGTTTCCACCTTCATCAGTTGAACTGTTTGAGATCGTTTCGCCATTTACAAAATAAAAAATTGAGAATTTCCACCTTGGGGGGCGGGGTTGCACAGATGAAGCAAGAGGAGTACACCAGTGGTCACTGCCTTAATAAGAATGGCAGTGACGATGACAGTGCCGGGAGTAACAAATTCTGCAGAGCATTTCCACAATGTGGTATTGCTATCATTGTGGCTCCGGACACTACCATATGGGGAAGCTTCGTTTGCATCAAGCACGAATGAATGTTTCATGTAATTCTGATGTCAAGTTCATGGCTTCAGTCAACACATACAGCTTTAGTGGCTAAGCAATACACAGTTCTGGTTTTGCAAGCAGATACACTACCAAACACATAAAATTAGGAAGAATCTTGATTTTTTCTGACCTTCCTGCTTCTTTTATGTTGGCAAGTTAAACTCTGATTTGAAACTTATTAGTTACTTTGATGATAAATGGGATGGAAGTGCCAAATCCAGTAGTCAAACATGCAAGTTGGGACACTAAGAAAATTTGCCAGTCGTCATTAGTATGTTCTTTTTAGAAGAGGTCAAATAAAGGAGGGGTGCTTACAACTGGAACAAAGTTCTGTTTCATGAGGTGGAAAATTACTTATCCAGCGTGAAGTGCTAGGTCACTCCTAATCCAGGAGGAAAAAAATCAACACAAAGGTTAAAAATAATTATTTTCTCCACCAGAGATAGCACCAGTCATTTCCCTATTTTAATTAATCCCACAGGAACTCAGAGCAGGTGGTCAGTGAGAATATGCTTAGGAAATTTAATTCTGGCTTAGTGTTCCAGAAGGAGGAACTACTATTAATATCATTCATTTTTCTTCTAAAGCTTACGGGTGTGCAAATGAATAGTGTTCAACCTAATGCCTAACAGGGTACCTTGTCTCTTTAGTGTGTCTAAGAGGGCACGAGAAAAAATTGGCAACAAATCTGTTGGCATCAGCACTGGATCCTATTCTCTCTTCCCACTGCTTTTTGTCTAGAAGCAAGGGCAGCTGGGAGGGTCTGTATCCTTTCTGAGTAACTGCATGCTACCAGAATTCATGGGGCCAAATTGCCTCATGTGGAAAGGGGGCTAATGCTGGTGCATGCTGGGGCCACCATTCTAAGACAAGATCACATTTCTGTTCTCTAGGGTCAAAACAGAGCTGAACATGGGAGCTGGATTTCCCCTAGACATAGCAACAGTTTACAGCCCTCTTTGCTGCCTCACCCAAGCTGTGTGTTCCTAGGTTAAAAGACTTGAAGAACTAATCTGGTATGTTCAGGAAAGCGCAGTTACATGTTTCATCCATCTACTCATAGAACATAAAAAAGAATGGGACTAAAATAAATATCTACTGTGGTAAATCATGGTCTGTAATTTCTCCTTCTCATTTTTTTTTTCATAGTAAGTGCTCAAGTGCTAATTTTAAAAAAAGGTTAAAAATCAAGGTGTGAATTTTATATGCCATTGTTTGGGTACACTTACCTGCAATAAGCATGCCATGATTGGTATCATATATCATAGAATAGATCTGCATGTCTCCTGGTCCTCCCTGGCTGTCATGGAAGACTTGTAACAGGGAGAGAGTCTGTATATCCCACACCCTGAAAACCTGGGTGAATAAAGCACAGAATTCACCATTGTTTATACTTGATCTTTCTCACTCAAGACATTTAGGGAAGTACAATTTATTTCATGGGCACACATTTGCAAAGCTCCAATTTGGTTCTTGGTTCATTTATTGTTCATTAATATCAGAGGAAAACAACAACAATGATTAAAGCTCTGCTTAGAATTATACCTTGAGGAAGGGGATTTTTCTGTTGTCACAGTGGGGAGGGGAAAATAGTATTTTTACTATTTAAGAATGTGGAGAAATAATAAAAGACTGATCATGACTTACAATTGAACTGAAGCCACAGTTCTCTTTTTGCCATGAATGAGAAAATGGGTGGGAGGCTTCAAATTGTTCTTTCATGATTTATGAAGACGGGACTATCTTACTAAGAGAGGTTTCTAAGAACCTCTCTCTCCCCTTGCACAGAGATGTAAGAATTATGGAAAGTAGTTTTTAGGGATATAGATAAGAGTAAGAAAACAAGGAAATGGTTTATTGGAGCTTTCCTTTGAGGGGGGAAAGGGAACTATGTAATTATTCAAATAGAATTTCAGTTCATAATGGAGAATAGAAAGAACTGTAATGTACAAATTCAGAAAACTAGATCAAGATTACATTTTGTCACTTGAAATAACTGGTCTTAGTCTTCTTCATTATGCTGGGTTTTTCTTTTTTAGTAAGTTACGGTGTGATAGAATTTCAGAAATAAGTGTGATTTGATCAAGGATTACATTCCCAGACATGCATTAGCCCTAAATAAAATTTTCATATCATAACAAATACAATTAACCAATTGAATTTGACTACAAATGGTCTTGGACTTATATGGGGGTATAAAGTCATTACAAATGGAAAATATTATAAGTGAAAAATACATTTAATACACTTAATGTACTGAATATCACAGCTTAGCCTAGCCTCCCTTAAATGTGCTCAGAGCACTTGCCTTAGCTTACAACTGGACAAAATTAATTGTGTTTGTGTTACAATTTACACAAATGCTGGTTTATGTAAAGTGGTTGAATATCTCATATAATTTGTTGAATACTGTAAGAAAGTGAAAACCAGAATGGTAGGTATGCTTTTACATCATCATAAAATTTAAAAATCATAAACTGTTGTAAGTTGGGGATCATTTATATTTGTTGAATAAATGAGTGATTATTCACAGAACTATGTATCAAATTCCGGGAAGTAATTTCGTTAACAGAGATACTGACTTCTAGTTTGAGGCCCTTAAAATTGAGTTAACTGAGTTGAAATCTTCACTGTTACTAAGCAGATTGATTCTTATAGGTAAGAATACAAAATTGCCGAAATCACATGATTTAGGGAACACTGGTAAGAAGCCTTTGCCCAAATGTCTATCCTTTGTATGCTAGTATTACCAAAATGGAATTTATTTCCTTCGTCATAGTAAAAACAGGGAAACAGGTAGACCTTTTGGAAAAGATATACCAGTACAGATGGGGCTTGGGAGAAAAGCACTGCCTGACTAGGAACTAAAGCATGAAACCTCTGGTTCAGAGACCGAATCTACTTCCGCCTCTCAGACACTTCCCAGGGACCAGGTAAAACAATTTAGAAAAAATAGAAAAATTATCCTTATGAATTTAGGAGTAGCAAAGAATTTCCTAAATAAGCCCCAAAATAATGAACCATAAAATATTGATGAATTTAATTAAATTAACCTTGTTAACCAAAGCAACAAAGACACAAAGGGTAAAACAAAACAAAATACCGCAAATGTTCATTAGCAAGCTAACATGTGATGCGTTCACACAATAGAACACCATATAAACCTCAAAATACAGTGTTGAGGAGAAAAAGAGGAAATTTCAGTAGGGGATACACACACACACACTCACACACACACATATTATTCCTCTATATGCCCACATTTCTTGTTTATATTAGTAGCAATACAATATGATGATTTACTCAGTAGGCTTGTCTTCTAGAGCAGAAGTTACTTGAGGGAGAAACCACATCTTAATTGATTATCTTATGAACTTCCTTTATTTTGGTTGGTTATGGGGTATTGGGTCTGTTACTTGCTTATTCTGTCGTGGTCCAACAGAACTATACAGTAGCTCAGCACTGCATAGACACACAATACCTTTTTCTAATCTAAATTAATCAATGGAACACTTTCAGAAAGCATAATCCATTTGTTCTTAGTTGGTTATAATATATGAGTTTTAACTAATATATTACTTGGGAGAAAAGAAAGTAATGATACTAATGAGGTTCTAAGGATGCTAATCATCTTCATTCATTTGTCCTGACAATGTTCTTATTGTGGGCATTACTGTTTCAAACTTGGGAGAACCCCTGTGGAGACAGGTGAGCCCTGAAGGGACTTAGGATAGTAGGTAGAGGACAAATAGTTATACTCCATTGTAAGAAATATTTGAATGGTAAAATGAACATCAGATGATGAAAGAAATTGCATTGCTAGATTTTATCTTTAGATAGAATCTTTAGAATTACAGTATCTTTTAGGTAGAATGAGGGAGGTAGGGAATTCTCCATTTTCTTATTTGTCAAGGGAAGCTGGGAATTGACTTGCCTTCCTAATTTTGCCCAATGGCTACAAGAGGTTAATGAGATTTTTTTCTTTTTTTGTCCCTAAATGAATCAAATCAGGTCACTCAATGGATTACATGATTTTTCATGAGAAGAGCTTGAAGGTATATGAGATTATGAAACCTGTCTGAGAGTTAGTTAACACTATAAACACATGTTATATTTGAAAATTAAGCTATTAACGGTGCACTACAAATGACAGACATTCAACATTATCTGTTTAGGAAATTTAATGTAAAAATGTATTTATTAAGTTCTTACAAGTAATAAAAAAAAATTTTAGCAATGTGGACTTAAGCTTGTTAATTTTTTCATCTTGTTATCACATTTTTCCTCTGTGATAATTAGCAAATGGAAAATGAGATGAGGACATAGTCTAGCATGTGTTTTAAAAATTAACTTGTGTGCATGTATGAATATGTAATGACAAATCCAACCATTATATATAATTATAATGCATCCATAAAAATGTGGAAAAAATTAACTTTTTAATGACAAAATTATTGTATGTGTTTTTAAGTAGTATGCTATAGCTTGGATTCTGAATGTCTTCCAAAGGAGCATGTGCTACAGACTTGGTCTCCAGCTCGGTGCTACTAGGAGGTGGTAATTAAACATTTAAGAGATGGGGCCTAGAGGGAGGTCTTCAGGTCATTGAATATGTGCCCTTGAAGGGGACTGTAGAACCCTGACCTCTCCTCACTCTCTTTTACTTCCTGATCAAGAGGAGAGCAGCTTTGCTATATTATTTGCTCCCTCTGTAATGGGCTGCCTTGCCACAGGCCCAAAGCAACATGACCAATCAATCATGAACTGAAACCTCCAAAATTGTGAGCCAAAATAAACCTTTCTCTTCATAAGTTAATTTTCTCAAGTATTTTGTTGTAGTAATGGAAAGTTGACAAATACACAGCACAAAAGCCAAATCCCCTTTCCTACCTACCTCTTGGGCTCCTCAATACTGCCTCTGGAGATAGACTGCATGAGATGACTCCTGCTTTATCACTTAATAGCTGTGTGACTTTGGGCAAAACACTTAACTTCTTTGAGCCTTAGATTTTGCACTTCCAAGGGGGATAATGCTAGCACTTATCTCTTAGAATTTTCATGAAAGATAAATGAGGTCACATATATAACAATCTAAATCTATATTAAAATATATTTATCTACCAAGATTTGCCTCATTCTTTTTCTTTTATTAAAGCCATATATGATACTCTATGTCATTTTCTTCATTTTTCTCTTACTAAAGTGATAGTGAACTTCCTTGTACATGTAACTTTGTAAAATACACTGTTTTTGGAGGCATTCTAAACATAATTGGGTGATAAGTTTTTAGAAATAGAATATTTGTGTCCAAAGGTGTGACTATTAGGTCCAATTTTCTTTTCTTTTTTCTTTCTTTTTTTTGGGGGGGTACTGGGAATTGAACCCAGGGGCACTCCACCACTGAGCCACATCCCCAGGCCTATTTTCTATTTTATTTAGAGACAGGGTCTCACTGAGTTGCTTAGGGCCTCACTAAGTTGCTGAGGCTGACTTTGAACTCGAGATCCTCCTGCCTCAGCCTCCCAAGTGCTGGGATTACAGGCGTGTGCCACTGCACCTGGCAAGGTCCAATTTTCTCAAAGAATTGAAGTTGGTTTCTCTGTCATTAAGAATTAGACTTTGTCATGAAAGATTTGTGGCAGTTATACTTATTTACTCAACTAGATTTTAGCTCCTTTGGGCAGAGAGTATATCAATATGTGTGTATGTGTATGTGTGTGTGTGTATGTGTGTGTGTGTATATATATATACACATATATATATATAATATAAACATTTATATATGTAGAGAGAGAGAGACAGACAGACCCTGATAGAGTATTAGGTGTTAGTAGGTCTCATATTTTGGTTGACCCATAAGCATACAGTAGGAAGTCAGGATTCCTAGGATAGCCCTGAGCCACAGTTAGTTGCTTATCCAAGAAGCAATGGCAGGCTTTTTAGGGAACACCACTGTGTGAGAGATAAAGGTTAAGGTCAATAGTGGCTGTAGTAAGTGTGTGTGTGTGTGTGTGTGTGCCAGGGATCTGAGGGGGTCTTTAAGATCGTAATATTTCCCTTAGGACACACTTCATTTAGATTTAAGATGAATGCAGTAGCTGGGAATGGGAAAAGAGATGTTTTGAACAAAAGATCAGAAAGCACAAAGCTTTTGGGGAAGAGTTTTGTGAAGCTTAGCATGTCTGAAGGTGGATAAATAGAAACAAAGTTAAAAGGAATTCTGGTCCCAAACCATGGAGAACCTTAAAAACTGAATCTGGACTTCATTCATAAGCTGCCTTTACCATCTGTAAGAAGGCACTGGCAATGTTTGGGTGGTTTGGGGAGGGCAGGGACTGAAGATATGAGACCACCAGTGCCCTCTCAAACGCACCTTCACAGAAAGCCCCTGGGTGGGTCTGAATCTTAGTTCAGACTGTGGGATGGAGAGTGAGAGATCAAAAAGAGAAACATATCACAGGCTTAGAGACTGACCAGTGGTAGGGGTTGGGAAGGAAGAAGGATCAAAAGTGACTTTGAAGGTGGGTCACTATTCACTGGGAAACAAATGATACAAATAACAATAAGAGGAAAATCAGAAGTCAGCAAAAAGAAATTTGAAATGAAAATAAATCCAACTGTAGATTTGCAGAAAAGAATTTTTTTTAAAGATAAATTAGAACTGAATTGTTTACAACTGAAGAAAAGGAACCTTGAAGATCAACACATGAGGCATAAGAGAAGCATGATTGATGAAACAAGGTTCTTGATGGGTCAGTGTTCCGATTAAGAATAAAGAGGAGGGATTTGATATAGGCAGGAAGAGAATTGCTTGTTTGGGGGCAGAAGAAAAAGAGAGACACAGTAAAAATGCCAAAAGACTTTGAGATAGAGAAGAGGGAAGTTAATACAATGACCTCAAAATGATCAGTAAAAGTCAGGCACAGTGGTGCATGCCTGTATTCCCAGAGACTAAGGAAGGAAGGATCATAAGTTTGAGGCCAAACTGAGTAACTTATTAAGACATGTCTCAAAATCAAAAATAAAATAAAAAGGGCTGGGGATGTAGTTCAGTGGTAGAGCACCACTGGGTACATTCCTGGTAATGCAAAAATAAATAAATAAATAAAATTAATTCAGTAGAAGAAGAGGTAGCTTGAAGAGACAGGAGGGTTGGTATCAGCCACTCAAGGAGAGCAGGAAAATTCCTCTGACCAGTACAAAATCTTGATGTTTAGGCATCAGGTCATGAGTATAAATGGCTGTATGCCACGTGACTCATTGGATTTTCTAGAAAGCGTTGCTTTATTCTATGCCATGGACCACACCCATAATCTCTGAGTGGTCAAGAAGGTTCAGGATAATTGTGGATGTGTAGTGAGGTCCGGCTCCATACCAGGTTCTGTGCTGCATGCTTGACTTGTATTATCTCAAGTGTCTATTTTAGGATTTTTTGAGTGTGTGACACAAATAATAGACACACAAACATACATTGTCTTTTGTTTGAGAAAATGACAAAATGCCCATATGCAAGAAAAATACAGATCAGAGATTCACTCTTATCCTTTGGAGTCTCATGGTTCAGACATTTTGCTTTTCATCTTGTCATATGTAAAATGTACATAAAAAAGTATCTAGGCAACTTTCTATTTTCACTTTCTAATATATAATGAAAAACCTTCCCATGCAAATGAATGAGACTTTTTATTAATGAGTGAGTTTGGGTCAAAAGATGAGATGCAGACAAGAGTCATATGTAAATCTAAGCTATTTTGAAGGATTAGAGTAAAATGATAGAAAATATTTAACAAGAAAATGCAGACAAAAATAAAGTGGCAATATTAATAACAGGAATAAAATGAATTCAGAGGCAAATTCATTAAATGGGATAAAGACGGTTTCAAGAATGCCTATGGTTAAAATACAGAGCCTTATTTTCCCCCCAGACGCTTTATCTCTTGCAAACACCTTTCACTTTATTTTCCCTCTCATCATTTTTTCATCCTTAACATGCCTATCGTTTATATCCTCTTTAAAATCTTTAAGAGACCAAAGCAGCCTCTGCCTAAAATTCCCTTCCATCTGCTAACATTCAGATTCTCCTTCGGACATTCGTACTTCCTCTGGCACGCTGCATTTGGACTTTCCTTCATTTCCTACACAGGCTTTTCTCATGATGTTATTATTTCTGTGCTGCTGTGAGATTGTTTCCTGCTTTTTTTCTGGCTTTGTGATGCCTGTCACACTATCTCATTTTATCCTCTCTATAGGAAAGATACTGTGTTATGCTCCTTGAGGATCTCAAAAGACTTGCCAAGTTCACAACTAGTGAGTTTTAGAAATAGGACTCAAATTCAGATTTGTGTGAGTGTAGAGGTGATTCTCTTAGCCATGCTGTTTAGAACGGAGACTTTAGCATAATCTTTACCTATGAGAATATTTTAGATGTGGTTGTGAATAAATGGAAGCCATGCCAACCTGCAGGCCAGGTTGTGTTTGCTCTGACTTCATCCACCTGAAACCTGATTTCCAAACAGTGTTTCTTGCTCTAAGGCAAAATTCACATCTAGTCAAGCTTTGCCTTTTCTCAGGTTCCTACATATCACTTCCAAAGGGAAAATTCAAGAAAAATAGCAACTGCTACACCCATTTGCAATCTGTTATGAATCACGAAAGCATGTATATTTCTCCTCTTCATAGGAGGGAAAAACAGCCTTTCGATAGCTAGGTCTGTGCTTGAGAAGGTTGCCAATCCTTGTTCCTGTTAGTTTTGCTAATAAAATGAAAGTAAGTGGCGTTTATATTTGTCTTCACATCTTTCAACATTTGTCAGTTCCTCTGGAGCAGTAGATGTGTCATAGCTGTTCAGCACTTGAGCTCTGTGACTAGACATGTAATTTTAGCAGTTGGCAGAGAAATAGAGTTTTTAACAGTTGGAAGGGAATATAACATCCTTGTGGAAATACTGCAGAATAGGAGGAAAGATGAAAATCTCTGCTTTAAGAGCTTAGGAGAATGCAGGTAGTTTTCACACAGCTAAATGCAGTGATTTGTTACAGGTGGGTGTGATGAAAGCTGATGTATGTGATTTGATTTAAAGGAATGTTAGATGAGAAAAGCCAATTTGTTGTTTGTATTGTAATTAATGGTGATGATGGAGACGTTAAAGACAGCGTCAGCAAAAACATGTGTGTCTTGCTGAGTGTCCTCTCTGCCTCAGTTATTCTTTTGCCAGATCTTCATGGGGCTGGCCCCTCTGGTCACTCAGGCTTCTTTTATGTGAAAATTTTATAACCATTTCGAAACAACAAATACAGAAGAAAACAGCAGTGATATTCAATCACTTCACACCACTGTTTTTTCTATTTCTTACAGACATTACTGTAGTGTTTTCTGATGCATTTGTTACTTTTCTTGTTCTTCTTCCCCTAGGGTCTAAATTTTCCCAGGACGTGATCTTGCCCTACTTGTTGGATATTCTATCTCTAGACCCCGGAACACGACCTGATGCTTAAGTAGACACCCAAGAAATAAGAGTTTGCTGAATAATAACATGAATGAGCTCATTTCATCTTTATAACAACTCTCTGGGTCAAATACTCCTGTGTTTTAAATGAAGAAACCAAATGCAAAGATATTAAGTAATTTGCCCAAATGGAGCTGCTGAGATGGTGAATGAGCATCATCTTAATGGGCCCATTACATTTAGAAGATTTTGGAAAGGTTATCTCTTCTGTCTCTTCACACTGAGCACAAATGACCTCAATTTTTGCTAGAAAGATATCTTATTTTCCTTTCAATTTTCTAGAGAAGACTCCCATAATGTTTTAGTTTTACTCCCAAAATCCTTCACTGTCTTTCCAGTACCATTTAAAATTTTTCAAGTTTTTGTTATTACAAAAGCAATGAATATTTACTGTAGAAAACAGAAAATAAAAGGAAAAAAAACAAAAGAAAAATACTTTTAAGCCATTCACAACCTTGCCACATAGTAATAACCTCTAAAACATCAAACATCTTGCTGGTAATCATTCCTGATAATGTAAGATAAACAAATTTTTTTTAAATGGATTAATTACATCCTCTTTCACTGTATATCATGCAATATATTATTTAGATTTTTCATATCAGTATTCATTAATGTTATATGTCTAAGTGGCATTTCTGTTATACAAAATCAGATACCATAAATCAAAGCTGTTTTTCTCTTGAACTTTTGCTTTCTTGGCATGTCACATTAATTATCTTTTTTTCAAATATATTGAGGTGTAATCCATATGCCATGCAATTCATTCATTTAAAGTGTAATGTTCTATGAGTTTTAATAAATTTAAACAGTTGTGCCACTATTGTAATTCTGTTTTAGATGGTTTCCAGAAAGTTCTAATGCTCTTTTTAGGAGGGGACAAAGTAGATTAAAATCTTTGAAATAGGCACCTTGTATATATAAAAGATGACCTTGGGTGGGCAGAGCACCTCATTTTATTCACCATGATGGTGATTAATAAAGCAGTCCTTTTAATATGCGGTATTGCTGTCCTGTTTCAGTTATCTGGTCTTTCAGTTACCTGCAGTCAACTGTGATCCAAAAATATTAAATGGCACAAAATATTGAATGCAAAATGCCAGAAATATATCTCCCACCATTCTCTGTCCTGCCTAGATGGTGAATCATCATCCTTTGTTCAGTTGTGTACTCACGGAGTAGTTATCTGTTTTCAGATCCACCGGAGTGGTAGCATACTGCTTATGTTCACAGTGCTGACATTATTTTATTTAATAATGACTGGAAAACACAAGAGATAAGGTAGGCCTGGTGGTATATGCCTATAATCCCAGCTACTTAGTCAGGAGGATTACAGTTTCAAAGCCAGCCTCTGCAACTTAGTGAGGCTGCATACAACCTAATGAGAACTTGTCTCAGCAACTTAGTGAGGCTGCATACAACCTAATAAGAACTTGTCTCAAAATAAATAAAATGGGCTGTGAATTGTCTCAGTGGTTAGGCACCCTTGGGTTCAATACTTGGTAAATAAATAAATAAGTATTTTTTTAAAAAGGTTGTTTCGGTCAGTTTTTTCATTGCTGTGACCAAAAGACCTGTCAAGAACAACACAAAGGAGGTAAAGTTTATTTGGAGCTGACAGTTTCAGAGATCTCAGTTCATAGATGGACAACTCCATAGCTCTGGGCCTGAGGTAAAGCAGAACATCACCACAGAAGGGATGAAGAAAGCTGCTCAGGATATGGCAATCGGGAAGCAGAAAGAGTGAGTTCCACTCACCAGGAACAAAATATATAACCCAAAGTCACGGCCCCAGTGACCTACCTCCTCCAGTCACACTCTACCTGCCCAGAGTTACCACCTAGTTAATCCATGCAAGTGGATTAATGCATTGATTAGGTAAAGACTCTCATAACCCAATTATTTCATCTTTAAACTTTCTTGCATTTGTCTCACGCATGAGTTTTTAGAAGACACCTCATCTAAACTATAACAAAGGGCTGTGGATATAGCTCAATAGTAAAGCACCCCTGGGTGCAATTCCCAGCTCTGCAAATTAATAAATAAAATGCAAGAGAGTGATGCTGGCAATTTTATTACAGTATATTGCTATCATTGTTCTATTGTATTATTATTGTTATATCTCTTACTATGCCAAATTTATAAATTAAACTTTATCTTAGGTATTTACTTACAGGAAAAAAGCAATACGGATGGAGTTCAGTACTGGAACAGGCATCCACTGGGAGCCTTTGGTTGTACGTACCCCTGTAGATAAGGAAGCACTCTATAATCTCTGAATTACTTCACTCGTAGGGCCATGCACAGTTCAGATGACAGAGTATTCTTATACCACTTTGACTGAAGTGTAGAAACTTTATTTTCATTTGGGTTCCTTTACTCATCCTACTTTTAAAATATAATTGTCTATTTTCTCTACATAAATTGAGCAACATATCACATGGTATAAAAAGTTTTGTTTTAAACATGAAATATTAAGAAACCCATGAGAAGTGGGTTAGGATATTGTACTTGCCCTTTTCAATGCTCTTTTTTTAATCTCCCACCCAATACTATGTGAACATGCCTGTTTTGAAGCCTTTCCCTTTCCACTCCCCTTTCCTCCTTTTATTTCCTACTAATCAAAGTTTTGTTTTACTTAAGGGTATTATTCCAGTTTCTTTCCTTTAAATTGCACTTTTGCCTTCTCTGCTGCCTTCCTTTAACTTTGTTTATGAGGGTAGAAAGATAATCTGAGGAAGAAGCTGTTGTGGGTTGGCTACACAAAGCCACTAGTAGCCATGTGACCTTGCACAAGTTATTTAGGTCTCACTTTCTTTCACAGGTGCAAAACTGACAAAATAATTTTATATGGTTTCTGTGTGTTATGCACACTTGTGCGCACGTGCTAGGGATTGAGCTGAGGGCCTCTTACACACTAAGCAAGTCTAGTCCTCTAAGGCTCTCAAAGGCCCAGTCCTTAGTCTTCTAAGGTCATTATTAGCAGTAAATGAGTTGGGTATACAAAATACTTAGCACAGTACCTGGAACTTGGTATTTGATAAATGATAGCTATTATCATAATTTACAGAAAATCGGATGCTTATGTAGTTATATCTATTTTCCCATTAGCCATAAATGCTATGCTTAGAAATTATCCAAAAACTATATGAACATTCACCTATAATTTCTTCTGGAAAATTCCAAGACATTTATAGTTTTATCCACAACCTATATAGAATGTATTTTGCTGCATATTATGAAGTGAGGACCTGATAATATACTTTTTTGCTATGCAATCTGTTTACCCAACATTTATTGAATAAATTATTCATTGCTTACAAATTTGAAATGCTACTTTTATCATGTACAAAATTCCCCACACATATTTACTAACTCCTGAATTTTCTGTTTTGTTTCCTACATGTGAAATATGCCTCCATTGTTGACCTACTGCTGTTTTATATAGGGACTTTATGTTTTGATATCTAATCAAGAAGTGTCATCTTGTAGTTATATCTTTCAAAGTTTGTAGGATATTCTTGTATACTAATATTTTTACATTAATTTTAATTTTGGCAAATTGATACTTAACTAATACTGAATAGTATTAAATATATAGATTAATTTGATGAAGACTCTCTTTTACAGTACAGTTTTTCCATGTAGAAACATAGTCTCTATATTCATGTTCTTAAGTAAAAGTACCTCAGTAAAACTTTATAGTTATTATTAATCATGAATATTGTTTGTCAATATTATTCTAAGATATTTCATACTTTTTGTAAAGTTTTCTTTTACCATTTTTCATAACTAATTATTGGTCTTATACAGAAATTTATTTTTTTATAAATTGCTATTATAACAAGACACCTTATTGAGCTTTTTGTTTCTAAAATTTTTAAGTTGATTTTATTGTTTTTCAAACAATCACATCATTTACAAATATAGAAATTCAGTCTTCTAAATTCTAATATTTATAACTCATTTTTTCTTGTATTACATTGGCTAGAACATTTAAAATATTGTTTCATGGGCTGGGGTTGTGGCTCAGTGGTAGAGTGCTTGCCTAGCATGCATGAGGCACTGGGTTCAATTCTCAGCACCACATATAAATCAATCAATCAATAAAATAAAGGTCCATCAACAATTAAAACAACATTTTAAAAAATACTGTTTCATGATGTCAGTGACGGAAATGCTTTTCTTTTTCTTTCTTTAATGATGATGTTCTTTTCTTTAATGACAGTCTCTTATGTTTTACTATAGAGGATAATATTGGCTTCCCAATATTGTGCCCTTTTACATTTGTTTTAAACATGCTCTTTCTTATACTATCACCAACAGAAACAGAATAGAAACTCATTAATTCCATTTCCATACTGACGATATTTTTCTCAGTAATTATCCGTATTTCATTCAAAAACTGTATACACCCTGGGTCTTCCAATAAGTGATTTAAGGAAAAAAAAAGAGATTTTATTTTGCTTTTGCTATTTCATTCTTGTTACCTTTGCAGAGGAAAGGCTGATGAGGTGTTGGTCTTTCTCATTGGTTACCATCTCGGTGATGCTGAACATGTGTCCCACCAGTTTCCCCACAGGCTTGGTGCTGATATTGGGGTGCCACAACCGAAGGACTTTATCATCTCCTAAAAAGGATAGTGAAAAATTATTAATTTTCTCATGTGGTCAAAATTTAAAAAGTATTTCTCCCATCAATCACATCCTTATCTTTTTTTAATAAGCAATCACAGCCCATTTCTTCCAGGACGAATTCTGTGATTGACTTGCTAAGGGCCTAGCCTTGTTCTGGATCTGCTGCTTCTTGTCAAAACTGTTTTGTTCTAATTGTATTTATACATACAAATGTGAGCTCTCATAAATATTTTATGAGTACTTTTCTTGATTCAATACTTCCCTACTCCTTCATGCATTAATGTATTATTTATGCTTTATTTATTTCCAAAAAGTATTTAAGGCAGCTGTTCTTTCATTTTCACATTCTTAAATTATGCAAACATTATAATAATAAGAGAAATCAAGGGAACAGGAAAACCACACATAATCTCTACCACTTGAACAAATTGACTGTTTTTATTTTTCCATCTTCCCTTCTAACACTTATCCATAAGCTCATATAATTTATGTGTAATTACTATTATGGCACACACACTATTTTTGTAATGATCTGGGTACATGGTAGATTTAAACAGTAGAGGTAGATTTAAACAGTATAATTTTTGCAAAACAAAGTTTTGCCCTTAATTCCCATAATCCCTCGTTCTACTCTCTCTGGGAAATCAGCGTTAACTTTAAAAATATCAATTATATATGTTTCTGGATATGTTTTTGTGCCCACTGTTTTTTTTTTCCCCCTTAAGATGGCATCTCACTGTGTTGCCAAGACTGGTTTGAAAAATGTGGGCTCCAGTGATACTTTTGCCTCAGCCTCCTGAGCAACTAGGACTATAGGTGTTCACCACCAGGACCAGCTCTCACTCTGTATTATTTTTTGTTCATGGACAATGTGGGTCCACGACCTCACCATTATTGCCATTGTACAATTTTATTCTCCTTTTAAAATTTTATTTTAATTGATACGGTAGATAGTGTCACATTTCAGTGCATACACACGGTTTGAAATGATTGGGCTACTGTCATGCATTTCACCTCACACATTTTTTTGTCTGTGATGGAAACATTCAAAATCCTTTCTACTCACTATTTTGAAATATTCAATGAATCATTGTCAACCATAGCTGTCCTACTGTGCTACAGAACATTAGAAGTTATTCCTCTAGTCCAACTGCATTCCTGTAACCATCTTTTCTTCACCTCCTACCTCACACACCCTTCTCCGGCTCTGGTAACCACTATTCTACGCTACTTCTTTGAAATCAACATTTTAGCTTCCTAATTTAATGAGAATATGTGGTATCTTTCTGTCTCTGACCTATTTCACTTATAATGGCCTCCAGTAACATTTATGTTACTGCAAAGGACAGGATTTCATTCTGTTTTACGGCTGCATAAGCTTCCATTGCTATTTCTCAATTTCTTAACCATTCATTATTTCACCATTCTTAACCACTAAATTCTTTGGTTGTTTCTAGTTTTTTAGTTTTTTCAGCAATACTTTAATGAATAGTTATTTGCATGATATTTTTTTTTTCTTTTGGGTTATTTACGGAGGATAAATTCCCAAGAGTGGGATCATTATATTAAGGGATATAAACATTGTTATGACTTCAAAATACCAATGGGTTACTTTCCAAAATGGTTGCACAAAATCTCAAGGCTACCAGTTTCATCATACTGTGGCCAGCACATGAATAGTACCATGATTTAAAATGGTTTGCTATTTTAGTAGATCTAAAATGATATTTTATTTTTGCCTCAATTTAATTTATGACAGTATTATTTTCTCCCATACATATTTGCTAATTTTATCTCCTTATTCGATAGATTATTTGACCATATCTTTTTATTATTGATCTATTAGAATTTCAATGATATGAAAAATAAAAATTGAGTGAGTTTGTTACAGCAGCCTGCACTATCAGAACTAACACATGGTTGTAATCTGTTTATGTCTTTAAAAAGAGTAATCTAAACTATGTGTAATAATTTCTAAAATATGGAATATTTTTAAGATATTGAATTTTCTTTTTCACCAATAACTCATTAAATATCATCCTGGAAGTTGAGTCATAAAAATATCAATTTCAAGTTGGGGTACTAGAAATTGTATAATCCAAACTTCTTATAAGAAACCAACTCCCAAAGATTAAGTTATTTTAATCAAATGATTTAATTTAGTGATTCAAATATGATATGTTCAGAAGCACATAGCAGAAAATGAAATTGAGTTAGGAATAATATGACGCATTTCTGAGTGTCTTACCTATTACCAAGGACCTTTAGGTTACTATGCAAAAAGATTATATAATAATATAATTATGACTAAGTTATAATTTATATATAACCTAAGTTATTAAGAGTAACAATTTACATGAAAACCCTGAAATCCCATATGGTAATTTTATCCAATATGGTAACCTGTGTTTGACCATGAAAAGGAGCTATTTGCTGATACATATTGGATTATTTATGTAAATGGACTTCTTAATGTTGAAAGAGCCAGTGGAGGAACAATTGGGTGACTAGATAGTCAGATATTCATAAGACAGCCAAATGTGATAGGTACAGATGCTTCCATAATTCTGATTATTCTGTTGGATCACATGAGAAAGGAGCATGGTATCTTTTCTACCCCATTCTTTCTCTCCCTGTCTATCCTTCCAGTGTTAGTATAGTAACACTGTACCACCTGCTAGACTCTAGGTGATTTGAGACCAGAACTTTTTCTTATTTACTCTGGTATTTCTTGTGTGTAACATATAGTAGGAGTTCAACTAATATCTATTGAACAACTTCAATAACTTCAATGTGGAGATGAATCACAACTAAGAGCTTTAACTATCAAGGGCTAAAGGACAGGGAAACATGCATGTAAATGAAAAATGAATCTTTGTTGAACATTTATCCAACTCCATTAGGAAGGTGAACTGTTTTCATTTCAGACACTCTCAGATCCTGAAGTATTATTAGAAATGGGCTGAAAAAAACAGGGCAAGCTGATTCTTAGTTTCTGTTTCTCAAGCAACTTCTGTGGACTGAATTATGTCCCTTTGAATTTATACATAGAAACCCTAATCCTCACTGTCATGGTATTTAGAGATGAGGCCTTAGGGTTGAGGTCATGAGGATGGAGCCCTTATGATGGGATTAGTGCCCATATGTGAGGAACCAAAGAACTCCCCACTGCTCTGCCTTGTGAGGGCCACAGCGAGAAGAAGGCCACCGCTACTAAGCCAGGGGAATAGCTTTTGCTAGGAACTGACCATTCTGGTACCTTGACCTCGGACTTCAGTCTCTAGAATTGTAAGAAAATAAATTCTGATGTTTAAGACACCTCTTCTGTTATTTCACTGTGGCAGCCCAAGCAGACTTAAAATAGCAATCAAGATATTTTAAGGATTATGGTAGATGAGTAAGTGGGATATTTCTCAAATTTAAGACAATGCTACTCTTATTAATAGAAAGAATAAAAATTTCTTGAGAAATTACTATATACTTGGTATTTTGCTAAATGTTAAAGATACAAGGAAATTCCCTAAATAAGCCAATCCCAAAAAACCAAAGGCCGAATGATTTCTCTTATAAGTGGTTGATGACACATATCGGGGGTGGGGGAAGGCACAGGAAGAATGGAGAAGGGATGGATTGTATAGAGGAAAATGAGGGGTGGGGAGGGGGCAGGGAAGGAAAGATAATAGAATGAGACAAACATCTTTGCCCTATGTATATGTATGAAGAGACAAATTGTATGATTCTACTTTGCGTACAACCAGAAAAATGATAGTTGTACTCCATTTGCATACAATAAACTAAAATTAAAAAAAGAAATTCCCTGTTCAATGTCTACTTTGCTAAAAAATAAAATAAACACTCTTTTATACTTAATTCTAATATTTTGTCTCCAGCACCTTCCCTAGTCACCCTCCCCAGTCCCTGATGGGCTTAAGACTTTTCAGTATTCTCAGAGTGTTTTCATCAGACTTCTTTTATTGCACTAATCCCTTTTGATTATAGTTGTATGTTTACGTATCTGCTTATTGTTCATCTGGTGAGTCTTTGTTTTAGTTAGCTTTTTAGTTGCTGTAACTAAAAGATTTGACCATAACCATTTTAGGGAAGAAAATTTTGAGGGTTCATTGGTTTCAGAAGTCTTAGTCCACAGAAGGCTGACTCTATTCCTTGGGGCTCCAGATGAGACAGCATCATGGCAGAAGAGTGCGCAAAGGGAACAAGCTCACATGATCAGGAAGCAGAGAGAGGTCTCCACTTGCTAGATACAAATATATACCCAAAGCCACACCCCCAATTCCCACCTCCTCCAGCCACACTCTGCCACTTCAGTTACCACTCAGTTAATCCCTATCAGGGAATTAATTCACTGATTGGGTTAAAAATCTCACAATCCAATCATTTCTTCTATGAACCTTCTTGTATTATCTCACAAGGAAGCTTTTGGGGGACACCTCACATCCAAACCATAGCAGTCTTTCATTTCTATTTGTGCCAATCCTTGACAAATATTAAGTGCTTGATTCTTATTTGCTAAGTAAATAAGTTGGTTAGCAGATTCTTTCATGAAGTCGTTAAGAATGCATATTCTGGGTAAGTCGGCTTTGATTTGAAACCTGTCTCTGTCACTTACTAGTTCTATGACCTTGAGTAAGTTGCTTCATCTCTCAGCGTTTTCTTATTTTTATAGTGGGGATAAAGGAACTTATTGTCAAAGTTTTATCATGAGAACAAATGGGATTGTACATATGTAACTGAAAAAATCCTGAACTATAAGTTTAATATTACTACCACTATTATGATCATTATTTATTCTAGGTCCCTGCCATGCATTCTACAAAATGTTTGGAGGAGAGTGAGAGAAACTCTTACAATATATGCTCTGAGTATTTATAATCCAACAACAGCAATAAGACAAACACAAAATATATAGAAGGAAAGTAGTAGGTATTCACAGAAAATTTCAAACATGAAGATAGGATTTTATATTGCAAATAATATATTATGGCTCATAAGGAGCCTGTTTCTTTGTTATTTTCCATTTGATTCTCTTTTTCTTTTTAAACTAAGTCAAGATTTAGATAACACCACTCACCAGAGAGGATTTTCTTTCTTTTAGCAAGCTCTTATCTCAGTTGGTGAGTCACTTGATCCAAGTGCATTGCTTTTCATGAAATGAGCTGGCTCAGTTCACAGAGGAAAGCCAAGGAGAGAGCACTTCTAAAAAACCAGGTCCAGGAAGAACACAGGGCTGGCAGCAAAGACAACTGACTCAACCAGCTAACTAGCTGATTTGTGGGAAATTGTTTTCAAGTGTCCCTCACATTTAACATGCTCAACTATGCTTTGCAAAGCAGCTTTTATTGTATATTTTGAGTCATTGGCCAGTACATACTGCACACTTCACAATGTGCTTGGCTGAGTCACTATTCAACAGGAGTATTCTCCTGAGAAAAACGTGTTTTCAGTTATTGAGAATTTGCATTTTCTACTAATAGAGGCTTCAAAACTGTGAAATTCAATAAATTATGCATGCTGAAATGTATTAGTTTCTTGCTGGTCATGCTGCTAAATGTTTGATTGCTTTTGTGAAAGCTAGAAAACCTATAATTAATAAGCTTTCAAAGCTGTACAGCAGGATTTTATAATACAATGAACGCCGAGTTTAATGAAATCATTTAATTTCCAGAACTTTACTAAACACATTTCCCCCCAGAAATGATTAAAATGCTGAGATTATATTAAAGCTGGCATTCTTTAAAGTTTTACTTTCTTTTAAGTGAGAATAAAAAGGACCTATTTAAGATTAATGTGACAGCATCATATGATGATTATATTTTAAAAATTAAATCTCATTTTGGCCACATATTTAAGTATTGTTTTGTTAAAGGGTTTTTGCGTGTGGTGTTTGAGTTGAAATAGAATACTAAAATTTTTCCTAATAATAAAGACTTGAAGTGGTGAGGGCAGAATCTAGTGGTTTGAGTTTTAGGCATTGCGTTTGTTTGGATTTGGAATGTTCCCCCAAAGGCCCATGTGCTAAAGGCTTAGTTCACAGCCTGTGATGCTATTGGGAGGTGGTTGAACTTTTAATAGGTGGAACCTCACTGGAAGAAGTTAGGTTATTGGAATGATGTCCTTGAAGAGATATTGGGTCCCTAGACCCTTCCTGTCTCTCTCTTTGCTTCTTGGTTGCCATGAGGTGAATAGCTTCCTCTGCCAAGTGTTCCCACTATGACATACTGAGCCCCACAAGCCCAAACCAGTAGACCAAGTGACCAGGGACTGAAATCTCTGAAAAGATGAGCCACAATAAGTTCATCCTCCTTCTAAGTTGATTCTCTTAGGTATTCTGTCACAGTGATAGAAAGCTAACTGATAAGTCATGTTTGGTGCTCCATTTCCACTGTGCTACACAACCTTCTTTCATCTCTTGGAGGACCCACCACCTCTTCATCTTGTAGTCCAGGCCAGAAAACGCGTCCACTTATCTCACTTCTTTTCTGAAAATACTTAAATCTAGCATTTGTTCCTTTGTGTGTTCTAGATCTCAGTTTGGGGAAAGGGGTGGGCTCTTTAATTCATTGTCATAATTAGTACAGTTTAGAGACTTGGATTCCTGTGTATTCTTAGAATCATCACCATCCAATTTCAGAAACTTGCTCCTAGGCCAAATCATAACTCCCACATGCTACTTTGCAGACTTCTTATCCATATGCTTTCTTTTCTTTTCTTGATGTCCTTCATTGAATTTTAAAAGTTTGTGGTCATTAATGCTTTGTTTTTCTGAGTGAAAGCAATAACTGTATATTAGAATAACATTTAATTAACAAACTGGGTCCCACATTTTCCCAAAAGATATTTTTAGTTTACCTTCCTATGAACAAGCAGTTCTTTGAAAATTGTAACCATAGTATTTTAGGTCAGAAGGATCTTTGAATGGATGCAGTTCAATTTCCTGATTGAGGAAAATAAGCAACAGGGAGAGATTAAATTATTGTTGAAAATTATACAGTTTATTAGTGGCCAGGCTATGACTAAACTTATGAATAAATTTATGACTAAACTTTTAAATTCTAGTACATTGTTTTTATTTATTTTGCTATCCAAAAGAATTGTATATTATTTTTATAATGATATTTGAACTCTAAGGTAATTTCAGGTAAGAATTGTATAAGGCCTAAAGCTGAGCACAAATTTAAATATTAACTTTGAATGCATTGTATACTTGAGAAAAAAAACAGCTTTGTGCTCTCGGGAGAGATTACCTAGCCCTGACGTAGGAGCTTAGCTGTCTTTACACTTTATACTTTGCAAAATAGGCACTTTAGGGGTGAGGCAGCTGACTCTAAGTAGGAACCAGGCATTGCCTGCTGAATGTGTTTGGGAATAAGAATTGAAGTGATCTTAACATGGAAGGGACCAATAGCACTCACTTATTTAACATTCTTGGTTCCTCTTTAATGGGTATTTTTGCTCTAAAGTCTTTAGGCAAATGGTATATTTACTGAATTTTATTTATTTTTTTAATGACAAGAGTTTTTTTAAAAAACTTTTCTATTCTTACCCTTTTTAAACTTCGGTTTTCCAATACAGAGCATCTTCTTGATGTTTTTATTTGTATTTCTGCTTTACTCACTTGCATCTTTCTGGTCTTCTTAACTATAAGGTGTGTTGTCTTCCCCCTCCTGCAGGCAGCCTGGGATCTCCAACACCCCTCCTCTCCAACCAGATCTTTTCAACAAAAGGAATATCCTCTTGGATGTCTAATTAGCATTTGGCCTTTAGGTTCAAAATTGAGCTTTTGTTTGCTTAGATGGAAATCCACCTAAGCATCCTCTTTCTCATTTCTATGTCGCTATGAACACAATGATGTTCTTCCATTTCCCACCTTACACGATTATAGTGACTGATCTTTTTTTTCTAATCCATAGTATCATTCTACATGAATGACCTTATGAATCTTTCATTTCTAATGTGTTTTTTATGTGTTTTTCTTTTGTTTCACTTTTTTTTTTTTTGGGTTTTGGGGATTAAACTAAGGGTCTCACTCATGTTTGAAACTGGCTCTTTTTCTTTTTCTGTGATACATACAATAATTTAGACCCTCTCCATCTCATTCATGACATCAGTAACAGCCTTCTAACAGCAATCTCAGATTTCTTTATTCCAACAAAACCTTCACACATCTGCCAAAGTAATTTTGCCTATGTGTTGTAAGTGGATTGAATGGATATTGAGAACTTACTATGTGCCAGTCATGCATTATCTCAATTAACTCCACATCATGTATTTTTTCTTACCATTAGTATTGTTGTACCCATAGAAAATAAGGTCATCCAAGCTGTTCACGTAAAGCCAAAAGAAGCCTTTATTTTAGCTGGCCAGTGACGACCACCCTTACACCTAAAAGCAGTGTACCGGGAATTCTGCGTTAGTTCTTCTGTTGCCAGCATTTATAGGGTGCGGGAAAAGATTAGGATGGGGTTATAGGGAAGGGAAGGATTAGGGTGGTGCTGACTCTCTCTCTCCTGATGGCTCTCGAGAATCTTTTTGGGGAGTATAACAGTATTATTATTAGCAAACATATATTGAGCACTTACTATGTGCAAGACACTATACTTAGTACTTTATTTAAATTACTTGAATTCTTATAATATAACCTTATGAGCAGGTACTATTATGAGCTCCATTTACAGATGAGATTGAAGCTTTAGCCATGTAAATAATCTGCCCACCACACTGTTTGCAAGTGAATTCGTACCTAGACAATCTGATTCCAGAACACAGTAAATTAAAAACTCAGTATTATAGAGGAGGAGTCTGCATCTCAAAGATTGTTTCAGGCTGGGCACAGTGGCAAACGCCTGTAATCCCAGCAGTTCATGAGGCTGAGACAGGAGGATCACAAGTTCAAAACCAGCATCAGCAACTCAGTGAGGCCCTCAGCAATTTAGCAAGACCCTGTCTCAAAATAAAATATAAAAAGGACTAGGGATGTGGTTGAGTGCCCCTGGGTTCAATCCCTGGTACAAAAAAAAAAAAAAAAAAGAGAGAGAGAAAGAGAGAGTGTTTCAGTCCTCTACCTTTCCCCTGAAGCTTCTCATGACATCGTCTTTCCCCTCACTTCAGAAGATGATCTTGTTTCCCAACTTCTACCTACTTACCCCTAGGTAATTGGCATTCAAGGTTCTATCCTTGGCCCTCTTCTCTGTTAACTCAAAAGCTCTTGATCTTTTTGGTCATGGAACCCTTTTAAGAATTTGACAAAATTTGGACTTTCTCTCCAAAAATATGCATATAAAGATACAAGAAGCTTCAGCTGGGTGTGGTGGGTGGGGTGTGCCTGTAATCCCAGTGGTTCAGGAGACTGAGGTGGGAGGATCTCCAGTTCAAAACCAGCCTCAGCAAAAGTGAGGCACTAAGCAACTCAGTGAGACCCTGTCTCTAAATAAAACACAAAATAGAGCTGGGATGTGGCTCAGTGGTCAAGTTTCCCTGAGTTCAATTTCTGGTACCAAAAAAAAAAAAAAAAAAAAAAAAGATATAGGCTTCATTGTGCTCTAGGGAGCTCTAGGACTCCTTTAAAATTTAGGAACACATGATTTCATATGTAAAAATAGATTTTTTACATGGATTAAATCTTTAAAAGTAAAACATAAAGCAAAACAATAAAAGAAAATTATAATAAAATACAGAAAATTTTGTTTTACTTATTTCTAGGCTGAGGAACTTTTCTATGTGTGCCATCAAGTCAAGAAGCCACACAGAAGGGGACAGATTTGACTTCATACAATTTTTTAAATTACCTAAAAGGTTATTCCCAGCAGTAAAATACAAGAACACTGTTTGCAAGGCAGAAAATCTCTCCATGATATGAACTGTTCTCTTACCTCCAGTGACAATCACATTCGCTTTTATACAGTAGCAAAACGTATTTGCTCCTCTTGGCATGGCAAACTCTCTGACAGGCCTGGGAAACAAACAGATGTAAGATGTACCTATTTTTCTTTATAAAGCTAATTTCAACTTATAAATAAATTTTAATGGACTCATTCCTAAATTGTTTATAAATCCATTTGCCCCAGAAAATGTAAATTATGTTTGGATCATTACTGATCTGCAGGATCTACTTACTCCGTGCAGTAGTTTGGACAAGTGTCCCCCAAAGGTCCATGTGGTATGGGTTTGGTGCCCAGCCCTTGGTGTGATTGGGAGGTGGTAGAACCTGTAAGATGTGAAGCCTAATGGGAGGTCTTGTGTTACAGGGGTGTGCCATTGAACCCCATTCCCATTGTTTTCTTCTCTGTGCTTCCTAAGTGCCATGAGGTGAACAGTTTACTCCACTATAAGTTCCCACTATGATGTGCTGCCTTTCCATGGTCCAAAAGCAATGGGTCAATCAACCATAGATTGAAACCTACAAAATTGTGAGCCAAAATAAACTTCTTTTAAAATTTATTTACCTCAAGTATTTGTTATACCATTGTTAGTTTACTGATGTTAATAAACTGGTGGCTTGTTGGATTTGGTCCTTAGAACATGATTTGCTAATCTGGACTTGAGATGCAAGTGCAGACCTACAATAGCTCCATTTCATCTCCTCAGTATTCAGATATTTTTTCCCCTAATGCTTTTCAGTATATTTGTTATTTCTTAGGGGAACAAGACAAAGGAATTAACACTTATTGAGTACTGACTGTGCCAAGCATTAAACCAGGCACTTTATGTGAGTTAACTCAAGTACTTTTTCTAAGACTAGAAGGTAGGTATTTTCATTCCCATTCACAATTGGGAAGCTCAGGCTAAGAAGAGCTGATGGTAATGTGTTTGATGGTCACAGAACTAGTGAATGGTGGGACAGATGCCAGTTCTGCCTAGCTCCACAGAAGTCCTATGGAAGGGCACTACATCTTTCCAATGTAAGCTGCCTCTGAGTTGGGTGACTAATGAAAAGTAGTACTAAGTGGTTAATTGCTCATCTCTTGGAAACTGTCAAGCTATCAAAGGGTTAAAGGTTCAACTTATGTGTTACAACAGGCCAATATGTTCCATATAGTGTAATTAATTGCAGATGTTCATTTTTTTCCTGGTATGAAACTCCATTTCTGAAATTTCCATAAAAAATTATAACCAGAATGGTAATTGCTTCTGAAACGGAAATTTTTTTGAGAGAATTTTTTTTCTGCCTTTTTGGGAGTTGTGCTGGCTCCGATTTTAACAGCTGGCCAATTATGTATTTGTATAAATGCAGTTTCATCTGGCTCAACTTAAAACTCATTAGAGGAAATTGCAGAAATGGGAACATGTTGAGTATGGAGAGGGAAGCAACCCAACTCTCATTCTACTGAGATGACTCTCCAATGGCCATGGCAATTCAGGAAAACATGATTATGCTGTACACTCAAGAAACCTCTTTAGTTTCTAGATTTAGAAAGACCGTGGTCCAAGTGAGGAAGTCATTGAAAAGCTCAACCAGAATCTGGCTGATCAGATCAATGATCACTTTTTGCTGAGGTTGTCTGAGTATTTTTATCTCACAGTTTCCTGACACTCAGCTGCTTATATCACCAACAAATTGCAAGAGATAGGGTAAATACTAGGAAGCTTAGCATTGGTTTCAAAGACAGACTCCAAACTCTTGCAAAACAGATGCTCTTTGGAGCAGAGACTAGAATGTACTGGTTAGTTAGAAAATTAAACCTTCTAGATAATTTAAGTGTTCATAACTATGAAGTAGTAAATATATGGAACACTATGAATGGTAGGAATTTAAATTCCCTACAATATCATTACATAATTAAAAGCACATTCAAACATGCACTTTAAAGGAAACATATAAACCAAAGATGCATTGAACCAAATAGAATGGCTGTCACTCCCTCCTGCCCCATGTATGAATGGAATGGAGTAAAGAATAAAAAGAAGTAAAATAAGGTAGGAATATATGAGAATATGAGCATATGATTAACTCAACTCTGCTCTTGAAGTCACACACACACACACACACACACACACACACACATTAGATTTGTCTGGAATCATCTTAGTTGAAGGGCATATTTTCCCTACAAAAAGGGGTAGGTATTTAAAAGTGAGATTAAATACACACACACACACACACACACACACATATTTCTGCCTCATTTTTAAAAGAGGTTTCTACCTCATTTAAAACTTAATACAAAGATTGACAACCTGATTGACAGATCCTAAGAGTTGGAAAAAGGGAATATGGAAGCCATCATCACTTGTTTCCAAAGGAAAACAGAGTTCTTTCCCTTTCCTCCAGTGTGGGAGTATTTATCATTGTAGTGGATTTTGACAGCCCATGGAGCTCAAAGTCTATTTTTAAAAATTATATTCTTCATGAAAAGGCTTAAACAAGTATAAGTAAATAATAATACTCTCAATTATTATAGCATTTTATACTTTTCAAAGCACCATCACCCATCTTAGCTTATTTGAGCGCCACAAAATCCTGTGGGATAAGAAAGTTAAGACCATTTCCATTTATAAATGAGGCTATTAAGGTTCAAGTAAATTAAGTAACATGCCCCACATCACGTGCCCAACACATAAGTGGCAGAAATGGCATTAGAATTCATTTGTTATCACACAAATGTATTCCTTCACTCTATTCTGTCTTGGTAAACGGTATCATGTAAACAGCCTTCCCAACCAGAAGCCTGACAGTCACCAGCAGCATGGACATTTTCCTCTCTGTTTTTTCATGAGTCTGTCTTCACCTCACGCATGTCTCTGCTTAAACTTTATCTCCTCAGAGCAGTTTCTCTTGACCATCCAACATAACATATTGTCTCCAATCTTTCTCCATCCTCATTCATTTCCATTGTGCAATCACCTAAATTTGTGTTATTTATTTATTTGTTTATTATCTGTCTCCTACTAGAACATGAGCTCAATGAGAATAGAGAGTTAGTGGATTTTTTCGTTTGTTCGTTTTGTTTTTTGTACCATTATGTCACTATTAGGAACAGTTAGTTTCTGGTCTTTCATAGATGCAATAAATATTATTGAGAATAAAAAAAACAAAACAGTTCCCTCTCATCCAGTAGGTAACTAATTCTCATCGAGTGGGTTACTGATTTTTTTTTAAATTAGACAAGAACCTGTTCTCTCTTCGTCCTTACTTTGACTGGTTAAGTTAAAATCCTCATTATTTGTTTTCTGAAGTATAACATATTTTCCCTAATTGTTCTCCCTCACTTTCATTTATCTTTTCCCAATCTATTCTTCACCTTGATGCTAAGATGAGCTATCAAAAACACATTATCCATTTAAAAACAAAAAACACACTTTCCATTTAAAGTATTCAGTGGCTTCCTATAGCTTTTGTTTTTAGATTCCAACTCTTTAGCATGATATTTTCAAGTTTGGTTTGTCTAACTTCATTTTCCCCTACTCCTCTTCTCTCAGAGCTCCAATCCCATCAACCACTGACAATTTCTAGAACTCACCTTCTTTTTTACTTCCATACTTTGCAAGTGCCATTTCTTTAATGTGTCTACTCGTCTACTCCACTGCCCTTTAGTTGCTTTGCCTGGCTAACTTTTACCAGTTCTCATTGTGTGACAGCTCCTTCAGGATGCCTTCCCTGATTTTTCTCCCCACACAGTCCTACCTGAAGATGCCCTTGGCATTCTCTTCTGCTCCCATACTCCTTTCTTGCATCTACATCAAGACACTATTGCCCTCTGTGGGAATCATTTATTTGTTTTCTCTCTCATTAGGCTTAAAATCAAGGGCCCGGTCTTATTCATCTTTAAATTCCCAGTACCTAGTATGGTTCCTCAAACAGTAAACTCATCAATATGAATTCGCTCAAAAAATGAATATTCAGATTCTTGCTCTAGAAATTATTTGGGAGTCATCTATGTAGACTTGTTAGAATTATGAAAGAATGAGAAAGAGAATGTTGGATATATGAATAAATAATTTTAGTGTCTTGCAGAGATACACCCTGAAACAATTAACTTGCAGTATTATAAAAATTGAGTCATGAAGGGGGGTATCAAACCTAACCTTAAAAGGGAGGAGTTGTAGAAAGGTTGGAAAAATTCCCTGGAACAATATTATCCGATCCTTAATGGGTCATGGAGGTGGAGGAAAGGAAGAGGGTAAGAAAATTTGTTAGGCCCTACACATGTACAGAGTCCCATCATGGGGTATGCAGGAAGAAGCAACAAGTTCAGAGCTACAAGTAACTAATTTCAAGAGAATGAGAGACAAGATTAGGGGGATAGTTTGCAGGGGTCAGATTACACAAATGTGCTCTTTGCTGAGGATGGAGATAAGTAAAAAGTATTGAGATGGTTAGATGTCAACTTCAGGAAAACTTGCTGAAAAATTAATGGACAGTAGTTTTGACAGCAATAAAATTGAAGCAAGAGACCAATTGGAGACAAGAGCCTGGAGAGTGGGAGGGATAGAAATAAGACCAATTCAATGAGTGTTTATGAGGTAATGTAGACAAGTTGGTTATCAGTGATTTGTGGGGGTTGAGAGTGAAGAGTCATGAGAGGTTACCAAATTTCAGGCTGGAGTGATAGATGGATCATGCTGTCACCATACAAAGTACAATATGCTGTAATATGTATATACTGAAAGGTAGGGGAAGTTAATTTCAAATATGGTCATATGAGTTTGAAGGGCTATGAGATATCCAGGTGGAGATGGTGAGCAGGTATACTTACATACAAACTTCAAGATAGCTTGGGTTTCACCAATACATGGGTATTGGTGTTGGAGAAGACACCCAAGAAGAGCATAAAAAGTAAGACAAAATGTTGACTATGGAAAGAACTCTTGAAAATGCCGCTACTTAATGCAGGTACACACAAAAAAATGAAGAACCACAAGGAAAAAGAATAAACACTACGTAAGACACTAGGAGAAAATCTGGCTTTTAAGAAGCCAGGAGAAGAGCTGTTGCTTGAGTAAGATGAGTAATGCTGAAAGTCCCACGGCAACCTTATTCCACAGAACAGGATGGGGGGAAGCTATGTTAGAAAGGATTACGGCAAAAATGAGCAATGTCAAGGAAGGGGAGGCAGTTAAAGTTAGAAAAAGAAGGAAAGAAAAGGTATAGCATGGTCATTGGGAAGATATTGTAGACCAAGGAATGACTTACTGAGATTGGAAGAGACTTCATCTTTATAGGTTGAAAGTAAGGAGAAGGGGGGAAACTGATATGGAAAGATCCTGGAGAAAATAGAAGGAGGGTTTTGATACCTCAGTCTCTGAATAAAAACAAAAGGTGTGATCAGAGATGATTTCGAAAGGTACTGGAGAATTCTTCTTGAGGACTCAAGGTTTTGTGTCATGTAGGAGGGCAAGACATCAGTGGGGAATGGAAGGTGGTAAAGTCTGGAATAGTTACTGAGGGGGTGGAAGAGAAAATAGACCAAAAGTGTGTAAAAGGAGTGTAGGCTCAAATGTTTTCTCTGATCAGTGGATGCTGATACATAATGGGGGGGGTGTTATGAGGAGGATAAGAAAAGAATGAAGTATGGATAGTGTAGAGGAAAATGGGATGGGAGGGGGTGGGGGAAGGAAAGATAGTAGACTGAGACAGACAGTAGTATTACCCTATGTATGTGTAAGAATATATGAATCGTGTGAATCTACATTGTGAAAAAAAAGATATATTCCCTGCTGTATAATTATATCAAAATGGGTTCTACTATCATGTATAATTAAAAAGAACCAATAAAAAAAAAACCCAGAAAAAAAAGAGGAGTGTAGGCTCAGGCTCTGCTCAGCAAAAGGACTGAGGTGTATCTGGTTGTTGAGTGGGCAGACAGGGACTGAGGAAAAGAAGAAGGCTGACATGAGCTCAGATGATAAACTTTGGGTACAGGTGGGTAAGGAGGAAAGAGAGAGAGGTCAAGGGGAAGACTGCATACAATTGAGAAAACCAAGTATCAGAAGCCTCAATGAGGCCATTGGGAGGTGTAGTGGGAATTAGAGCATTCGAGAGCTCATAAGGTAAGGCACAGAGTCTCAGAGGGGGATACTGGAAATTCTGAAGAGATTAGTTCTAGGTGCTGTGAGTTAGTACCTGCCAATGTTGTTGTATTAATCCTTTTATTTCTATTTTAAAATGTCTGCATTGATACAAGGCAACTAACACACTAATGTAAAGATACTCTAATTTGGGAAAGAAGAAATTAGCCATTTCACCCACCCAAATGCAGACTTGGCATGTTTATTGTGGCTGCTGTAAATTTTCTTGTTAATGAAATCATTGCCAATTTTTCTTTTTTAGTCCCTTCTGTAAAATTACTTGTTATTTTTCTGAACATGCCAGAAGGCTATCACTTACCACCACTTTTTCTGAATTTATTCGATGCCTATGATCACAAACCATTCGGTTGGCCTTTAACACAATGATTTCCAATGTTAATTATCAGCCTATATGATAGTGTGCTAGTAAACGTTTAACACTCAGTTGGGGCCAAGGAGGGGAGAGGGTCATTGCTTTCTGGTTTTCTGTTTGTTTGTTTATTTTGTGGTACTGGGGACTGACCCCAGGGCCTCACACATTCTAGGCAAGCACTGAGCTATATCCCTGGTCCTTTCAAAAATTTTTATTTTGAGGCTGGGTCTTACTAAGCTGCCCAGGCTGGTCTCCAACTTGCAATCCTCCTGCCTCAGCTTCCGAGACGCTGGGATTACAGGTGTGCACCACCATCTCTGGGGTGTTTGCTATTTTCCCTTGGGTCATTTATTCCTACTGTGGTCAATTTGACATCTTTGAACATGGAGTTAGGAAAAGATATTTAGCTATACATCATTATGCAGGATTTCTATGTCCTGGAGGATACAAAGCATGAAGATAAACAAAAACAAAGTAAAATAAATGTGAAGGGATGGGTTTGGTGTATTTGCTGCCTATATTTTTAATATAAATAAATTTTGAATTTATAAATTTAATTTTTGGTAATGGAAGTGGTTAACGACAGGCTTGCCAGATTCTGAAATCTCAGCAAATCAGCTTTCATATGCTGATATGCACTGACTTCAACACACAATTTTATGTCTGTATTTTTTTGTTTTCCCACTTAGATTGTAAGCACTCAGAGGCAAAGGTCATGACTTAACTATATTTACTAATTATTTGTTAATAATTGATATGTTTCTGTATTAAAAGCTAAACTACAGGACCCATGACTATAGTATTATTAGTTGCCACATTATCTATGGAATTATCCTGCTAAATATGTACTGGAAACATTTGTACTGGTAAAATCATTGCTGCATGTTAGTGTACCTTGGAAACGAAAACCATTTAGATGTTGAAGTAGAATATATGTCTTTTATAGGACCACAGGGCATATTGTACTTGTATGTTTTCCCAATGTTTCCCTTTGGTTATGAATGTATCATGAATTGCCTGCAGTATAAAATCAAACTGAATATGAAGTTGCATCTATTTCTTAATTAAATACTTCAGAAATGCGCTTTTTAAAAATGTCATTATGTTAATCATTAGCAGTTAATTACATTACTGAAACTCTGCAATTAATTATGCCATATAAATGACATTTGTGGAATCTGATCTAGTGTCAAGAAATGAAACTATTTTTAGCTTACTGTGAAAATTTAATTTATCTTTCAGTGCAATGTATTATATACCAACATAAACATTTTCAGCTTTTTCTGAGTAGAAAACGTGCAATTTTCCAAAATATATAAAGTAGTCAGTCATCTTAGAGATGTGATATTCTGTTCTTCCATTAAATATCTAATAGTTACTCCACTGTTTAAATTCAAACTTTATAGTTTAAGGAAATTCTGCCTTTAGATATACAAAGACTATTTTTTTCTTTTCCATTTTTTTGTAAATGTTATTTTAATAACATAGCTCAAGAGGATCTGGAAGGCATCGTTGTATTTTGTTAAGGGGATAAATGACTAACATTTTTTCTTAGTACTCCTTTACACTAAATATGAAGGGGTAAAGAAGCCATGTCATCTACCTAAGATTTAATTACATTTCAACATTCATTGTTTATATAGAAAAGGTGCAACAAGTTCAATTTTAAAAGTTCTTTGTATATTTTGGGGAACAGTTCTTTATCAGATATGTCATTTGCAAATATTTTTTCCCAGTCTGTGGCATGTCTTCTCATTCTCTCAACAGCATCTTTCAAAAAGCAGAAGCTTTTTCATGTCAATCATGGGTCATACTAACTAGTGTTATCAGGTATTTATTCTTTACTGTTATTGTAAAATATTTTCAATTGTTTTGTTTTTCTAATTTAATTCTCTCATTCTGTTGTTTGTGAGCTGCTGTGTTAAATGTAATGTAAATAAATGATGACTTTGAAAGGGATACCTTTCTGCCTGTCATCTCACAATGTCTGCAAGTGTATTTTATTTTAAATAAGGTTACACTATTTTATTGACAAAAAGGAAAAAAGAGCAGATTTTCATTTTAATAAAGTCCAGCTTATCAATTATTTTTAATGGATCATACCTCTGGTGTTTTGTCTAAAGAGTTGCCATACCCTAGTCACCTACATTTTTTTCTGTTATCTTCTAGGAATTATAAAGTTTTGCATTTTACACTTAGGACTACCTTCCACTTAGTGTTAATTTTTATGAAAGGAATAAAGTCTATGTCTAGATTCTTTCTACATGTAGATGTCCACTTGTTCTAGCGCCATTTGTCCAAAAGTTCATCTGTGCTCCATTGGATTGCCTTTGCTTCTTTGCCAAAGACCAGCTGACTCTATTTGCGTGGGGGCTATTTCTGGGTTCTCTATTGTTTCACCAATATAGTTGCATATGCTTTTGCCAATGCCACACTGTCTTGATACCCACAGCTCCGTAGTGAGTCGTGAAGTCAGGTAGTATCAGCCCTCCGACTTTGTTCTTCTTCAATATTGTGTTGTCAACTCTAAGTCTTTTGCTTCACCATATAAACTTTAGAATTAGTTTGTTAAGAATCACAAAATAATTTACAGAGGTTTTGATTGGAATAGTACTGGAAAATATAGACCAAGATGTTAAAAATTGACATCTTGATGATATTGAATTTTCCTGTCTATGAACACAGAATGTCTCTCCGTTTATATAGTTATTCTTTATTTCACCAAATTTTTATAGTTTTCCTCATTCGAATCTTCCATTTATTTTGTTAGATTTATACCTAAGTGCTTTGTTCTTTTGGATGCTAGTGTAAATAGCATTGTGTTTTTCATTTCAAATTCTGCTTTTTCTTTATTGTAATATAGAAAAATGATTGACTTTTATATATTAACTTTATATTATGCAAACTTGCTTCAATTGCATATTAGTTCTAAGAGTTTTTTTGCTAATTCTTTTGGATTTTCTCCATAGAAAAGCACATCATTTATGAACAAAGTTTATTTCTTCTTTCCTAATCAGTAGGTATATTTTGTTTCTTTTTTTTTTTCTTGTCCTATTCTGTTAACTAGGGTGTTTAGATGTTAAAAAGGAGTGGAGAGAGGGGATATACTTGCCTTTTTCCTAGTCTTCATAAGAAAACTTCTAGTTTCTTGCCATTAACTAACATTAAGTAGGATGTTAGCTGTAGGTTCTTTGTAGATGTCATTTATCAAATTGAAAATATTCCTTCTATTGCCACCTTGCTGAGAATTTTTATCTTGGTGTCAGATTTTGTCAAATTCTTTTTCTGCATCAATTAATATGAACATGTAATTTTTCTTCTGTAACCTATTGATATGATGGATTACATTGATTTTTGAATGTTGAATTGGCTTGTATACCTGATATAAATCCAATTTGGTCATTGTCTCAATCAGCTCAGGCTGCTGTAACAAAGTACTGTAGATTAGTGGCATAAACAACAAACATCTGTTTCTTGCAGCTTTTGAGACTTAGAATCCAAAATTCAGGGGTCAACAGGGTCAGGTTCTGGTGAAGTCCCTCTTCCAAGTTGTAGATTGCTGTTTTCTCCTTGTATGCTTACTTGGCAGGAGGAAAACGGGTGTTCTCTGGATTCTGTTTTATAAGGGCACTAATCCCATTCATGAGTGTTTTATCTTCATTATCTAAATTACCTTCAAAAGGTAGAAGTTAAAAATATGAAATTTAAGGGAACACAAACATTTATCTATAATAGTCATAGTGTGTACTTCTTTTTCTACCTTTTTAAATTTGATTTGCCATTTTTTGAGGATTTTTGCCTTTATATCTGGGAGAGATATTTGTTGTTAGCTTTATTTTCTCATAATGTCTGTCTGGATTGGATATTAGGGTAACATTGGCCTTATAGAATTAGTTAAGAAGTATTCCCTCTGTTTCCATTCTCTGTAAGAGATTGAATGGACATACTTTCTCATAAATGTCTGATAGAGTTCATCAGTGAAAACATTGAGCTTGGTATTTTCTGTGGAAAGTCAATTGATATTTTCTTATATAAAGTTAATAAATTTAATTTTAAAATTTAATTTAATTTTGATGTTTATTTGTTATTTTAGTTATACATGACAGTAGAATGTATTTTTATATATCATACATACATGGAGAATAACTTCACATTTTGTGGTTGTACTTGATGCAAAGTTACACTAGAATATGAACATAGGAAAGTTATGTCCAATTCATTCTACTGTCTTTCCTATTCCCATTCCCCCTCCCATCCCCGCCCCCACTCCTCCCTGTCCAATCTGGTGAACCTCCGTTTCTCCCTCAACCCTATTGTGAGTCAGCACCCGCATATCGAAGAGAATATTTGGCCTTTGGTTTTGGGGGGATTGGCTTACTTCACTTAGTGTGAGAGTCTCCAGTTCTGCTCTACATTTTATTATTCCTAACTTTCTCCTTACTTTGTTTTTCATTTGCTTTGCTTTTCCATTTTCCTGAGGTAAAATCTTAGATGACTGATTTCAGATCCTTATCTCTTCTTACATATGCACTCAATACCAAAAATTTTTCTCTAAGCACTGATTTCTCAATATCACATGAATTTTGATGTTACATTTTCATTTTCATTTAGTTCAAAACATATTTTAATTTCTTTTCAGATTTCTTCTTTAACTTATGCATTAAGTTGTGTAATCTCCACATATTTGGGGATTTTCCATTATCTTTATGTTATTGGTTTTAGCTTAATTCTGTGTAGTCTTCAGAGTGAACAATATATGATTTCTATTCTCATAAATAAGTATGTTTTATGATTTCTAGTCTCTTAAATCAGTATGATTATGACCCAGAATATGGTCAACTTTGGTGATGATTCCATGTGAGCATAAGAATGTGTGTTTTCCTGTTACTGGAGGAAGTAGTCCACAGATGCCCATTATTATTCAGTTGAGTTCAACTACATCCTTACTGACTTTCTGCCTACTGGATCTGCTCATTTCTTATAAAAGAGGGGCGAAGTCTCCAATTGTAATAAAAAATGGATTCGTTTATTTGTCCTTGAAGTTCAAATTCATTTATTTGTCCTTGAACTTTTTCTCATGTAGTTTGATACTCAGTTGTTAGGCGCATTCACATTAAAACTGTCTTGTAGGAGAACCGACATCCTAACCACCAATTCCCTTCTTTTTCCCTGATAATTTTCTTGTTCTAAAGTCTTCCCTGTCAGAATACAACTACTCCTATTATTCTTTTGATTAATAATATGGCACATTTTGTATTTTCTTTGTCTTTTTCTTTTTAAACTATATATGTCTTTATATTGAAAGTGCGTTTCTCAGAAACTATATAATGGGGTCTTATTTTTTATCCCTCTGACAATTTCTTTCTCTTAATTGGTATATTTAGATTATTGACATTTAAAGAGTTTTTTGATGTAATCGAATAGATATCTACTATTTGTTATTCATTACCCTTACCCTTTGTTTCTGTTTTTGTCTTTCCACTCTTTTTCTCCTTTCATGACTCTAGTAGAACATTTTCCATGATTCCATTTTCTTTGAATATCAATTTTTCCTTCTTTTCCTTTTCCTCCTCCTTTTCCCCTTCTCCTCTTCCTCCTCCTTCTTTTTCTTCCTCTCCTTTTCTTTCTCCTTCCCTTTTCAACTATTTTTAGAGGTTGCCCTGGAGTTTGTAACATACATTTACAGCTAATCTGAATAAACTTTCAAATAACACTATACAATGAGTAATGCAATAGTTTATAAATAAATTATTATTAATTATTTCCTCTAGACCCTTGTTTATTGCTTTATTATTTTACTTATCTATAAGCATACATAAGCATATACATATACACAGGATCAAAGATGTCACTGATATTATTTTGATCAGTCTGTTTATTTGTTGAATCATTTAAAAATAATAAAAATAAGGTATTTCATCTTCACTTTTTATTTCTTTGATGCTTTTCCTTTTTTATGTAAAATAAATTTCTTACCTGTATCATTTTCCTTCTCTTTGAAGAGCTTCTCTTAATATTTCTTGCAAGACAGACCTACTGACAACAAATTCCTTCAATTTTTACTTGTCTGAGAAAGTTTTATTTCATCTGCCCTTCTGAAGAGCAATTTTCAGGGTGCAGAATTCTAGACTAGTTTTTATTTTCCTTTTCTTCTTCAACACTAAATATTTCACATTACTCTCCTGCTTGCAGAATTTCTTGGAAGACATATATAATTATTTTATATAGATAAGGTGTTTTTCCCCCTTTTTTTCTTTATCTTTGATTTTCTGTGGTTTGAATATACTATGCCTACACACAGTTTGGAGAGAGTATGTGTGTGGGGGGCGGGGGGTATTTATTCTTCTGGATGTTCTAAGAGATTCCTGAGTTTGTGGGGTTTTTCTCTGATATGCATTAGGGAAAATTCTCAGTCATTGTCACTTCAATATTTCTTCTCTTCTTTTCTCTGTTTTTCTTCTGTACGACCATTACAAATGTTCCACCTTCTGCCGTTAACCCACAGCTCTTTATTAACCCATATTCTCTTTACTTTTCTGTCTTGGAAGTTTCTACTCACATATCCTCAAGCTCATAGATTCTTTTTTAAAAAAATTTTTAGACTTCATTTTGATTCATTGTACACAAATGGGGTACAACTTTTCATTTCTTTTATTTATTTATTTATTTATTTATTTATTTATTTATTTATATTTTTGGTACTGGGGATTAAACCCAAGCATTGAACTACTGAGCCACATCCCCAGTCCTTTTCATTTTTATTGTGAGACAGGGTCTCACTAGTTTGCTTATAGTCTTGCTAAATTGCTGAGGCTGCCTTTGAACCTGTAATCCTCCTGCCTCAGCCTCCAGAGCTGCTGGGATTACAGGCCTGTACCACCGCACCAAGCTCATAGATTCTTTTCTAACCATGTGCAGTCTTCTAATGAGCCCATCAAAGGTATTTTTCTAGTGTTTTGATCTCTAGTGTTTCTTTTTAATTCATTCACAGACTGTCCATCTTTCTGCTTACATTACACATCTGTTTTTGCCTGCTGTTTATCCATTAGGGCCTTTAGCATGTTAATCCTAGTAGTTTTAAATTCCACATATGATAATTCTAATATCCCTGCCATATCTGGGTCTAGTGCTAATGCTAGCTCTTCTGTCTTTTAGTATGCCTTTGAATTTTTTCTTGAATGTCACACATGATGCAAAGATAAAAGGAATCGCTGCAAATAGGGCTTTAGTAAGGCAGTAAGGTGTGGGAAAGAGGTGCCCATTGTGCCCATCAGTACTGAAATTAGGTGCCAGTGTTTTAGTGAGCCTATATCTCTGACCTGTGAGCTTCATAGTGCTTTTCGTTTGCTGTTAGTTAGGGTTGGATGATTAGAGTGAATAGGAATTGAATATTTCCCTTCTCTCGATTTGGTTAGTCTCTTTTAAAATCTCTAAAGTTCAGGGCCTGTTAATACGTTTCTCTGAAAGGTAGGCCTTGTTAAGAACAGACTACTCTATTTCAACATAATTCCTTTTTTCCTCTCCCTGACAGAAGCATGAGAGGATTTTTCTTTAGTGTTTACTGTGAGAACTTGGTAAGCTCCTAGAGACAAATCTACACAATGTAGGGTGTCCTGTGCCTGGGCCCTTGAGTTTTTAACACTCAGAATCATCTATGCTGAGCCCCAAGAAATGTGTTAATGAAAGTTTAGGTCATTCAATCCTGCTATTTTAGGTGTCCTGGATGTTCCTGCATACGAATTTCAGTTCAGTATATTGTTATTATCACTATCTACCTAATCACTATCTACCTACCTGTCTCCCCAATTCAAAGGCAACAAAATCACCCTGTGACCTTACATATCTGATATATCTAAGAAAAACTCAACTGTTGATTTTCCATTTTTTTCATGTTTTTTAAAAACTTGTTTTTTGGATGGAACGCCAATTTCCAAGCTCCTTTATGCCATACTGGAAACCAGAAGCCTTGATAAATTTTTCTAAGACATCGTTCAGGGAGTATAATTTACATGCCATAAAATTCACCATGTATAAGTGTCTAATTCAACAAAATCTTTATAAAACAATCACCACTGTAAGTTTTAGAACACTAAATTTCATCACCCTCAAAAGTTCCCTGTGCCCATTTGGTATCCCTGCTCCTATCACCAGCCCTAGGCAACCACTATTCTGCGTCTATACATTTGCCCTTTTGTACATTCCATATAAATGGAATCATATAATATTTAGGGGGTTTTGTCCAGTTTTTGTTACTCAGCATAATGTTTTTGAAGTTTGTCTGTTATGGCACATATCTTAATGAATTTTTAAAGTGAAAAATTAAAATGCAATCACTGTTCTCTAGTTATTAACAAGCATTTAAACAGATTGAAAATAAGTCAGTCCATTATTCAAGTTCACCTTTCTATAAGAATGCCATCTGGTGTATTATACACAAAACATAATGATTCTGGTAGGTACAGCTGATACAAACTACTGGCTAGTCTAAACAATGATTTTTAAAAGTATGAAGTTTGATCAACAGACCAATATTTTTAAAATATAGTTATACCTGCAGCTGTATTGATCTATTCCAGTAGGTTACAGTGATAAATTACAAATGAGCAAAACTGCTGTGAAGAGGACACATCATGTTCAGATTTGCATGAGCAACTTCAATTTCTTCCTGAATATCTGACTAACCTTATCAAGCAAATGGAGTAGTTAACATCTGATTTTTCTGAAAACAACTTTGAAAGTTCCAAGGCTGTAATGGTTTATTATGTTAAAAATTTTGAAAGTCACAGAGTGTTCACATATATAAAGCATTGTACTTACAAATTGTCCTCAAGTCTCTTCAAGGATTCCAAAACTAATGAATGAACACTGTCTAAGGAGCAGGATCCAAAGCAATTTAGGGCTGGAATATATCTAATTTTCATAACCCAGTCATTATGAAGCTTCCTTTTAACACTGAGAATGCAAAAAGAGGGTGGAGTATTATGTTAGATACACAAACACATTTCTGTTTAGCATCTGAATTGCAATTCTGAGCCATGCTAAAAATATAATATAGTCCTATGCATTATGCCACTTGTAACTGTTAAACTAAATTTTCCTAATCTATATTTAAATTCGTATTTAAAATGGAAAAATAAAGTTAAAAGTTTCTCATCAACCTCTGAGCTATAAACTCAGAATTAAAGGAACAAGAGACAATATCATCCATACTTTGCTGAAAAAATTCTGATCCTCCAAGTGGAGCAGTACGTTTCATATTGGTTTATAGCTTATGAATTTATTCAACTGAAAAATACGTCTGTATTTTTCATTAAATTTCACAAGTGAAGTGGGAAATTTGAAATCCAACCACTGGTGGAGGGGAGGATAGAATATCCATTCTATTCCTTGTCCAAGGATTGCCCTTCATCAGTTCACAGCGCATTTGAGTGGGAGGCTTAAGGCCAGAAGCCAAAATCTCTGCCTCAAAAATCTTGTCTTAACCAGGAATAAACCATCCTTATGGTGTCATATTTATTCATATTTCATGATTTATTTGTTTCCTGATTCACATATGTTAAAGTACCAAGGTACCAAGGTACCAAGGACATAAAGGTGACGATTAAGATGAAATTCTTCTCATCATGTTGCTTAGATTTCTAGTTAAGAACAGACATGTTTACAACTCAAAGTATAAAAGCTCCCCAATATGGGATTAAGCAGGGTAGAGAAAGATACTTCTTTTTCTGTGCCAGATTTTGTTTAATTCTGAATGCAGGATGCTGGCTAATTCTTTATTCTGTGTATCAGTATTGGCTACCTATGTTGGAACCCATATAACATAAATGAATTCTTATGGATGTCAACCACAAGAAAACTTTCATAATGACTCCAGAATTTAACGATGCCTTGAGCCTTAATATTTTGTATTCTGTCAAGTTTCACAAATTCTTGGTATAGGAAAGTGTCTCAACATTCAGCCTATATCTACAGCTGAGTCTTGAAAGATTGAAATAATCTACATGATTGTATTGTCTACATGTAAATAATGACCTGCAAGAATCAGTGTGAATTAACATTAATTTAACTGTACCCAGATTCCTCAAATTCCCCAGATTCCCAAATCTCATTTCTGATTATGCCTAATGGAAATAGGAACCGAAAATGGGCCATGGGGTTTCTGACAAGTGGTGTACATCTCAGTAAAGATTCATCTCTCAGCTTTTGGTGAGCCTTTGGTGAAGCTTAAACTACTCAATATGAGGGGAGGAAAGTGAAGCCAGTTTCTTAATGACTGTCATTCTTAGGGTTCCAGCAATGGGGCTAGTCTTAATTCATACAGTTGAAATGAGCTTTAAATCGCATGTTCTAACCCTGAGATTACTTATTTGTTACATTAATAATAACGTATGATCCCACTTTTAAAAATTTTTTTGATTATAAAAGAAAGACATTCTTTGTATAAAATTTTAGAAAGCAAAAAAACAAACCAGAAAGCAAAAATCATGCCTCCAAAATCCCACAGAAACTCATTGGAAATATTTTGGATAAAAGCACTTAATATTTGTCTAGATAAAAATACATATACATGAACACAGATGTGCACTGTACTTACAAACCTGGACTGTAGCATTCATAGATAATTTTTGTGTGTGTGGGTATGATATTGAAGATTGACCCCAGGACTTTTTCACATACTATAGGCAATCACTCTACTATTGAGCCACAATTTCAGCCCAGATAAATTGTTTTCACTTAATATTACATCATAAACATTTTTATATTTTAAAATATTTTCCAAAATGCATTTTAATGAGTACATGGTATTCTCTAATATGGTTATACTATGATTTATTGGACTTTTTTGGTACAATAAAAACTTTTGGGAGTCTGACAAAAATGTATCTTACATATAATATATTACATACACACGGACTATTTATAAAAAAACAAATGTTCATTTATAAAAGTTATATCTTAATTATTTATGTAAATTAATCATTTAATTAATTCTTTCCCTATGATGGACTCTAGACAATTTTCTGTAAGAAATTATACTGTGACAACCATACTGATATTTCTGAACCCCCAGAGATCAGGTTCCAATGTATAAATGTTTATAAGGTAATTGATACATCTTTCCCAATTGCTTTCTGGAAAAGTTGATCTAATTCACACTTCCCTATTTTTAATCATTTCTAATTTTAAAGAAAAAATGGGTTGGATTTTAAGTTGTACTCAATGAAAGGAAATGCAAATCTTAATACAAAATTTAGGTTTTTCTACTAATAAAAGTAATATACACCTACTGGAAAAACTTCACAGACATTGCAATTATATGGAAGATGATAATAATCATCCATTATCTCATCAGTTGGTGCTAACTGCTAGCATTTTAGTCTGAAGATCACTTTAAAAAGTTTATTGACCATTTATTCGTACAATGTGTAAATATGCATGTATTATTTGTTCATGGTCTTTCTCATTCCCTTGGACAATTTTTATTTTTAATTGAATTCTACGACCCACTAAAGAGCATTTACCAATTGTCTGTAATACTTATGGCAGATATTTATTCCAGTTTGTTATTTAACTTTCGAATGGATATTTTCATGTCTTTGAAGTTTTATTTGATAGTCAAATCTATCAAACTTTTTCTTTAAGTTCTATGCCCATTGCTTTTATGTTTAGAATCTTCCATATTAAAGTGCTAGTAAAAAGTCATACATATACACATAACTCTGTCTATACCTGTATCTTTTCTAATCTTGTCATGATTTAAATTTTTCATTTAACTCTTCAATCCATTCAAGTATCTGTAAGTTTTAGTTGCTAGTAATGCTTAAAAAAGCAATTTCAATTGCTAACTTGTATCCCTTATTATATTGGAAGATCCTTGAGCCAAGAAATGCTTTTTTGTTCAGCTTTAAATCTCAAATCTCTTTTATGGGGCTGCATCTTGTTTTCCATATATATATGTATAGTTGTGTGTGTGTATATATATACATATGTATGTATATATAAAATTGAACAATGACTATAATTATTAAAACAAATGGACTACTTGTTACCTTTTAAAGTTCTTCGAGTCCAAGACCTGGGTTTGTAATTTCTTTTTGGTTTTTGCCTGCTTTAGTCCAAAGTCATCACTGTTCACTGTGAATCTGTTCACAAAACCACCATCATCCCCCAGGAGAATGTCATCCCGGCAGAGCTGGTCAGGTAGGGATGCCACACACACACAGAGGAGGCAGTGATCCATGGGCTTTATGACATAGTAGTTCTCCTATAAACAGAAGAATGCTTTCAATGAACTATTACATTACTCTAATCAATAAATATGGCTAGAGTTTGGAGAACATGTGAACACGTGCTTAGCAAGCATGAGACATGGTTTAATCCCCAGCATCCAAAAAGAAAAAAAAAGTCCCTGTTATCCCTAGTGTTTGATAAGTTTTACTCTCTGATATTTTTCATTTTAAATCCTCCCACAGTGATAAAGGAACTCGGGGGGAAAAAGCAAAATTAACCAAATAATAGCTAATGAACACTCCCTGTGAGCCCAACATTGTGCTTTGGGGTATTTTGTGGAGAAAAAGGTGGAGTCTCATAATGAGATTTTATGATGTATTACTGTGAATAGTCTTCTCCTGGATTAGTAAGGAAATATTAACAAGAAGTATAAAAAGGTTCAGGCATTACCAGACTATTGACATAAAACTGGGTGATAAAAAAAGAAATATATTGCTGGGCGC
>JAJEJO010001654.1:95614-205208 GCA_020662805.1 Glaucomys volans | reverse complement strand
ATATCCTAACATTCAAGTTTATCCAGGAATATTCAACAAACATTTGTTAAGCTAACTCTGAACTTTTGAGTAGGTTCACTAACCTATACTACTATTGCTCTTTCAGAGAACTCAGTTTCTACCTAAGATAGAAGAAATAGAAAATATTTTAATTTTTATTAGTTGTTCCATTTAGAATGAATGAGAATGGAACATGTTCAGAGGCTCCTTAAGTCATTAAGCAAATATTTACTGAACCCCTGTGTGCCAAGAATTATTCCAGGCATGGGTGTTCAGTGATGAACGGGACAAAGTGTCTAACTGCATGGAGCTAGCAGGCTAGGAGGAAGACAGCAGAGTACAACAAAGCATATAACAGGACTTGCACCTAAGGAAATTAATCAGAGTGCTGTACAGAGTGAATAGCCCGCTTTAAGTCCCACAGTCAGAAAAGTGACCTTTGGTCTGGGACCAGAACTGAGAGAGAGAGAAAGGTAAAGAAGAGGTGGAGAGGAAGGAGCCCCAGAAGAAGATTAATGCCAAAAAAGTAGAAAGGCACTGTGGAGCCTTGTCCTGGCCAAGACAGGAGATGGTGTGTGAGATGCAAGGGATTTTTTCACTTCGGAGAGAGAAATAAGTAGGGGTGTATTTCCAGTTAAATCTATATATGGAAGGGCTGGAATTTGAAAAAGAACAAGTCATAGACTTAGTTTACTCAGAAAAGTAAAGGCAAGTCCATCTGCTGAGAGGGAGGAGGACTGAGAAAATAATTAAATTTTGAAATACTTGTGAGGAATGGGAGAGTGAGTTGGCAAGGACAAGAATGAGATCAGATAGTGGCTGCCGAGAGCTGTCTGCAGACCCTGGGTTTGTAATGATGCCAAATAGCTCGGCTTGTGCTTTTCTCCAGCAGTGCTTAGCTTGTGTGAACGGGCAGAGAAGGGCAATAACATTCATCTGGATTGAAAGGTAGACGCTGAAGAGAGTGGAGGGTAAAGATGACCACCCCCGACGATCTGCCTAGAGGCACAGGCAGAAATGAAAGAGAAGCATGAGAAGACTGAAGTCTGGAGAAGAACTTTCAAGAGGGACGGGAAGCTTCTGTGGGATTGAAAAAGGGTGAAAACAGGAGAGCTTACATAACCGAAGTCCAGGGTACTAGAGTTTAGGGTTTCAGAAATTAATAAAGCTTGGTCTATAGCCCTGTGAGAGAGTAACACACCCTGTGACAAGGGTACAGTAAGCAACCAGCAGCCTTCTTTAAAATCATCCTGGCATCAGTAGTTGGTTACAATAGGAGGACAAATTGCACAAAAAGTTTAGTTTCTCACCGAGGCTAGGAACAAGTAAGGAATGAAGAAGATTAAATAATTACTTAATCTTCCATGTCCTTCAGAGTCAGCCTGCTCCATGAAGATTTTTTTATAGCCCTAATACTCAGCAATCTTACTTCTCCCTGAGTGCCTATTGTACTTGCTTTTTTTACTGTATAATTTGATGTCCTTTTATGTTACACATTGTGTTTATTCATGAGGTCCTTTAAGACTGAGTGGTTTTTTAAAGCAGAGAACATGTTCGTTACTTCTAAATGCAAGTTGCTCAAGAAACACTGTGGACTAGTTAATCGGTAATATCTCAGTCACAAAAGAGCTGCTTCATTAGACTTCTTTCCAGAATTAGGCATTTGATTTTTGTAATTTTTTGACCTAATGAAGTTGGATCGGAGAGAAAGGTGTTGTAAAGTCTAACCAGAACGATAATGCTTGGATTCAGAGAAGGGTATAAAAGAAGGAATTACCCTCTTCTCTAAATCAAAACCAGGCAAAACCCCCTGAATTAAACATTCACTTAATGGGAGGAACATTTCCTTTTAACCACAGAATGTTAATACTGAACTTGATCTGAGAGATTATTTAGTTAAGTCCTCTCGTTTTGTAGATGAGGAAGCTGACATTCACTAAAGAAACTGTATTGTTTATACCCTCACCAATATGAAATGACACTCATTTCTTTTGAGTCTTTCTCTTGGCACAGTACCTGACTGCTCCCTTGAGCTTTATAATCCCAGACAATGATAGTCCTCTCTGTAGTGGCAACAATTCGTTTCATCTGGGAGAGGTAGTCACATCCTGTAATCCAGGAAGTATCCTGATAGAAAAGCACAGAACGAGGGGTCATAAAGCATTGCCTTCTGTGACGTGGTGGTGGACACTAAAGACTAAGTTATCGATGTTAAAAACCCTATTTTGCAGTGAGACTCCTTCGCCACAGAGAGCACAGGGAGACTAGATTTGAGGCACTGATTACACAGGTTCTCTGGCCCTGGTGCATGCTTAGAATATTAACTAAGGATCACTTGACAATGATAAGTTGAGGACAAGGAGTTTGTCTTGTGTCTTGCCTAAAGTCACCAAACTAGCATAGCTGGGAATCTATAAAATCAATACGAATACCCTGGGGAACAGAAACAATAGCTTCCACTTATGAATGCCTGGTGTGCCCAGAAACTACTCCGTGAGTTTCAAATGTGCCCTTGAATCTTCTGTAAAACCTGTTAGGAATTCTAATGGGTTTGTTCCGTTTAAGAAATGGAAGCTCAGAGGTTTAAATAAAGAGAAGCCATATTCCTTTGCCACACAGCATGGCACCCTGCTTTGTAGTTCAGTGCATTCATTCAGAGTTTTTCCCTGTCTCTAATAAACCCATGGTAGGATTCAGAAAGCAAGTTGCTGTAGCTTTATAGCGGCTGAAGATTACTGTTCAGATCAGTGATACGTAGATTAAATGAATTATAAAATTGTACTAGAATTTTTATGTTATTTTAAAATTTAAAATAAAGCATTCTCAAATTATTTCCAGACACTACCTCCTTGTTTTTATAATTTGGGTTGTATCATTTATCATTATAGCCCTCCACAGTAGGTGCTCAGAAAAACTTAGGAGAAACTCTTAAATTGAAATTTCCAAGGAGTAATCAGTTTCCAAGCAATTCTCTGCAGATAATTGAACTCCAGGAAGCAAGACTTGAGTCTTCCTTGCTATTTTTCCAGGTTTAGGAGTTTTTTTTATTTTTATTTTTTGGTACTGGGGATTGAATCCAGGGGTGCGTAACCACTAAATCACATTCCCAGCCCTTTTTTATATTTAATTTGGAGACAGGGTCTCATTGAGTTGCTTAGGGTCTCACTAAGTTGCTGAGGCTGGCTTTAAACTCACAATCCTCCTGCCTCAGCCTCCCAAGTAGCTGGGGTTATAGGCATGTGCCACCACACCTGGCTCCAGGTTTAGTTTTGATCCTAGCCAAAAAACAATTTATGAAAAATCTTATAGTCAGAGACTGTTCAGGTACCTCATTGAGATTTTGATTAATTATGAAGGAATCATCATCACAGCCCTAATTTGGGCTTTATTAGAAATTTTAAAAATGTACTTACTGTAACATTGGTGCTGTTCTGAATTCTCATCTGTGAACAAAGGAAGAGAATAATGAAACCTAGTTGGCCTGACAGTTAGAGATGAGAATGCTGTCTATGAAAACACGCTGTCTCCTTAGATTAATCTCACTTATTTTACTTGTCATGAGTTACCTCCTCCCTGTTTGTCCTTCCCCTGAATAAAGGCAGCTCAGTTTGCACTGAGCCAGGCTTATACCTCAGTGGCCTGTTCTTAAGCTTGGCGACTGTCCTCTTAAGAGTCTTAAATATGACTAATTATTTTGTTCCTTCTTTCTGCACACTAGCTCACATTCTGTAATTATTCAGGGCAATATTTCATGCCAAAAGCTGGAAATGTAAATTCTAATAGCAATGACAAGAGTAATTCAAAGAATGCTAAAGAGATCAATAGGAATACAAGGTGATGTAGAAAAATCTAGCATTGTTTCAATTGAAAGATCTCTCTACAAGTTATTAAGAGACTTAAAGAGCATCCTGTTGAGGGGACCTCCTCATTTACTAAGTATCCACTGAGCGAATATTATACCCAGGTACTAAGCTGGCTGAGAATCATAGATTTGTTCCATGAAGACCGCTGGTAGGTATAAGCCTCCTCCTATATCCTGGAGGTATGATAACTGCTCCCAAGAAGAGGACTTGGAGTTGAAGTATCTTAATGATCCATTTTTTAAAAAAATTTTTTTGCATGCTCAGATGCTCTTGGGAAATATCTAGGATGTGGCTTCCTAGAATTCTGGAGCAGATTATGTGAAATAAGAAAAGTACATCAGGGAGAGCGGTAAAGCTATTTGTCATTACCACCCAGAGACTTTCATCTGAAGAGTTTTTAAAAAGGCTTTTTCAACCAGGGACTTATTTCTAGATGGAAAAAGAAAGTGCCAGAAGGAAATTGTTGAGCAGCAGAACAGAACCCCTGTGGGTTTCTCTTCTATTTCTCTACATCCATCTTTAGTAGAAGTCACCTGCTTAAAGCCCTTTCTTAAATTTTCAGAATCCTATGGCTCTCTTCTGAATTTTTAAAATCTAGCTTTGGTTTCAAGAATTTTCATTAATGACATTTCCAGTCTATATCACCAAGAAAATTCTTAACTATAGTTGTTCTATTTGTTATAGTCTAAATTATGAATTAGCCTAATAAAAGATATTTGAAGCTATGAATGGCTAACTTTACTACATTGTCCTCATAATCTACACCTCCAAATTGCTTTCTTTGCACAATGTATCATCTAATTTGTAAGGCATGTGACATTGGAGATATTATTTATTCCTGGTGCGTAAAATCCTCACATAATTAATTTTTATGCAATCTTTTCCCTCCAATTGCATTATCTTATAAGAAACGGATGTAAGTGTCTGCAAGTTTGTGAGTAGACCCGTGTGCACTTATAAGATTGTGTGTGTGCTTTTGTGCATGTGTGAAGCATCTCTGGAAATATGATAATGTCACTTCATTTATTTCACATAATCAGATCATTATCTTCCTCCTCTAATTATTTTTCAGATACCTTATGCATTCTGTTTTTGAGAAAATAAAGGAAAAATGAGAAGGGAAAAATGCACCAAGAAAAAAAGAGACCACTTACTGGTGCTTATAATGATGTTAAGCCCTTTATGTGTATTAACTCATCTAACCAACACAACTACCAGAGCATGGAAATATTGAGTACTGTGGACAGTTGACTTTGCACCAGGTTAGAACCCAGACTCCACACTCACACTCCAAATCCCCAGTGTACTAGCTCCAGGGCCCAGCTGGCCCCTTCCTCTGACAGAATCTAGCTGCCTGGGCTGGGAGTGGTGGTGAACTCCTGTAATCCCAGCAACTCAGGAGGCTGAAGCAGGAGGGTTGCAAATTTGAAACCAACCTCGGTAACTCAGTGAGATGTTTCAAAATAAAAAGGGCTGAGGATGTAGCTCAATGATAGACTGCCTGTACTACAAAAAAATACAAACAAAAAAATAGGAAGAGGAGAAAGAAGAAGAAGAAGGAGGAGGAGGAGGAGAAAGAGGAAGAGGAGGAAGAATCATCATCATCTGGATGACTATGACTTCACTGTTAAAAAAAGTGCCTTGAGTTGAGCATTACTGAAATATGAAAATCACTATGGAGATTTTAATCATGTATTGGTTATTTTCAATGTATTTTACTTGTATAAAGTTTGTAACTAATTGGAAATAAATTAATAGATTTTTAAATATATTTAACACCAAAAATTCACTTTTTATTTTCATAGTGAAATATTATATAGGATATATTATCATACATTCTTTTAAAACCTCTTGTATTTTAAAAATAGAAGTCCAAGACATAAATTTAGAAGTAAATAACATTGAAAATCGCAATGCCTTACATTTGTATAGGAATTTATTATTCATAAAGTGCTTCTACATTCATTATTTCATTTGATCGTCACTACAGTTCTTTGAGAAAAAGAACTAGTTCTATTTTCCTTATTTTCTAGATAAGAGATTAAAAAGATAAAAATGATTCTTTAAATGCCCCATGCCATATTATAGCTAGAAAAGAGAGGAGCTAGAATTTGAGCCATTTTATTTACGTGAAGACCAAGGTATTCGATGGGACTTTACTTGGTCAGGCAATGACAAAATCAGTTGGCTTAGAAATTCTTCTGATCGACCTTTAATTGTGTTGATGCCACATGGTTCAATGAGTAACCATGTCAAATACAATTATCAAAACTTCAAAAATTGCCCAAGGGCTCCTCATTACTAAATATTTGGATTTATTTTCAGAATAACACTACAAAGTTTTGGTTTCAGCTTTACTGAAACATTTGCATAATGCATAGATAAAACATAAGAAAGGAAAGAGGGATGGAGGGAAGAATCTAAGATTTCAAGTTACCTGGCTGTTAAAGACAGTTATTAGTCCTTTCTGTGAAGCAGTTATTAATATATCCAACTGAGGAACTTTGACAATGCACTTGATCACATCCCGTCTTCTACTACCTGTCAATGGCATAATATTCATTTCAACTTCCAACATTAAAGACCCTGAAACTCATTTGTTAAATCAGTCTTAAAAAAGAAAAAGACAACAATGTTTTGCAAGGAAGCAGTGAATTACTCAAAATTAAAATAGAATAAAACCATAAAAACCAGCGAGTGTTGCTTTTTAATTATCCTTAGAGATATAATCTGAATATATAGAGCTTTCCAACTAAATGTGGTGCATGAATTCTCAGAGAAAATGTAAGATACACACCCACTCACCATACATACACCCTTCTGTGTGCACATTTCAGAGAGAAAGAGTTTTCCAAACATCTTTTTAAATCATTTCTATTTTGGAATTTTTCACATCTCTTAGGAATCTTTTCTTTGAACTGTCATCATCATGATTTATAGAAGAAAATTTAGAGACCAAAAACTCAATACTATTTCAGAATTTCTTATATAAAAGAATGAAATTATTTCAGTGCTATTATTGTCTTTTTCAAATTTGTGTACCTTTTGGGGGGAAAAAAAACCCTCTAGACTCTGATGTTTCTATGTCCACAGACTGAATGATAAAACCATGGATACTGAACTCTTAGGGTGATTTAGTTCTTATAGTTGTAAACTTAGGAAAGGCAAGTGAACAAATCTCCTGCTCCAGTGTTACCACCTCATGCTGCATCCATAGAGAAGCCCCCATGGGGATGCAAATTGATTGTTGGGGGGTCATAAATAAATTGTACTCTCTTTGTGTATAAAGTACAGTGTTCATACAGTACATAATTAGATATACATAGTAATTAATATCTAAGGTAATAAAATGTCATGGAGAAGGGTCGCTAGGGGAGAAAACCATATTAGAAAAATCATTTTATAAACAAGTTTCTTAGGGATCAATAATGAAAAAAAAAAAAGATTGAGAAACACAGTCCTACTCCATGCCCCTGTGATTCTGTTTCTACTCCTTCCCCAGTGTAGACTATTTTCAACACATAAGCCAGAAAAGCATTTAAAGAATATCTCACATCATGCCTCTCCTCTATTCACAGCTCTCTTGTAGCTTTCCTTCTCACTCACAAGTCTTTAGCATTGTCCACAGATTTGTGTACATTTGTCCTAAGGTCTGCCGTTGCCTCTTCAACCTCACCGTCTGCTATTCTTGCCCTGACACCACCAATCCACTTCATACCTGCCTGAAATACATGCTCTTCTCTCTCTTTCCTCCAAGTTTTTTATCCATGTCTCAGTGTGGGCCTCCCAGACCACCCTACTGCTCCCATCCCCAAACCAACTTCTCCCTATATTCCTGCTTTATTTTTCTCCACAACAGGCTTATTTTTTTCTCCTCTGGCACTTATTGTCATACTGTATATGTTACTTGTTTGATTTTTGTGTTGTTGTGGTCTGTCTCTACCCATGAGAACGTAAACTCTATGAGGTCAGGGACTTTGTGTCTCTTTGGCTATGGCTGTGTCCCCAGCACTTGAAGAGGTACCCAATCCACATTGCAGACCTTAATACAGATTGGTTGAGGATAAATGAACTACATCTGCCATCTAGAAAAATGCTTTTGAAGTTCTCACTGAGGATGCTAGCAACACTTCTCTGCATTCTGGCCCTTCCTCAGCTCAACAGCGATGATGGCCAGGCAGTCCTTTTTTGTCTGTTTCTTTGATGATAGTTGGGTTATGGCAGCCTAAGGAAGGGCGAAGCCAGAAGGTGGCTTTGCTCACAAAGGACTGAACTAAATCCAGATGCTTTTATGGAGGACCATTAGGTTCAACCTGGACCATCCACTTCATCTTTAAATATGGGATGGAATGCTAGAGGGTATATTCAATGGTATATCTTTTCCTGAACTTCTTCCAAACTGGATGAATAAAGGAGAATAAAACCAAAATGTCAAAAGTGGAAAGGGTTGAAAATTCCCAAGTCCCTGGCTCAAATATGAAGACATATGTAAATTGGTAACTTCCTAAATGGAGATTAATACTTCTCCATGATTGGGCAAACTCAGTTTGGACATGTTGACAAACCTCCCTGAGATAATCGAGGGTGAGAGTGTGGAGGCACTTCTAACCTGAAAACTTAATTTTAGAGACACATGATTCCAGTTGGTCATAGAGCATGTAATACTGAGCTGCTAATGTAGAAAGGTTAACTTGAGTTCTGAGTCTATTCAGGAATACATAAATTTTTTCACCTTCACATTCTTTTTTTTTTTTCAGAGTGACTCTTTATTGTCTTAAATGTGACACACTTAAAAAAATCATCTTGTTTAATTTTTAAAATTATTTTTATTTGTTTTAATTATACATACAGTAGAATGCATTTACGCATTTTAATAATTCATACATAAATAAAGTATTCTTAATGTCATTGGAGCAATGATATTTAAGTTTCACCTGCAAGTGTAGTTTCTTCCTATAACTCTGTATGAAATTTTCACTCCTTCCCCTCCCCCTCAGTTATGAAGAAATGAGCGAGAAAATAAAATGAAAGGTGATTCTATGGAAACAGTATGTTCCTCATACTTATGTTTAAGAAAAAAAATATTAAAACTCATACTAATTTGGAAGGTAAACTAAAAAATATCACCTGAAATAACAATTCGCTGTTTTCTAGACACAAGGAAAACCAAATTTTCTTCATCCATGTGGGAAGCAAGAGCGTCATCTTGGGAGGAGAAGTATCCAAAGATCTAAAATTCCAAACAACACATATAAACATGAGCAATATCTTAGAATTGACTGCAGAGTAATAACAGAGTTGATGTTGACTCAAGTCTAATTTAGATTAATAGCCAGCACCTTGGTTTATAATGTCAGGGTGTTCCCCATATGAAAAAGAATGTTTGTTAATATATTTAATGAACTGTATGCTCATAATGCATGATTTTTGAATAATCACTGATTTTTTTCACCCCTGTGGAAGAACTAAGTGTCCTTGCTCAGATGAGAGATCTATTAAGATCTGGCACTTATTTTCATAAATCAAATTGCCTTATCAGGAAGGCCCTCAGCTAGAAATCTTCACATTGAATTTGGTTACTCTCAAATGACTATTCATACCCATTTTCCATGAATCTTTCTGGGCCAGATTTTTCATTCTGGTTTTCTGGGAATTAAAGAGACTATATCTATTTAAGTATTCTAAATCTTACTCTCTAAGCATTACATGAGAATAAATTACTATAAAAAGAATATCCTGAAAGAAAAGTGATCTTTATGTGTGAATAAATTATCAAATTATGACAATTTTAAACTGCAAGGAATTTGTAAAACAATAGCTGTAGGCCTGGTGCAGTGGTGTATGTCTTCCATCCCACCTACTCAGCAGCCTGAGGCAGAAGGATCATTTGAACCAAGGGTTTGAGATCAGCCTGGGCAACCTAGCAAGACCCCTGTCTCAAAACAAAAACAACAGCACTATTCTTTAGTTGTCTTATTAAAAAACAGAACTAAAATTCTCATAAATTTGAGAGATTTTTTTAAAAGAAATAAGAATTTTTAAAACCCTATTTAATTGCCTAAAACTAGATTCTTACATGTCTAATATATGAGTATTTCCCACAGAGTTGAGACTAGCTGATCCTCGTTAACAAATGACTGGCAGGAACTAGGAAGTACTTTGAAACATCAATGTGCCCAGTGACCATCCCAGAATTCTACTCACTTGCAGATCTGATTCAGTATGCCTGGGGTGGGGTCTAAGAGAGTGCATCTGAAACAAGCTGCCCATGAGGGTCCAAACTCTGAGAGTGTGCTGACTCAATAGGGAGTAGATTAAAACCAACTACACACCATCTTGTTTTAATAACAATTTATTTCAGTGTTAAGCCATCTTATCATCAGTTGCTTCACGTATGTTATTACTTCTTCCTTTACGCACCCACATCCAAATCTTAGAACATGTGGGAGAGTTAAGATCATCAAGATTTCCTCTCTTATATTTTCCTTCTTCCCACCAGCAAAGTCAGTGCTCAATAAAAAATTAACTAATTTATTATTTCTCAGGAAATCATTGTTCATTTTTCATGGGCATAAAACCTCTGGGTTTAACATTTCATTCTCTCTGAAGGACCAAGAAAGGAGAAATTAATTGCAAATATAGATCTGTGCTGGAGAGGACAGTGATCTTTGGTTGCTGCAATTTCTCTGTCATCACTTAGTGATGCGTTATCCAGTTAATGGTCGTGTATTGATCTGCCCCTTTGCCCTGTCCCACAGTCTTATGGTGAGAGCATGTGCTGTGAGCTGGGAATACAGCTAAGAGGTAGAGCCCTTGCCTAGCATGTTCAAGGCCCCAGGTTCAGTCCTCAGTACTGTAAAAAACAAAACCAAAAAGAGTGTGCTGTGTAGTCAGATGGCTCAGACTGTGAGTTCTGTACTCTGCAACTAACTGATACTCAGTTGGACAAATGCCTTTTTAAGTTTCAACTTCTTCATCACAAGAATAAAAGGGTAAACTTATGAGTTCTTTTTAATAAGGTTTAAATGACATTACTCCTGTAAAACATTTTGCATTGCACCTGACACATATGCTATTTAAAACTAAATAGTTGTTATTATCATTAGAAAGCCTAGATTAGAAGGCATTGTGGAAGGGTCAGAAAAAATTATAAATACTATGAAGACTACAACCACTAATTAGAAATTAAGTCTCTTTTTACTCTAAAACCACAAGTCTAGTGGGATTGGACTGGTTTCTCCCATAAGAAAGACTTTAACTGATAACAAATGGAACCTCTCTGGGAAAAAGTTATATGACTTCCATGGTCAATTAGAATCAGAAAAAAAATTCAGCTCTTTTCCTATCCAAATTCATCAGTCCCTATAGCCTGTTTCCTTCCTTACACCATGTAGTGTGTGGTCTGTCTTCTCAACCACACATTTTCAGTCCTTTTCTCACCACTGGCAAGAAACCTCACCACTGGGGGAATCCAGCTGTTGCATTCCTTGTGCTCATGCTGCTATGGCTGATCAACTTGGGGAAAGTCTCCCAGCCCCAAAGACAGGACCAACAATTGCTTTGGAGCTCCAGCTTCAGTGGGTCTTAGAGCCTCTTGGCCATCATTCCACGTCTCCTTCAGTGATCTCTTGCATTGACCATAGGAGCTATGCCAAACCTTCTCATTAAACATGTTTTTCTACCCTTGTTACCAGAGTCCAGGCCAGAGATCTGACTCTGGTTATCCAATAAGTCTGGTCTAGTCAATGGCCCCAAAAATCAAACAGAAAAATTAATGATGAAAAGCATGAAAGGAACTTTAATCAGTGTCACTACATGAGGAAAAAAAAGAGTCTTGTGTTCTTAGCACTGTCTTCAAGGGGTTGAAAATGACTTCAGGTTTTGTAGAAAGGAGAATGTTGATAAGGGTTGGGGATTTGCATAGTTGGAGGCTTTGCCCAGCTGTCAAAGCAAATGATCTTAATCAGGCCTCATCTGGTCCATATGTACCTCAGGAACGATCAAGTAGGGACTTGTCAGCAATAAGAAAGTTGCTGCTGTCTGGTGGGCAGTTTCAACTCATCAGAAGATATTTATGGATCAGACTTCTTGTTCCTGGAATCCAAGGTAACTCAGAGCAAAGGAGACAGAAGCAAATGGAGGCAGAGATGCAGGGAAAACTGAAGGATCTAAGTCCTTATTATACACCTCGGGGTCACTCTCAACAGCTGACCTCAACTCCTTCTTCAGACAACCATGGAAGCCACAGACAAGAGTTTCCTTAGCTTCTTGTTGCCATTCTTCCTTCCTTCATTCCCTTTGAAAGGAAGCTTTGTCTCTCCTTTCCCTGTTACCTGTTCTCTGTTTCCCATCCCCTTTCATCTCTTCAGAGTTGTCTCCTTTTCTTTCCCCAGCATCTTCAAAATCTCCCTTTCTACTGACTTTTCAACTTTCAGACATATTCAAATCTCTCCCGTCATAAAAACACATATACAATAACAACGAACCTTTCAAAGTCAACCACAATACAGATAATAATCCTCAGTCCTATTTTTTACTCTTCTCTTGTCCAGCTTCCTTCTCCAAGTATCCCACCTCCTTACATTTCTGTTGAGCTTGGATTCCTTTTAAAGTGATGTTTTGTTTTCTGTTGGTTCTAACAGCAGACATACTTTTTTGAACTTTGACAACTTCCTTTTTGTATTTTTCTATTGCTATCAAAATAAGTGACCACAAACTAATGACTTAAATAACAATATTAGCTTAAATAACTGTATTAGCTCAAGTTTCATAGGTTAGAAGTCCAAAAGGGGTCTTTCTGGGTCAAAATCAAAGAGCTAGTAGAGACATGATTTTTACTGGAGTCTTTGGGGGAAGGTTAGGCTTCCAAGTCCATTCAAGTTGTTGGCCTGAGGTCCATTTCCTTACTGATTCTCAACTGGGGCTGCCCAGCTCCCAAAGGCCTCTATTCACTACCATATGGGCCCATATATACAACAACAACATGGAATTTCAAGTTCCCTTTATGCTTGAGATCTCTTCCTTCCTGTCTTGTTTTTAAGAACTCATGTGATCTGGACCCATCTAGATAATCTGGATAAGTTCACTATATTTAAGTCCCTTCACAGTATTACCTAGATTAGTGCTTGACTGAATAACCAGGAATAGGAATCTTGGGAAAGTAGGCACCTTTAATATTCTGCTTTTCACACTTGCCTGTAATCTCAGTGACTCAGAAGACTGAGGCAGGAGGATTGCAAGTTCAAGACCAGACTCAGCACCTTAGTGAGGCTCTAAGCAACTTGGTGAGACCCTGTCTCAAAATAAAAAATAGAAAGGACTAGGGATGTAGTTCAGTGGTAAAGCACCCCTGGGTTCAATCCCTGGTACCAGAAGAAGAAGAAGAAGAAGAAGAAGGAGGAGGAGGAGGAGGAGGAGGAGGAGGAGGAGGAGGAGGAGAAGGAAGAAGAAAAAAAGAATTCTTTCTAATATACCCTCATATAAACATTACTTAGTACAACTTAAATTAACTACACATTTTTTTAAATTGTAAATGTTTGCCAGCCAATTTAACCTTAGATAATAGGATGAAATAATAGTTTTCAGATGATAATGTGAAATGACAATGGGAATGAAGATGCTTTTTGGTTTCTATGCAAATGGATTCAAATGTTTCTCAGGATAAGAGAACTCCACAGTTTGTGCTATCATTTAATTTGAAATAGTGTTCCATGTGTCTATGATACCTGATTTCAAAAAGCAGTTTACAGACCGTCATTTAATCTGATATGTAATTTTCATATAATTTTCATGGAGATAATGACAACATATCGTAGGTTTCTGAGAACAGACGTGGGAAGAAATCCACAAACAATGTCTCATGTGAGACACCATTAGGTACTTTAGGATTTGGAAATGAGTCCAAATCTTGGTTCTACTATCAGCTGGTCATACAACCTCAGGCCATTTCCTTAATTTCTCTGTGCCTGAGTTTTCCCCATCTGGAAAATAAAGATATTAGTAATAACCTCCACCTGATGCACTGATGTAAAAAATAAATGAGAAAGTATATAATTAGATTACTTGTGATTAGAAAGATTAGAAAGTACTTAGATGGCACCAAGTACCAGGTAGGAAAGAGCTCAACTAGTATTATGGTTTTGATGTGAGGTGTCCTCCAAAAGTTCATGATAGACAATGCAGGAATGTTCAGAGGTGAAATGATTCCATTATGACAGCTGTAACCTAATCCATTTAATTTGAATGAACTAGTAGGCAGGTGTGGTATGGCTGGAGGAACTAGGGGCATGGCTTTGGGGTTTATATTTTACTCCTGGTTCCTTCCTTTCTCCTACCTCTTCTCCCTTCCCCACTTCTTCCCTCCTTCTCTCCTTGCTCTCTCTCTCTCCCCTTCCCTTTCCCTCTTCCTCTTTTCCAATACCATGAGGTGAGCAGGTAAGTAAGCAGTTATCCTTCACCAAACCCTGTGGCTATGATGTTCTCTGAAACTCTAAGTGTATAATAAACTTCCCCTTTGCTAAGTTGTTTGTTGTCAGGCATTCTGGTCACAGCAATGACCATCAATGATCAACATTTGAGGAATAATTTCTGGTTTTTTCCAGAGATAGTACAAAAAGCAGAACTCAGGAGTCCTCCTTGCTAGTTCAGAACTGTCCACTAAGCACTATGCTGCTTGCCAGACGCACATCAGTCATGCACTTTGTCTCCCATGCATCTTGCAGTTGTATCTACATGCTCCACGTGCAGATAGATCCCATCATGTAGAACATCTGCTCTTATGGAAATGATCTATTTTGCTACTTCCATCTGTAATAACACCATATCACAATGCTTTTCAAAATAACTTCCAAATGAAACTTAAAAATATCAAATTATCAAATATTTTTTAGTAAAATTTTAAGATTATATCAGATAAACTTCAGAAGAGACAGCAGAAGTTTTACATATTGAAAGGAAATGTTTTGAGCAATAATATTAACGAAACATATCTTTTTCCTATGATGAGTTATAACTTCAAGGATCTCAAATTTTCTTTCAACATTTCAAATATTAGTCTCGACATTGTACATGTGACTGGTAGTGTTTTATGACTACCAGATGTATTATCACTACTAGAGTATTAATTTTCTTTCAAATGTGCTATTTACAGTATTTGCTCCATGCTTTGTTTTGTTTTGGGGGGTGGGAATGGGTACTGGGGATTGAACTCAGGGGCACTCAACTACTGAGCCACACCCTGGCCTTATTTTGTATTTTATTTAGAGACATGGTCTCACTGAGTTACTTATACTTAGCACCTCGATTTTGTTGAGGCTGGCTTTGAACTCTCCATCCTCCTCCCTCAGCCTTCCCAGCGGCTGGCATTACAGGCATGTACCACCACACCCAGTGAATGATTTGTTTTTTAAATTACGTTTTTTATTACATAAGGAACATATGTTCATTGTAAAACATAAGGAGAAAATGAAAAGCAGGTAGAATAATACCAAAATCTGCATGTGGTTTATTTTTTAACCTACCCTAGAACATTTTTTTTCACATTTTTGAAGTTAGCAAAAATAATTTTAGCTTTATAATAATTCACTTTAAGTTCATTTTTGTGGAGGAAACATAATTATAGCCATCCCAAATGATACTGTATGACTCTGAATGAATTTGTAGTGTGCTCCTAAAAAAATGTTTAAGAGCTGCCCCCTGGAAACACCTCATGTGGTGTTTTAGAGAAAGTAGATCATGCTGCAGCAGGCTGATTCACTTTATAAACTTATGGCCATCATCTTCCTTTAGCACCCTTTACATCTAATTTTTCTCATTAGAAATTGAAAGGGCAGGTCCAGGCAATGTTTTAGTTGAGTTCTAAGATTTCTTTACTTTTAGAAAGTGCAACTTTTTGTGGCATTGCTACAATGAAGAGCAATATTCCTACAAAACTGTTGGAATCAGATTTATATGTCTGTGACTGACTTTCATAGAATAAATCCAGTTCTTATTACCTGGTAGATTATTATTAGCTAATAAATTAAAGAAATAAAAAAGGCAATCCATATTAAAATGAAGTTAGTCTTCCAACATTTAATTTCCATTTTACAGATGACAGATTTGAAACCCAGAAAGGTTAGTTAGGGCACACGGCTTGAAATAGAAAGGCCACGTAGGAGCATCGGCACAGATAGTTTGTGAGAAAAATGACAGGACAATAGAAGAAGAACCTTCTTGCATCCTTTTCTCAATCCTCAGGTGATTCTTCATATACATAAAGTGTGTCAGAGGCTGGTCACAATTCCCCTATTAAAGTTGCATATGATTTATAGGAATACAAATGAAGGAAAAGGATAATGTCATGAGTTACTAGATAAGGAAATCTCAGCTCCAAGACCAAACCTAACTTTCTCTGCGACTTTAGATAAGTCAGTTAAACTTTCTGTGCTTTGTTTTTCTCATCCTTATAATTATAACAACATTATTCTCCATAATCTATATGATGGAACTGTTGTAAAGATTAAATAAAAACATGAAAGGGATGTATATAGAAAGCAGACATTTTACAAATGTAAGAAGATTATGATTTTCTAACTGAAAGAGAAAGAGGAAAAGAAAGAGAAGGAGCTGTCAGAGAAAATGAGACTCAATTTCCTCATCACTATAATCAAAACCATCCAGACTTACTTTAGAAAAAGATTTCACAGCATTTGGAAGCTAAATTCTGTTACTGTGGATTCCATATAAACGGACTTACCACCAAGCACACGTAGACTTAGACAATGGGACTCTAGACCTGTATATGTAGGTGTCCTTTTGTAAATACCATGTCTCACTTGTTGGCATTTGTGAGACATCTTGAGAGCACTGGTTTTCTCAAGCAATGTAATATGATATTAATAAATTTCTTCAACCTTTGCATGAAACACTCATTATACACACATTTTCCTATTTTAATGGACCAAAACTACTACATTAGACATTCAAACACATAAACCATTGGATGTATGAGATATAGTTATAAGAAAATAGAAAACATTGAGAATATGTGATTTTCAAAATCACATCTACTCAAAGTTTAGTTGGATTCAAGTTACTGGTGTATAGAAGAATATCCAAAGGATTGCACAGTGTGACAGAGCCTAAAGCCTGGGGAAAAAATACATTCATGTTGTATCCTTACATGATTCAGGAGTGAGGGGGAAACCTTTGTATGATGTTGCATAGTCACTGACAGTTTCACTTTTCTCTTGGATGAGAGTTTTTGCTAACAAAAACATATTTACTGGTTTTCTACTTTGTTGGATCAAAATAGTCTTGCTTCCACTTGCAGAATTGCCTTTAAACCCATGCCTTGGGACCTATGCTTTCAGATCAGTACTATCTGATTGAACATTCTGTGATGATGGGGATATTCTCTAAGTTGTCATGAATAGCTATTAGTTGCATATGAATAGTGAACACTTGAAATGTAACTAGTGCATCTGAGCAGGTGAATTTATATTTAATTTAAATGCATTTAGCATATGTGGCTTTTGGCTACCATGATGGACTGTACCATTTTAGTCTAGTTCTTTCATGCAAGTTTAAGGACAATTGTCCACCAGGAGTTTATGCTAATACTTTTAAATCATGTCCTACATTTTGGAATTCCTGCCTAAAGGCCCAAACTCTATTCCCTTGGCCCATGAAACCTTTCACCCAAGTCCATATCCAGGAGAGTGGACTGCACATTATAGCTGAGTGCACCTTAAGTCTGAGAGGTAGCCAAGGTATACAGTTGGAGGAGGCAAGTGTATGGAAGAGTTTGACTTGTAGACTCAGATGGCCTTGTATGGGCACACAGTCCCTACCCTGCGGGATGTAGCCAGCAGTAGTAATGAATGGAGCCTCGCCAGGGCCAGCTGTGACCTTGTTTCCATGTTTCATTGTAAAACTATAAGGAGTATGAGATCAAGTTTTAAATTCTAATCTGGACTTCCAAGACCTGACAAATAGTATTTGTCAAAATTGGAGGAAAAACCCATTTGTTTAGCAATTTACTGGATGTATAATGTTAAAATATTTGGATGTATGGTATATGAATCTCTATTTGTACTCTTGCCCAAATTTAAGAGATGGGCCTGCATGATCAACCTGGCAAACCAGTTGACAAAAAGACTTTTTCATTATACTTTTCAGATGGGCACTTCCATTCACATGGCTAATTGTATCATTTTCCCTGATCTGATATGTGAAAATGCAAAGCTTAACCTTTGCTCTCAAGCTTGTGTTCTCAAAGAACAATGTCACATGCCTTCTTTCATAGGTGACTTGATTATTCTTTTTATATTAAAACTGATTTTGAGTGCTTCATGGTTAGTCCAATTAATTATACAGGAAAAGGCAATCTCACAAAAGTAATTTTGTAGAATGAGGCAATATGGAAAATACAAAATTGGACTCCTTCTATCAGATATGGTCAGACAAGGTCTCTTAATTTTCAATTATTTGCCCACAAAAATTTGTCCTTCCTGATCATGAGAAATTCATTCTACTTCTATTTCTGACATTTTCTGTTTTATCCAATAGAAAGGAAATGTGAGCCACATATAAAGCTTTAAATTTTCTAGTAGCCACATTAAAAATGTGAAAAGAAAAAGATGAAATCAATTTTTAAATTTTTTTTTTTTGTAGTACTGGGGATTGAACCCAGGGCCTTGTGTATGCAAGGTAAGTACTCTACCAACTGAGTTACATCCCCAGCCCCTATTAATGTATTTTATTTAACTTAATAGATGCAATATGTATATATGTATACACACACAGACACACACTTTTTAAAATTTTTTATTTTTTGTACCATGGAATGAACCCAGGGATGCTTAACCAGTGAGACACATCCCTGGCCCACCTTTTTTTTTTTTAATTTTTTATTTTGAGACCAGGTCTCACTAAGTTGCTGAGGTTTTCTTTGAACTTGTGATCCTCCTGCCTCAGCCTCCAGAACTACTGGGATTACTGGCCAGTGCCATATGTAATTTTGACAGGCAATCAATACCAAAAGTTGTTTTTGAGATACTTTACATGGTTCTCATACTATGCTTTTGAAATCTGATGTGTATTTTACACTTACAACACATTTAAATTCAGACTAGTCACGTTTCCAGGGTTCAATAGTCTCACATGACTAATGGTAACTCTTTGGTTCATGCAGGTATAGAGTGTCTAAGAATTCAGCGTCAAGGATGTTGGTCTTTCCTATCAAAGCTTTCATGAGGCTTTGTTATATTATCTTCACTAAGAATAAATGCAGATTTTCTCAGTTGTTTTTGATTGTCTGGTTTTACCCAAACAGTCTAAGCAGGAGGTTGTATCTAAATTCCAGCCCAACCTTTGTTCAGTGTACCAGATCTCCTTCCTTAGTAATATCTGGCAGGTACTTAGAAGTTCTATTTAGTGTATCCTCAGTATAATTTGCTCTAATTTTAGCAATGTAAACAATAACTTTTAATAGATTCCAGAAAAACAGATCATCACTGTAGCTCAGAAAACTACAACTCAAAATCCAAGACATCTTGGGAAATTAACCATGAAAGCAGAACTAAAATGTTTACAGTGCAGCCTCTGGTAAAACATCATTTGTATGTAAGCAACAAGCTCATGGGAGGGAAGGAAGTGAAATTTGTTAATCAGAATTCATTACCTTTGAAACATGATCCTTTCGGTGACTTGTATACTCTTTTCCATTTCTATTTTCCCCTAGATTATGTATTTTAAAATATATTGCATGTTCTTTTTTTTTTTTTTTTTGGTACTGGGGATTGAACCCAGGGGCACTCGACCACTGAGCCACATCCCCAGCCCTATTTTGTATTGTATTCAGAGACAGGGTCTCATTGAGTTTCTTAGGGCCTCGCTAAGTTACTGAGGCTGTCTTTGAACTCATTATCCTCCTGTCTCAGCCTCACAAGTGCTGGGATTACAGGCGTGTGCCACCGCACCTGGCGCACATTCTTGATTTTAATTTGATCTCATAGTCAAGAAAGATTTAAGTGAAAATCCTATGTGTACTTTCATTTCTTATAAAAATGAACATGTATTAGAAATATGCTCCATAGAAGGATCTCCAAACTAATCTATAGATAATCTAAGTTTTATTAGTACTCACAGAAGTTTGCAAGAATGGTTTTCAATTGCTATAAGCAAACCAAAATATTTAAAGGAATTATCAAATAGACATAAGATGTACTGAAATTGAGGTACTAGTATGTTGGGCTATCTATTAGTTCTAGCTATATTAATTATAAAATGGCTTTTTATTGTGATTCTATTAAATGTATAATTTGGGGACAATTGGAATCTTTGTAAATTGAGGTTTTCTATTTTTCTGTTCTTATTCCTTCAGGAGGGTTTCATAGTCTTGAATATTCCTTAATAGATTTGTCCCATGATATTCTATACTATTTGTTACTCTTCTGAGTGGAATCTTTTTCCTCTTAGTTATGGTGGAGGAGAAGTGTGGTTATTGTGGTTTATGGAAATTATTGATTCTGACATGATATTGATTCCTCGAATTCTCTTTAACTCTCATCTCACTTCTAATAGTTTTCCACGTGAGTCTCTTGGATATTTTTGGTATATTCTTATACAATTAATGACAATTTTATATTATCGATAATTAATTACATTTCACTTCCTTTTCTTGTTTTTGCTTGTTTCACATTGTAACCTTCAATAAAATACTGAAGTTGAAGCATAGTAGTGGTAATAGGCATCTTTTTCAAGGTCTTGACTCTAATGGGAATGTTTCTAGTATTTCACCATTAAATATGATATTTACTTAAATACTTACATGGTGGACTAAAGAGGGCCTCTCCTCTGCTCATAAACATACAAGTCAAACTTTGTATAATCTCTATCTCTTGAGTATGATCAAAACTTTTATTTGCTTGCAAACAACAAAGTATGGCAAATGTAATGGGCTATCTCTCCTGTGATTATGTTACATTATATAAGACTTGGTCTTAGCCTGCAATAGAAGAAGCTGGCCTTGAAGAAGAATTGTTGTGAACTGCCTGTGTAAAGGTCCATGTGACAGAGAACTGCAGACAGCCCTTGCAAGGACAGGGTGGCTTCTAGCCTCCAGCCATTAAAAGGCTGAGACCCTTCGTTTTTATAACAGCAAGGACAAGAATTCTGTTAACCTGAATGAGCCTGAAAGCAAATTCTTCCCAATTAGAGCCTCCAAATGAAAACACAGTCTAACACCTTGCAGTCTTGCAAGACCCTGAGCAGAAGACTCAGTTAAGCTGTTCCTAACCTCCTGATCCATGGAAGTTGTGACATAATATGTTTCTTTAAGTTGCTAAACTTTCAGTAATTTGTTCCAGTAGCAATAAAAACTATTAAGTTAAGGGAATGTCCTATTAGTCCTATTCTGTTTTTTGGTTTTGTTTTTCTTTGGCACAATATTGGAGATGGAACTGAGGGCCTCCAACATGTTAGGCAACTGCTCCACTGAGCAATATGTCTAAGCCCCTTTTTTCATTTAAAAGCAGGAATAGCTATTGAACTTTTGTCAAATGCTTTCCTTATTTTTATTTTACTTTATTTTATTTTATGTTACTTTAAGGTGTCAGCAAACTTTTTCTGAAAAAGGCTATGTAGTTAGGCTTCCATGCCATCTGGTCTCTGTGGGAACTATTCAATTCTGCTATTACAGGGCAGAACTCTAAAGAATATGTAAATGAGTTTGAGTGCTATGTTCTAATTTTTTTTTTTTTTTTAAGTACTGGGACTGAATCCAGGGAACTCTAACCCCAAACCCTTTTTATTTTTTAAGACAGGGTCTCTAAGTTGCCCAGGCCAGTCTCAAACTTGCAGTCCTTCTGCTTCAGCTTCCAGAGTAGCTGGGACCACAAGCATGTTCTCCTGTACCCTGCTAAAGTAAACTTTATTTACAAAAACTGGTAGCTATCCAGATTTTGCCTGGAGGCCTTAGTTTATTGACCTCTCATTAACATCTTTGTATTGTTTTCCTCCCTAACTTGTTAGAGGAAATATATTAGTGGCTTTTCTAATATTGAACTATCTGTCCTTTTCTTGGGTAAATTCTACTTGGAAATGATTTTTTAATGCACTACTAGAGTCAACTCGTTAGCATTTTATTTAGGACCTCAGTATTTATATTCACAAATAATATTGATTTAGTTCCTTTATTAATTCGGTGTCATTTTAGATTCAAAGTGAGTTGGACAGATTTTCTGCTTTTCTGAGGCTATAGATAAAATTAATATAACATGTAAGTTATGTGTTTCTGAAAGCATTAGTAGACATCTTTTTTGTTTGTTACTCTTTTCCCTCAAAGTTAATTGTTCATTTTTATTTATTTTATTTGGTTGGTTTTAGACTATCTTTTGTTTCTAATTTTGTTCTATTGGAGTTAATTGATATGCTCTTTTTAGATAAACAGATGTTCAATTTTGTGATAGTCACATGTATAGTTAGTTTGAGCCCTATGTCTTAGGTTCAAAGTTCCATTTATACATATCTATCTGCTTGTTAAATGTGACTATAAAATTTTTAAATCATTACTTTTTCTTTGGTCTGCAGTATCTACTGATTTTTGAAAAAGAGAAATTTTAAAAATTATTTAATTACTCTGTATTATGTGTATAATTTTTAAAGAGTTAATATTGTACCAACCAGAAAATTCAAGAAATAACAGAGATGATCAATCACTTTCTCATAGATTAAGGATTTAGACACACTGAACACTTGTATACACTGGTGCTATTGAAAACAAATATTTTGCCAGGTCTGGTAGTACATGCCTTAATTCCAGTGATAAGACACTGAGGCAGGAAGATTGCAAGTTCAAGGAAAGTTTTAGAATTTAGCAAGATCCCATCTCAAATTAAAAAATAAAAAGGACAGAGCTCAATCCTCAATACCCGCCCCCCCCCCCAAAAAAAAAAAGAAAGAAAAGAAAAGAAAAGAAAAAAAAGAAATGGAAAGGAAAAAATTTTAGGTTAAGGTCATTAAAATTTTGGTTGTTATTAATGGCATCTATAGTTCTTCCAATTGACTGGCTGGCCTAAAAATATTTAAGAGTTACTCACCAATACTGTAGTTAAACTGCCACTTAGTTTGCCCACTTTATATTGTGCAGTAATAGATACATGGTACATACACATTGTAGATTTAACTTCTCTGGAAGTAACACTTTGATGTAATTCTGTATTCCAAACAAAGACAATTACTAAATTTCTTATAAACATGAAAACAGACTACCTCACACCAGTCCAAGGATGCATCAGGGTTGTTGCATAGTTTTCTATAAAAGCACTTCACATCTTGATTCTTCACTTCTGAACCAAAGAGTTCCTGAACCGATGCATAAAACTTATCATAATCAATGACTTCTGCAATGGAAAAAGAACAAGTACATTTTCATCACATTCCAAGGGCTATATATCACATTTCAGCTTTTTTTCTATTTCCTAACCCTTTATTTCCTTATTCCAACCTATGAAAATCAAATTTAAAGATCTTGTCTTTGGAAATATAACTAGGCCTTTGGCTAAAATATTACTAAATCAACAGAAAATATTTTGCTTTTAGTATATTGTGTCTTCTCCTTAGCCTTTGTTTCAGCTACCTTAGTAATTTTGGGTAGGAACCCAAAAATAAGAAAATGAATTACTTCTCTCCAGACTCCAACTGGAGTCTCTGCTAGAATTTGTCATAAATGGAAAGTGGAGTATGCAAAGAGCAATTATGGGTTGGTTCTTTGACACTATGTAAACATACACACATATACACACACCATTGTTTGAATCTTCATTTTGCCAAATGTATTGATTCACTGGGGTAAAGTTACCTGCAGTCACGTTAGGAAACCTTCGTGGATCCCAGCTGGCTAGATTCAGTCACCCACCCACATAGGAAATGAGCAAGCAATACAGAAAGGAAAAATGAATTTAACGCAGTTTGATTACACTGGGGAGAAGCAGCTACATTGTTCCTCCTTCAGTCTTACAGAAGCAGTTACAATTTATAGAAACAAAAGCCAGGAGATATACATATGTAGATTTAACTGAGCTATTCTAGTTAGAGAATGTGTCACAGCTTCAGCTTCCTTAGTGCCCTCCTGGGCCAGGGGTTACTTTCTCAATTTCCTTCTCAGCTTGAAGAAGTTTGGGATGCTAAAATAATTCCAAAGGGGGTCTGTTTCAGTATGACTGTTGACTTTAAGGTCTCAAAAGATTTAGATGCAATCATTCCTCAAACTGTATAGAGAAGATCAGATTCTTTTATTTAGAATTATAAGAATTGTGTGTCAGAACTGAGCTAGACCTGTGACTCAGAATGGAAATTCAGTGAGCAGGATTCCTGTTCTCAAGGAGCTTATATTCCAGGCAGAGGATCAGAAAATGAATAAGTGAACTAGTGATTCACAGATGGTGACAGGCAAGGCTCATTAATAGAGACAGATATTAAGTTAGTGGAAATCTAATTATAAGGCTGGAAGTAGTATAGCTGAAAAAGGGCATGAGGGAACTTGCAGGGATGCTAGAAATGTTCTTTATCTTGGTCTGGTTGGTGTTATAGGTACGTTTACCATCATTCAAATTTATGAAGCTCCATGCTTAAGCTTATTTTTGCACTTCATGGATGACTGACGTTATGGGTATGTCATACCTCAGTTACAAAGTAAAACTAAATGGTATTATAGAATGAGATAATTGTGAGGAAAGAAATCAATGGGGAGCTGTGACAGAATTATATGATGTTGGGGAATGTTAGGGACCTTGGGGAAGGCTTCTCTAAGGAGGTAGATAAGAATATTAAGTTGAGGAAATATTAATATTAAGCTAAGAAAAAATGAGTCAGCCATTTGTAAAGAAGACAAGAATGTTTAGACAAAGGCTAATAAACACAAAACCTGAGGCTGGAAAGATCTCTGTGTGTTTTGGGAGGGTGAATGTAGGTTAGTGGGTACTGGGGAAAGTGCTATGAGCTGAGACCAGAGATGCAAGAGGGCTGAGTAGGGTCAGAGTTGATATTTTATCCCAAGCACTATTGTAGGCTATCACAGAGGGTTTCACAGAGGGAAATGACAATCTGACTTAAATTTCATTTTTTAAATGACTATGCTGCTGTGAGGAGGCAACACTGAATGAAAGCTATAAAACCAGTTAGGAGCAACTGCATTAGTCCAGGCTTCAGAGGTTTGGGCCGCAGTGATCCTGCAGGTGATTGTACATGCTGGAATGCCATGGAGAGTCTCGTGTAGGCCTCTTTTCTCAACTTAATTATCAATAACACACCATTTCTCTTTTGCTCTTGAAAGTGTCCCCATTAGAGGATAAATGATATGAGCACCCTAGAGATCCCAGTGGACATATGATTAGAAGTAGAATTGCAAGGACTTGCTAATGGATTGAAAGTTGTTGGGGACAGAAGTGGAGAGTGAAGGAAAGGCAGGAATTGAGAGCAATGATTCTTATCCAGAAGGAGATACTGTGTCCACTCCCACCCCTAAACACACGCGCGCACACACACACACACACACACACACACACACTCATGCACATGCACATGCAAACTTGTGCAAAAGCCATTTGGTAATGTCTGGAGACATTTCTGATTATAAAAACTAGGAATGGGTGTGCTACTGGCATTTAATGAGTGAGTCCAGGGATGCTGTTAAATATCCTAAGATGCAGAGGACAGCCCAATGCCACCTACGCATACATGTACTTGGAAAAAAGAATTATTTGACCAAAAGGTCAACAGTGCTAAGGTTGAGGAACCTTGTTCTAGAATGGCATTCAAGTTTCCGGTTTCAGAACTCAGCAAATGTTGGTACTATTTACCAAAACAGGGACTATGTTTCTTGAAAAAAAATCAAACATTCCATTTTGGTCATATTAAATTTGAAAGTCCTATGAGACATCTAAATAGTTATTTTAAATTCACACCAGCTAGGAAAAGATATGTTTCTCCTCAGATTTTCCAGTCCTGGGATGTTTTGGATTCTATCAAGTCATAGGCAAGATTTAAAAGCAATATTGCGTGTTGGAGAGGATGTGGGGAAAAGGGTACACTCACACATTGCTGGTGGGATTGCAAGTTGGTGCAGCCACTCTGGAAAGCAGTGTGGAGATTCCTTAGAAAACTTGGAATGGATCCACCATTTGACCCAGCTATCCCACTCCTTGGCCTATACCCAAAGGACTTAAAATCAGCTTGCTACAGTGATGCAGCCACATCAATGTTCATAGCTGCTCAATTCACAATAGCTAGATTGTGGAACCAACCTAGATGCCCTTCAATAGATGAATGGATAAAGAAACTGTGGTATATATACACAATGGAATATTACTCAGCCATAAAGAAGAATAAAATTATGGCATTTGCAGGTAAATGGATGATGTTGGAGACTATTATGCTAAGTGAGATTAGCCAATCCCCAAAATCCAAAGGCTGAATGGTCTCTCTGATAAGTGAATGATGATGCATAATGCAGGGTGGAAGGGTGGCAAGAATGGAGGAAGGATAGGTAGCATAGAGGGAAGGGAGGGGTGGGGTCGAGGTGGGGGGGGGGTAAGAATAACAACAGTATGTGTGACAGACATCATTGCCCTGTGTACATGTATGAATGCACAGATGGTGTGACTCTACTTTGTGTACAACCAGGAAAACAATAGCTGTACTCCATTTGTGTTCAATGAATCAAAAAATTAAATGAAAAAATAAATAAAAGCAATATTGCTAAGAATACCGTGGTCTACCTAATATCATTTTTAAGATAGACACTATTCCATTAAAAACATTCTCTCATTCTTAGCTTTTTGCCTATAGTAAAAAGTAGGCTTCATTTTCTAACATCTATTAATGAATACAAATTTATTTCAGACAGTATTAGCAGCCTGATATAAATTTACAATTATATTTTTTCCTTCTCAATCTTTCAGACCAGTGCCTCAGTTATAGTAGTCACTGGTCACAGTAATTTGTCTAGCAGCAATTAGCCTTTATCTAATCTTAAAAACTATACAGGGAGGGACCGGGGATATAGCTCAGTTGGTAGAGTGTTTGCCTTGCAAGCACAAGGCCCTGAGTTCAATCCCAAACACCGCCCCAAAAAAGAAAAAAAAACTATCCAGGGAGGACATTTTCAATGTGGCCTTGTGATTACAAGCTTCTCAATGGAAGTAATGTTAACTTATTTGTTTAGCACACATTTAAGGAGTACCTCCTATACATCAGACTCCATGCTAACCTTAGGGTTGCAAAACTTTCAAAATACTCATAGGTCAATGGTGGGAAAGGGACAGGAATGAATTTATATATCAATTTCAGCAGGCTAAATACAGCAGGTAAATTCCTTGAGACAGCAATAAGTGCATTAGCAGTCTAAAGATGACTTTCCTTAGGGGAAGTTGGGAGCTTTTGCAAAGATGTGATATTTGATTTGGATCTTGAAAGATGCACAGGAGTTTATAGGCATTAAAGAAAAAGTAAGAAAAGGAAAGGGAGGAAAGGAACTCTATATTGGGGAAATGATGCAAGCAAAATCAGTGATTAAAAGTTAGACTTACTTAGAAATGCTGAAAAGTTTGTGATAGGCAGAAGGTGCAGGAAGGAAAGCGCCAGTAACTGAGTCTGGAAAGGTAGGTTGAGGCATGATTGTGAATGGCCCTGCGTGCCAAGTTAACACAGATGGATTTAGAGGTCAGCTACTAAGCCAGGAATATGGAAGATCTAATTTTATAAAAGGAAACTTGTATAACTTCGTGAAAAATATAGAGGAAGGAATAACTCCTGTCAAGAAGACTATTATATTAAGAGGCTGTTGTAATAACCCAAGAGAAAAATACAGTCAAAGGTTATATCACCACATGAACTGGCTTCGTAAATGATGTTTATGCCATAAGACCCAGTGAGAACACAGTAGGCAAAGCTCAAGGAGAAAAAAAAAAAAGGCACAGAAAAAATGACAGGAGGAGAAAAATCAGAAGAGAGTGTTATGACAAAAGATGTAGCAGGAAGGCATTTCTTGAAGCAGAGGAGCTAACTGTGTCAACGCAGCAAAATGGCCAAGTGGGCTGCAAAAGGGGAAACAATTTATTGAATTTGGCAACCGTGTTAGGTTCTCAAATACCTTAGTAAGAGCATTTTCAGCAAAGTGATGAGAAAAGTCAGGCTAGAGAAGGTTGAAAATGAAGTGGTATTGCTGTAAGGAAATTTAGTGAAGAAACAAAGGAGAGACATACAGTGGTGGCTTAAAGGGAAGAGAAAGTCAAGGTCAGGGCACTTGAGTATATTTTCAGAGTAAGAGGACAAAGCCAGTAAAAGGAGATTTTGAGGCTGTTGTGGCAAAGTGATAGCCTTGTAGGGGTGAAGGGAGGCAGATACTGCTTTAGGTAGTTTGAAAGTAGAAGAAAGGGAATTTGAGAGACTTCTTATCTTTGAACCTTGTGTTCTCACATAATATAGGAAACTATGGGGCAGAAATCCCAAGGAAGATTCAGAAAAGATGGTAAGAATTTGGAAAATCAATTACAGAGAGAGAAAAAGTAAACTGAGTGGGGGAAAGGAAAGTTTTATTGAGAAGTTTAGAAAGCCTGGCCTAGTGCAACTATCCAAAGTGCAACATCTAATGGGTCTCACACCTAGCTCTAACACTTAAAAGTTGAGTGACTTGGGCAGGTGACTCACCTCTACTTCCTGTCTGCACAAATAAAAGGGACATGTTAGTAATCTCTGTTCATTCAGATTGCCCTGAAAATCATATTAAATTATACTTATTAAAGTGACTTGTAAATTATTGAATGCTATTCACATAATACTGGTTGGGTTCAAATGCCCAAAATGAATATTTTTTGCTTACATATGACTATGCAACCTGGCATAAGGCAGGTCACATTGTCCCTTTAGCAGTTTTTGAACCTTGTTCCTTGAATTGCAACAAGAGCATTTGTTCTATTGGGTTTTGACTGTGCTATTCAGTCTTACTCGTCATCAATATCCTTGGGCCCCAAAATGCACTACACTATTTCCCTTGAACATTGCCATGGCTCTGCATTGGGTTCTCTGCTAGTTGCACTCTTGGCAGACCACTGTCCACTACATTCACCTTATCTCAGCATGCTCAAATCATTCCTGCCTGGAGACATGAGGACTGTCCCAGACAATGCAATCATAGCAGGACACTTTGTGTTGTTTATGAAAGTCCTCATGGTATCATGATACCCTTAGGTAGAGAGATATTAGGGTGACTGCTATGGTTTGAATAGGTGTTCCCCAAGGGCTCATGTGTTTAACAACTTGGTCATCAGCCTGTGAAATTATTGGGAAGTGATGGAATCTTTAAGAGGGAGGGCCTAGTGGGAGGAAGTTAGGTCATGGGGTACGTCCTTGAAGGGGATATTGGGACCACAGCCAACTTCCTTTCTCTCTTTCTTTACCTCCTGGTGGCCAAGAGGCAAACAGCTTCCTCTACCATGTGTTCTCACAAGCCCAAAAACAACAGACCAACTAACCATGGATTGAAACCTCTGAAACTCTTAGCCAAAATAAACCTTTCCTCATCTCATGCTGTTCATCTTAGGTATTTTGATACAGTGACAGAAAGCTACATGGCTTTCCACATGGTCACTGTACACTAACTACTGTGAATCCCAGGTCCACCAGTGAGCAATCAAATTGTAGTGCCTACAAAAGAACCACAGAGGTCATTTAATCAAATCCTCTAATTTTAAAATTGAGACAATGAAGGTTTAGAGACGTGAAAAAGAATAATTCTCCCCCAAGTCCAATTAGCTATGTGAAGACAGAGAAAGAACGAGAACTGAGATCTTCAGGACCCACATTTGGTGTCCTTGCTATTAAGCTACATTGGTTTTCTCTAATGGCTTAAAACACTCCCCAGTTCTAATCAACAGCCCCAACTATACTTCCCTATAATCACTGTTCTTACCTTCTTTAGGGAAAAACAAGCCTGCTTTTTCATCTTTTTTCTGGAGTGCTGTCTCTTCAACCAATTTTTGGAACCCATTCAAGGCTTTTCTGAAATTGCTAATCTGAAGTGCAGGGCTGAAATGCTGTTTCTCTCTGACATCCATATGGACATAAGGAATCTTTTATTTCTGTATAGAAATAAAGAATTATTTTATTTGACAATGTGAAAAACATTTCATTTCCTGCAATGCCTCTCTGCTGTCTCAATTTTTGCCCCAAGTCTCATTCCTCTGATCTCAAAATCCCAGCCTATGGGTAGGAGTAAGAGTTACCATAGGATGTTAGCAGGGAAGAATGCTGGCTTAGGTCTAATGCATTTCATTCTGGCAAACATTTCAGCAAAAATTCCTGACCTCATAATGTTAGCAGTGCCCTTCATATGGTCCCCATTGCATCATAATGTCTCTGTAACATTTTACTTTTTTCACAAGGAGGATATTGAAATTTGTTTCTCCTACAGGTTTTGTGTGGGGGTGTATACTTCTTTAGAGGGAAGACACATGGGTAAATACCAAGTAAGAAAACTGGGCATTACTTTCTCCCTTCTATATCTCTTCTCACCTCAAACCTTTTGTCTCCTTCATGGTGCTGTGAAGGAAGTTCACACTCATTTTTGTAGCTATACTGAATATGGAAACTTGAACTTCTGTGGATGAAAACATATTTCAGCACCTGTTATTTCTACCTCACAGAAAGGCATTTTTAGAGATTACAGAGAATACAAAAATGATGCTTATTCCTATATGCGTGGACCTTCATTTAAAACAATAAAAATGAGCCAGGGATAAGGATGGAATAATTCCTGACTATGAGAGAAGATTTTTGAGATATGTCAGTGAAATAAGATGCCTTTCTGCCTCTTCCTTTCTTTCTAATTACAATCTTCAATCCCATTTAGTCCAATTGCTATTGAATCAAATTTTTCAATCTTCACAACTTTTTATGGGAAGGAGATGATGTTTATGAATAACTTGTTAGTTTCCTATGGTTTAGGTGAGTTAGATGAGGTTCCTATTCCTTGGTAGTCCATCTTTTAAAATATCTTGTAAGAACTTGCAGAGATGAAGCAAATGACATTGAGGAATACCCTCAACTCCAATACTCTCTCCTTGGTATCCATCTCTAGCTATGATTCATGAGAAAGAAAATCTCTAACATCTTACATAAAGGAAAATCTCCTAACTCTATTTTCATTCTCTATGATCTCCAAAAATGTTCTTTTCTTCCCTTTAAAGCTTTCAAAATACTATGCAGCAACATCTGAAGAACCACCTTTCTTATGATCCTAATGCATTTATTCTTATATTCACCCATCTATTCATTCACCTAATATTTACTGAATACCAACTTCATGCTAGGGGCTTTAAAGATATGGCAATGAACAAATTAGTTATTGAATTTACAATCTAATATCAGAATAAGCAAGGAGACAAACAAATAATATATCAGAAGATAGTGAGTGTTATGAAGAAAGAACAAAGGAATGCATTGGAGCAAGGGAGTTCAGGGGAAATAAATGCAAAAAGACATTTGGGCAGAAATATGAAGGAAGTGAGGGTAGCCTGCCATGTGGATAGATGGTAGAAGGGTATTCCAGGGAAGAGCATGAATGATGTCCTGAGATGACATGCAGTGCTGAGAATCAAACCCTGTGCCTCACTCATGCTAGGCGAGCTCTCTACCACTGAGCTACAATTCCAGTCCAGAAATGTGTTTCTTATAGTTCTGGAGGCTGGGAAGGAAGCCCAAGACCAAAGTTCTAGCAAATCCAAACTGGTGAGCACCCCATTCTTCAGAGGTGGCATCTTCTCTGTGTCCTTACACAGAAGAGGCAAAAAGCTTCTTCCCCCAAGCCTCTTTTATAAGGACACTAATCCCATCATGTGAATGGAGCCCTCATGACCAATTCACCTCCCAAAGGCAGCTCCTACTAATACCATCAACTTGGTGGTTAGATGTCAAACACATGACAGAAATGTTAATATCAAAGCATTGTTATTAAAGTCATATTTTAGAACTATATATGGAAATATTTACAGATAAACATTAAAATATAAAGGAGAAGTCACTGTACAAAGTACTATTGATCATCTGCACATAGTAAGGACTGAAAATTAACCACTGCAATGTGTATTATACCTTGAGGAAAGCTTCATCAGTGGAATGAAGGGGTGGACATGGACATAGTAGGTATAAACGTATATTAAATGAATATTATGGGAAGGCCATTTGAAAAAATCTTAGAGGAGTTTGCTAGAGCATTCACAACTATTATGGTCATTTATAGAGATACAGGATGCATCTGTACTTGTATTTTTTTAATTGCAAAGATGATAAAATTACAAATTTAAAGAATATTAAGAGAAATCAACCATTTCCTCCCACATTTTTTTTTTTTTTTTTTTGTACTTGGGATTGAACTCAGGGGTACTTTATCACTGAGCTACATTCCTAGACTTTTTTAAATCTTTTATTTTGAGACAGGATCTCACTAAGTTGCTTAGGGTCTTGCTAAATTGCTGAGCCAGCCTTGAACTTGCAATCGTCCTGCCTCAACCTCTAAACTCACTGGGATTGTACCACTACGCCTTACCTCCCACTCTTACAAAGCTATCAATTTTAGAAAATTAGGCTACCACCTTGATAGTTTTATAGTTTCAATATAAGTATGCACATTATTTAAATTTCAATTATGTATTACTCCATAAATCTGGGTTTCTAGCAGTTTTTATTAGCATAATTCCTTTTTCTTTTTCATCTATTTTCTCAAATGTGTTATTTTTATTAATTACTTTTTACATGTAAGTAAGTGACTGTGAAAAAATATTTAGAAGAAACACACACTTAGCCATATAAGAAAGGAAATGGTGTTGCTAATGTCAGAGGAAGTCCCTAGCAAAATAATTGGTGGGATGGTTTCTCTGAGCTAGTTTGGCTTCAGCTTCCACAAGTATTATAAGAACCATATGTGGAAATTGGAAGGTCAGACCATGAGACAAGGCGCATGGTTGGATTCTCAGCTGGTCTATCCTGTAGGCCAGGTAGCAGCCTCTGGTAGAAATTCTGCCAGGACAATAGGTTGCTTTGTGTTTTCTGCTCCTAGAGCACTGTGGCCAACTCCAATTCTCAGGCTTACATCAAGGAGGAACTCCTCTAGGGTAAAAGGAACACTCTCAGATGATGCGTGTGCAGGTCACTGAGAGAAGCAGGAGCTTCAACAGTGCATGGCCATGGCCGACCAGTGATTTCCAAGAACCTGGGCCAGGCAGATTCAAGATAGAAAGACAATGCACGAGCAGGACACATCTTGGTACAACACTCGTCCATGGGTCTTTCTTTTGAGTCACAATTCTGAAGCCAGGACTTTAGGTACACTGGGGCACAGGCGTCATATGGCCATCTCCCTGTGCCAAAATTTGGTGAATTCCCTTATCCTTAAGCTTATTTCCTGTGTCTTTCTTTTCCTTGATTTATACCCTAATTATGTTGTTTCATATCCAGAAACAGAACCTGGAAGATATGTTTGCAGGAGGAAGGGTTTTAGGGCTTGAACCCAAGGCCCTATGCTTGCTAAGCAAGTACTCTGCCACTGAATTACATACACCCCCAGCCCAAGATAAATTTTTGGTATTTGCATGTGTGAAAATATCTTGATCTTCCCTTGCCTTTGATAATGTTTGATTGTTATAGAATTCCAGGTTGGAAATTGTTTTTTTTTCAGGTATCATTCCACTGTCTTAAGTTCATTCTGACCAGTTTCTATTGCTAAACTATTCTGATTCCTAATTCTTCATGCATAACAGAAGTTATTTAAGAATTTGATTTTTTTCCTTCAAGATTATAAATATTATTTCCTATTTACCAAACTTTCACTATAATGGATAAGAATGTGAAATATATATATATATTATATTAAATGTATATAATATATATATTTAATTAAGCATAACTTCACTGACCAGTTCTTTTAAGAAATGGAATATTTACTCTTCCCTAAATTCTTCATTACCTAAACTCTGTTTTTTATGGTGCGATAAGTTATTTGTGTACTGTCCCCCAAAGGCCCATGTGTTCAAGGCTTGGTCCCCAGTTAGGCATTACCAAGAGGTGGTGGAAACTTAAAGAGATCAGGCCTAGAGGGAGGCTTTGTGGTCACTAAGGAGTGCCCCTGAAGAGGACAGAGGGACCCCAGCCCCTTCCACTTCATCTTCTTCACTCCGAGATGAGTGATTCTGCTAAACCATGTACTCCCACCATGATGTGCTACTTGCCATAGTCCTAAAAGCATAAGGAGCAACTGATCATGGACTGAAACCTCCAAAACTGTGAGCCAAAATAAACCTTTCCTCTTATCTCCAGCATTTGTTGCTAGTGACAGAAAGCTGATTAACAAAAACAGCAAGGTTAGAAATGAAATTTAATTTTAAAAGCCATTGTATATATTTCAGGGGTATATGGATAACCACATAGTTTATATATTAAGGTAATCTGATATCGTACCCATCTGAGAAATTAGATGCATACAGATACTTAATAGTCAGAACCTGAAGGTATGCTAGATTCTCTTTTTTAAAAAAGTTCAGTTGTATTCACTAAATTATATTCCTAAGGCAGAAAAAGGTACAAATATACTTGGCAAGATTTTCTGCAAGGACCCTTCTGCTTTCTACCAGGGACCAGGGTTAGAGAGGCCAAGGAAGGAATTGTTTCCAGTTTTGGGAAGGAGATAGCCTGACTGAGTAAAGGTTAAAGTTTCCTCTTAGCTGACACATTCATGATACAGCAGGCTAGGGAGTACTGAGTACTCCAAACAGACCTGTCAGATAAAACAGGTCTCAATCTCCCCTCCCCAATACTTTGCAAAGGACAGTCTTGAAACAGATTGTTTTTATTTAATGCTCCAGAGTAGGAGGATATTAAACTAAATTTCCTTTTGCCTTGAGAGTAGCCTCACAAAACAGAAGGCCTGAGGAACCCCCAATTATAAAGGACACCACATACAGGAGGATGAATAGAGGCATGGGTCGGGGAGGGACCAGATCTTCATACACATGCACATTCTCACCTCCAAACTATTTGCAAAAAGGCAACATGTTTGTTAGGAGTTTGAGGGGACAATGAGCATTTTGAGGGTCCACCAATTTTCCCTGTTTTTTTTCCATCCAACAAGTACTGATGGGGAGAAACAGGGTACTTCCAGAATTTGATGGGGAAAGGATACATATATATTTCCAGAGGTTCAGATACTAGACTCTGAGTTAAGTCTCCCATACTGGCCCATCTTCAAGGGGCTCTACTGACTGTATGTATTCTGGGGAGAATCCTAAGCATCAACTGAGAGGGAAACTCAAGCATCTGGTTGATGAAGGCATTGCTCTGTCAAGGGAAGTGTTTAAGAAGAATCCCAGGGACCTAAGGTTTTCTAGAGAATCCAAAAATCACCACAGAATTAAAAAACACATCATTTAAAATCTGATGTAATCAGAGGGCTCCAACATGAGATGACAACTTTACCAATTAAAGAAACTTTTCCTCTTGAGCCTGGACAGGTGAACAGCAGCATCTGTAGGTCATAGGTCAAGGAAATGGGAGAAGCTAAGCTTGTTTTTCTACCTCACCCTCACAGAAGCTCTCCAAGCAAAGTATTTTGGAGGGTGGACAAGTGAGTTTTACATAGATTTCAATGTTTCCATATTATAGTCTCCTGGATTTATCTCGAATTGGAAATGACCAGAAAAGCTTTGGGTTCTCTCAAACTTTAATCAAAGTACAAATAAAATAAAATAAAAAATAAAGCAGGTAGAAATAAGATATCTGAGATGAATCATGGGACAAAAAATAAAAAGACTAAATTACTTTTTGCTTGCACCATATCCAGTCCAGCTTCTTCCATAAACTGGTTACCTGAGTTCACTTCTACTCTGAGAGAGTGAGGCACAGACATGATTTACACATTTTCCCCCTTCTTTTTCTTTTGTTTTTTAAATTGCAGTATTATGCACAAAATTTACAATTTTAACCATTTTAAGTGTATGATTCAATGGCATTAAGACATTCATAAGGTTGCACAATTATCAACACTATCCATTTCTAGAACTTTGCATCATTCCAAACAGATAGTCTATGCCCACTAAATTTCCCATTCCTTCTACCTCCTGCCATTGGAAACCACCACACTATTTCTGTCTCTATGAATTTGCCTATGTTAGGTACCTTATGTAAGTGGAATCATATAATATTTGTCCTTTGGTTTATTTCATTTAACATAGTATTTTCAAAGTCCATCAATGTTGTTGCATGTTCTAGAATTTCATTCCTTTCTGTTGCTAAATAATATTCCATTGTATGTATATGCCATATTTGTTTATCATTTATCTGTTGAAGGACATTTGGGTTTTTTCCACCTTTGGGCCACTGCAAATAGTGCTTCTATGAACACTGCTGTACAAATAATCTGTTTGAGTCTTTGATTCACCTGTTTAGGCCTTTTATGCATTTGAGTTAATTTTGTACATGACATAGGGTCCAACTTCATTCTTTTGTATATGGATATATAGTTTCTCCAACATTTGTTAAAAAGACTGTCTTTTCCCCATAGGCATTCTTGTTAAAAATCAATTGACCATATATTTCAACATTTTCATCTTGGCTCTCCATCCCATTGATCTTTGTGTTTATCCTTATGCTAGTATCATGCTTACTTTTTAAGGGGTAGTACTTTGCCATCATTCCATCAATATGTAATTCAGAAATTGCCAAGAAACATTTTTATGTTTAACAAAGAAAATTGTAGATGTGATATCTTGCCTATTTCTGTAAAGTTCAATAAATATCCTTAACAGTTCATAGTATCACAAAAAATAACAAAATCAACATTCTTAAACATTTGCTAAAGTCTCTTACTCCTCCCTTTCATTCACTGCTATTATTCCTTTTGTATAGTGTGTGGTTTAAATGTTAGGTGTCCCCAAAAGCTCATGTGTAAGACAGCGCAAGAGGGCTTAGAGGTGAAATGTTTGAGTTAGGAAAGCCTTGACTCAATCAGTGAATTAATCACCTGATAAGGATTAACTGACTGGTAATTGAAGGCAGGTAGGGTGTGAGACTGGAAGAGGTAGGTCATTGGGGGCATGCCTTTGGGGTATATATTTTTTATCTTGTGAGTGGAGTCTCTTTCTCTGCTTCCTGATGAGTCACTTTCCTCCACCACACTTTTCTGCCATGATGTTTTGTCTCACTTCAATCCCTGAGGAATTGAGCTGGTTGCCTATAGACTAAGACCTCGGAAACCATGAGCTCCCAAGTAAACTTTCCTCCTCTAAAATTGTTCTTGTTGATCTTTTGATGACAGAAATGAAAAAGTTGACTAAAACACATAAGTATTTCCATGTGCTTCATTCTATATAAAGTAAAATCCAAAGTCCTTTTATTACAATGGCCAAGACCCTACATTGATGTAGCCAATCCCTGCTCACCTACCTCCCTGCCCTCATTTCCTATTCCCATTCTTTGCCCCAGTTACACTGGCTTCTTATTGTTCCATAAATACACCAATACAGTGCCACCTCAGCACAAGTATCCTGTGCCTACGGTATTATCTGTAATCACCATGTCTAAATAACAACCAGCTTCCTACTTCTTCCATACCCTTTCTCAGCCTTATAATTCTTTATGGCACTGAACATCTGATATCCTGCATGTGTGCTAATTTGATTATTACCTACTTTCTAAACGCCTCTGGAGTGCAAGTTTTTTGAGGAAGGGACTCAGCACCAAAAAATGAATGCTTTAGGAAAAAAAATGCAGTGAGTCCTTTTATCATTCATTCAACTAATATTTATTGTGAACTTACTATAGAAGAGGCACTAAGCTGAAAACATGTGAATATTAAACATACAGAACTGAATAGGTTGTAAAATATATAGTAATAAAATTGAAATGTAAAATTAAAAAGTTTTTAAGGGTGGGTGGGCTAGGTAATCTCATAGATGGTAAGTCCAGTTTAGAACCCTTAAAGGAAGATCAAGGTTTTGAGGGCAGAGCACACTGTCCCTTGACTACTGCTCAATGCACCAGGGTGGAGAGCTGACCACCCAGAGGATTAGATTCTATTTCTAGGAAATCCAAAAGGGGAATTCCTTGAAGCTAATCATTCTTGACTCATCTTTTGAACAGAGGCTGGAGGGGTAAACACCTCCATGTAGATCAATTACTTTCCCCTCTACAAACTGAGCCTACTCACCAGTGTCCAGGACTGCCTGTGGGTGTGTATCAGGGATGCTTCCTTCTGTGGGGCCTTGTTAGGGACCTTGCAGGAACAGAGGCAAAAGCAGCTCTTGAAGAGTGTGACTACGTTCACAATCTATATTTGACTTGTACTATATTTTCATTGCTACCAGGGAAAAGGCCCAGTGGAAAATGTGTGCTGTTCTAAATATAGTACCTGCTTTTCTATAGGCTAGATTTAGGTTGAAGCTTTGGGGCATAGCCCAGTCACCTCCACTGCAGGGTTTCAGCAGGTCTGGGTACCCTATCTTAGAGCGGGATAGAAAGGTTTTGAGGTCCAGCCTGGGGCTTAAGCTCAGTCTCACTTTAATGCCATTTCCTTTTTTATTCCTATCCCTCACCATTGCAGCACATTCTTTAAAGTCCTTGAACATGCCCTCCAGCACTCAGGAGTTAACTTTGTCAATTTATCTATCAGTTTAATGTTTTTCCTCCCTCAGCTTCCCTGTTTGTAAGATTGTTTGGTTCATACCATATCCCAAGCTTTTCAACATTTTGTTTTCTTTTGCTTTCATCAGGTGTTTGCGCGGGCGGGGGATGGGGCTGTACTTCATCCAGCCTTCTTGCTAGCACGTGGTGTAGATGCGGGCGCTCATAAATATTTATGAATGAATGAATACATAAGTGTATGAATTAAAGGGTGAGAGGACATGACTTTTTTTTTTTTTGAGTTGTTGATGGACGTTTATTTTATTCATTTATTTATATGTGGTGCTGAGAATCGAACCCAGTGCCTCACACTTGCTAGGCAAGTGCTCTACCGCTGAGCCACAATCCCAACCCAGGACATGACGTTTTTTAGCTGGATGCGTGCGGGAGATGGTGTGAAGAACCACTGAATGAGGTTGATTTGCTTCCCTGCGTTCCTACCTTCCAGACTCGCCTACCATGTATGTCCCCGCGGGGGCAGAAGTGAAGCCCGGACCAGAGAGTAGGGGCGGGACTAGGAGGACGCGCCGCAGGAGGGCGAGGCTACGAGTGCGCGCCAGGGGCGGGGCGCGCTCGCGGGGGCGGGGCCAGGAGGGGCGCCGGCGGAAGGGGCGGGAAGGGCGTTCCTAGCGTGCGCTCGGCGCAGCCTTGGGCGCAATGGCCAAAGCCGACTGCTGCGTGCCAGCCCCACCCGGACGCTGAGCGCCTCAGACGGTCGAGCGCGCCGGCGCCGGGCCATGTACTCGGGAAACCGCAGCGGTAGTCAGGGCTCCTGGGAGGGCAACGGGCCTGCGGGCGCCGAGGGGTCGGTGCCAGAGGGGACGCTGAGCCCCCCACCGCTCTTCCGCCCCGACACCTACGAGCGCCTGGCCCTTCTGCTCGGTTCGGTCGGGCTGCTGGGCGCCGGCAGCAACCTGCTAGTGCTCGTCCTCTACTACAAGTTCCAGCGGCTCCGTACACCCACTCATCTCTTCCTAGTCAACATTAGCCTCGGGGACCTGCTGATGTCCGTCTTCGGGGTCACCTTTACCTTCGTGTCTTGCCTAAGGAACCGCTGGGTGTGGGACACCGTGGGCTGCGTGTGGGACGGGTTCAGCAGCAGCCTCTTTGGTGAGTTGGACCGCGAGGAGAAAGCATTCTCGCCTCAGCGAACTCCCCACTCCTTGCACTGCCACTTCCCTCCTGCTTGGCTTCCCTCGCTTCAGCCCGGCTGCAGCGCCCCTAGCCGCCCCTCCTGCCGCCGCCCGCGACCCCCAGTGCATGGCTTGTCTGCCACCTTCCCTAGTCTCCTCCACCCGCGCTGCCGGGACTTCGCTCTGGTGGCCGGCATCTCCTCGCACGCTGACCCTAGACCATGGTCCTCATCCCTAGATCCCCTTTCAGGCTCCAGTCCTTCCATAAACTCTCCGGCAACAGGCAAGCTCGTCTTTCATCCCAGGTCTCTGTTTTCACCTCTTGTTAAAACTCAACAGGGCATTTATTTCACCACAGCCGTCACACTTTGGGGAAAGAAATGAGGGCCTGTAGAATCAAGAGATCAGAGAGATCAGAGAGAGAGAGAGAGAGAGAGAGAGAGAAATCATTATCTCGTGAAAGTTGGAGGAAGGGGCAGACATTTAATTCATATATTATTTCCTAAAATGAGAAGTAGAAACCCAAAATTGTAGCAGCGGGTATGATTTTTTTCTTTTGCTCATTAGCAGTTGTAAAATTTGTTTCCTAAGGAATGAGAAAGTTGGCATATTGGCATTAGGCATTTTTTATTGTGTTTTCCTCCTTATAGGTTCCATTGCACCAAAGTCAGAGACTCAGAAAATCCCAACACAGGTGAACAAATAATTAGCCATGTAGCTAATAGATTTCATTAAAGTGGAACTTGACAATTGTTTGAAGATTTATTTGTACAATACTCTTAATCCTTACGGAAGATTTTAAGTCTCATTGAGATGACATTTTGAAGGATAACCAACCTCAGTATATGATTCAAGACATATTCTAAGCATGGGAAAGAAGTTACTTTGGGTGTCCCAGGAATTTCATTTGTACAAAGAGTTGAAATAGAAATGTGTATTTTTGAAGTCTTCAGGTTTCTTTTCTAAGTCCTGAAATCCATTAATGATTTATTACTACTATTATGTTGGCACATATTAGAGAACAAAGTCTTTGCAGCATTATTACAAATATTTTCTTATTTACCAACCTCCTATACTGTGGCAAACCAAAATATTATGTTATTTTTCATGGTTCATTTTCTTGATATTTCAGAGGAAACAAGAAAATGTCAGAGTAGTCATGATTTCATTTATTTGATTGCTTCAATGATTTTAATATTCTCTTCCTCCCCAATTAGAATTAATCTGAGAATTTCCTTATACAAAAATTTGAAACTTGGGGACTGTAAATGTATATAGGTGGTGATATAGACGACTCTGTGATTACACTCTTTATGTTAATTAAAGATATCTATCAGGCAGTTTTTTAGGCTGGGCTTAGTTTTAAAGAAGTTGATTCAAGCCTAAGCTTAAAGTATCACTAATGCTCCTTGAGGTGGGCAACAAGTGTTGGTTCACACACATGAAAATTCTTATTTCCAGGAAGTGCCTTTTCTGTGTTGGGAAATTGTGCACCAAGGAGTTTGAAAACAAGGATGTATTGAGGGTTTTTTGTTTGTTTTTGTTTTTGTTTTAATTTGTGCTTCCCCACCCATTTCCTCTGCTGGCCCCCACACTCTGCATCTCTCTTTTTTCTCTTTCACCATCCCTGCTCGGGTTCCATCCCAATCAGAAGTGATTTTTTCTAAAATGCTAGAAATATTCATCACATAATATTTTACTTGATGCCTGCTATATTTCTTAAGGTGGTTAGTTAGTGCTCTCAACCATGATGTTATCTCCATTTTAGAATTAGAGGTAGACATTCTGGAATTAGAAGATTACAGCACTTGGTTAAACCCTGGAAGCAAGTCAAGAGTGAGATTACTGTGGGGTTTAAAAAGTTCTTAGTAAATATTAAGAATTTCTTTGCCTGAAGTGTGCGTCTAGATTAGGATTTCAGAAAATGTTTCTGTTGCTGTTAGCAAGAATTAACCAACCATGAAGTTTTGAAGGGAAAGGGAACTTAAAAATGCCAGAAAGTAGCTGCTTGTTCCATAGGGTTTGCAGACATATTCCCATCCAGTGGGAAGTCCACTGGCCTGATTGTACAAGGGTGGGTCCTGCTTTTGATCCTGCAACTGATTCATTCTGTGGGCTTTCTCAAGTCTCGCCTGCCACCAGTTTTCTCATTTTTATTATGGAGTAATTGAGCTTAATATTCTTTAAGGTCATCCCCCTTGCTTTGTATTTTGAGGATTCCTTTGATATCTGTAGCTTAGAAGGTGCCTGGTATTGGTGCTTATGTTGTGTATCCTCATCTCCTGCCCTCAGCCAAGAGTAAGCAAACAGTGGTTATGATTCTTCATTACCCTCATAGGTTCTGTCTTCCTCTTCACAACCTGCTAGAAGAAGACCAAATAAGTAAATCAGTATATTTTACTAAAGCAAATCAGTAAATTAGGTATATATATACACATGCATGAGTAGATCAGGTAACTGCTATATTCTGTCTGATCCTGGCTCCTCAGAGAATTCTGAACCTACGTGAAATCTGATATTCTTGAGGCAGAAGCTTTTGACTAGATAGGACAGTTAGGATCATCATTTCAGTTAAACTGTCCAGTCAGTAACCTAGTCAGTAACCTAGTCAGTTTAACCTAAGTTCTGATTAAATGGCTTTTTTAATTTTTTTTTTTTTTTTTTTTTTTATGGGAACCAGGGATGGAACTCAGGGACACTCGGCCACTGAGCCACATCCCCAGCCCTATTTTGTATTTTATTTAGAGACAGGATCTCACTGAGTTGCTTAGGGCCTCGCTAAGTTGCTGAGGCTGGCTTTGAACTCCCGATCCTCCTGACTCAGCCTCCCAAGTCGCTTGGATTACAGGCGTGCGCCACCGCGCCCGGCTTAAATGGCTTTTTTTTTTTTAAACCAACATCCATAATAATCAATCCTTCTAGCCTTGGCAGGTACAGATTGTCCAGTCTAGATTTCAGTAGAATTAATGGCAGGCAGTAAAGGTCAAAGAATTCTCACTGCTACTGTACCAGGATGGACTGAAAAGATAACACTAAAGGGTGTATGTCTTTATCCTGAAGACTTCCAGGTAAGTATGCCTTTAGGCTGTTGGCTGTGCCACTTCTGGCCATACCTAGCATCCCACAGATGTTCTACAAGTAAACTGTAACCAGCATCATACTGGAGGTTAACAGGAGACTTCTGCACCACACCTTCAGAAATAAAAATAACAACATATTTTGTTATCCTTGGCAAAGGATGTTTAGAAAGACCTTTTTTCTTGGGATACAGAGATTCAGGGTTACAGAGTTTGACAAAATGCAAACTATTCTATCACCTTATTCAAATGTTAGAAATAGGTGTTATTTATGTTATTTTAATATATGAAACCAGGAAGTTTTTAACTTATAAAATGCATGCATGCATATGTACATTCATATAAAGACTTATTATATGTACATTTTTCCCCTCAGTCAACCTGTTATTTTATGTACCTAAATATTTTTAAATACCAGTTGTTTTATTGAATTCATTCTTCTGTAATAATCTGACTGGTTAACTCAGTCAAAATAGTTGCATGTTGCTGTCACAGGGTCCTAAGGGTGGCTGGGGCAAGAAAAGGTCTTATATTCTAAATCATTCATAGACTGGGCCACAGAAATATTCCTAATTGTGACAGGATGTATATAGAACATGATCTGTTTCCATAAACACAGTGAAGCTGCATATTTCCTTTAGTCTAAGCTCACAGCTGTATATAGTTTTATTCACATAATTTAGTAAAAGCCAAAATTGTATTTTGTTAATTCTTTTTTTTTTTTTTGTGGGCCATTGTTTCCGTTCTTTATTATTTTGGTTATTTGTGGGGGAATATACCTCTATTAATCATTTTCAAAAAAGTAGAAAACATGTGAGAAAGCATTTAATGACTTGCTTTAATAGAGGTTTGTTCCAGATAACAAGTCAGGCTCCAGTGGATTATAATTGCTGTTGCATGAAATTACTTCTCTTATATTGTTTACAGTTGTATTCTTTCTTGAATTTTCTTCTTTCAGAGAAGAGTTCCAGTCACAAATGCATATGTGATGCATTTTAACATTTACTGCTAAGCCGAAATGCAGAAATGAAAAGCACACGTCCGTTTTAATATTCTCAGATCTGATTAGATGTACTTTGTCATGGTTTTATGCTACTGACTTATAAAAAAAATACATTAAAAAGGGAAACAGTTAAACACCTAAGGACCTGCAAACCCAATGCTGCTGGGATGAACTGGAACATCACAAGGAGAGATTTTATTATGCATAAGCATACCTCAGCAGAGCCCTCAGCCTAGATTCATACACATTTCCTTCATCAGCAGCTGTCACAAGACACTTTACCTCCTAGAATGGCAGACACTCTCCCCACAGAGTTTGATGTGGTTATAATAGGGACGGGTCTGCCTGAATCCATCCTTGCTGCTGCATGTTCAAGAATTGGACAGAGGGTTCTACATATTGATTCAAGAAGTTACTATGGAGGAAATTGGGCTAGTTTTAGTTTTTCAGGATTGCTATCCTGGTTGCAGGAGTATCAGCAAAACAAAGATGCTGAGGAAGAAAGTGTTGCTACATGGCAAGACTTGATTCATGAAACAGAGGAAGCCATCACTCTTTGCAGGAAGGATGAAACCATTCAACATGTAGAAGTTTTTTGCTATGCCAGTCAAGATAAAGAGGACAATGTTCAAGAGATTGGTGCTCTACAGAAAAATCCCTCCTCAGTGGCATCTAGTACCCTCATTGAACCTCTGAATTCAGCATACTTGCCCAAAGAAAGGCACTCATCACACTTCACTAGCTATGAAATATCTGCCAAACAGACCCAAAAAAGTGATAGAGATATTTCACTAGAAGTAACTGATATAGAGGAATCATCAGAGAAAGATAAAACTTGTATACACACAGTTTCAGGTGGGAATAAAGGTGAAAACAAACCTACAGTAGAAGACAACATTGATCAGCCAAAGAAAAATAGGATTACTTACCCTCGAATGGTTGAAGAAGGCAGGAGATTTAATATTGATTTGGTATCAAAGTTGCTGTATTCCCAAGGATCACTGATTGACCTTTTAATCAAATCAAATGTTAGTCGTTATGCACAATTTAAAAATGTTACTAGGATTCTTGCATTTCGGGAAGGAAAGGTAGAACAGGTGCCTTGCTCCAGAGCAGATGTCTTTAATAGCAAAGAACTCACTATGGTTGAAAAAAGGAGGCTAATGAAATTTCTTACCTTCTGTTTAGACTATGAACAACAACCTGATGAATACCAAGATTTTAAACAATGTTCATTTTCAGAGTACTTAAAAACTAAAAAGTTAACCCCCAACCTCCAACACTTTATACTACACTCAATTGCAATGACATCAGAATCATCATGTAGCACATTAGATGGCCTTAAAGCAACAAAAAACTTCCTTCAGTGTCTTGGACGGTTTGGCAACACTCCGTTTTTATTTCCCTTGTATGGCCAAGGAGAAATTCCCCAATGTTTTTGCAGGATGTGTGCTGTTTTTGGTGGAATCTATTGTCTTCGCCATAAAGTACAATGCCTTGTAGTTGATAGAAAATCTGGAACATGTAAAGCAATTATAGATCACTTCGGTCAAATAATAAATGCTAAATATTTTATTGTGGAGGATAGTTACCTTTCTCAGGAAACATGCTCAAATGTGCAGTATAAACAGATCTCAAGAGCAGTACTCATTACAGATCAGTCTATACTAAAGACAGAGTCAGATCAACAGATTTCCATTTTGATAGTGCCTCCACTGGAATCAGGAACTTGTTCTGTTCGGGTCACAGAGTTATGTTCGTCAACCATGACATGCATGAAAGACACCTATCTAGTACATATGACCTGCGCATCTTCAAAAACGGCAAGAGAAGACTTAGAATCAGTGGTGAAGATATTATTCACTCCTTTTACTGAAACAGAGGTAGAAAAAGAAGAACTTAGAAAGCCAAGACTTTTGTGGGCTCTATATTTTAATATGAGAGATTCCTCAGGAATCAGCAGAAGTTCCTATGATGGCTTACCTTCGAATGTTTATGTCTGCTCTGGGCCTGACTGTGAACTGGGAAATGAGCATGCAGTCAAACAAGCAGAAACACTGTTCCAAGAGATCTTTCCAGGTGAAGAATTCTGTCCTCCTCCTCCAAATCCAGAAGACATTATCTTTGATGGTGATGATAAGCTACCAGAAGCTCCTGGAACCAACAACATATTAATGACCAAGCATGAATCCCCCAAGGAAAGCCAAAACTTGGAAAGCCCAGGGAAGCATCTTCAGAATTAGAAAAGAACAAACTCAAAATGCTCTTCATCCTAGAATCAATATATTCTTATTTAAAGGACAGCTTCCCACATAAAAGAATGGTATGCAGATGTTGTCTTTAAAACGATTTGAGACATTGGGCACTGGGTATCTTTGTGAACCTATCAGTAACTGATTTATTGGTCACTGAACTTTTTTGTTGTTTCAGAATCGGCTCCATGATCCAGAATTTCAAAAAGGATTAGCTTTATTTTAATATTAGTATTATGTGAGGGTTCTATATTAGCAGCTTTGCTTAAAGGTAATATTTTGCCTACTACTGATCTTCAAATTTTCTTTGTCTACAGAACAATTAATATCATTTAGGAAACGCTCTAGTTACTCTTGCATCTACTAAAATTGCTACCACCTCTGCTTGAATAGTGAAACATACACAAATAGTAAATTAGGTGAGTTTTTTGTAAATAATATAAACATGTAGACTTGGTAGTAGGAATAGCAACAGATGTACAGATGCCAAAATGATAAAATACAATTGTTTCTAATTGTTAAGTCTGCTGTTAATAATACATTTTGCAGGTGAATTTATCTACTCAATCCTTATAACCTGTGAAGCAATGAGATCATCATAGCCTTCTACTTTACATAAAGAATCAGAGTTTGTAGTTGAAGAGCTCATTTGTGGGAGGTACATTCCAAAGAAATTAAGAGTAGTTAAAAAAAAAAATCTGTAAAGCCTTGCTTTGACATCAAAAAGAAAAGACCTTTCAATCAGTAACTCAGGCCAAAATAAATAAATGACCCCAGGAAAAGATATTTCAGGATGACTGTTCCAAAATTCCAGAAAGGTATCCTGTAGGAGAAATTGAGTGAGATACTTTTAACCTGGGAGTACAGATGATTTTAAAACCCTCTGTTTAAATAGATTTTATCATCCCTGTTTTCTCAGGATGAATACTGCCTTGTTGGCTCTGTCATTTTAATTATCAATAGTAACCAATATATGGAGTCAAAGTAGGATTAGCTGTGCCCCTATGGTTGTGTCCCATCCCATAAATAGTGAGGTAACAGTCTTCATAAGCACTTCTGCCTCTTGGCTGCATCTGGAGAATAAAACCTCCTAGAACCACCAGAAGCCAAAAAATTGGTTTACTCCAATTTCTTAAGGTGAAAACTTGGGGAGCCGTCAGAGAAGGTGAATTTCCATGCTCAGTTCCATTTCCATTCCTCAGGCAGAGAATTATGGTCCAAAGAAACCCAAACAATTTCATAACAGTGTTTGCTCTCAAATAGCATATACTGTGTGCGTAATACTGTGCTTTCTCACTACAGTTTCTAACCAATATAAGGCAGATGCTACTGCATACACTTTCAAAGAGGAATGGAGACTCAGTTATTAATCGTTTACTTAGTCTGCTATGTGGATGAGCCAGTATTGGAACCCATTCTTTCATTATGCCAAACCCCCTCATCTTTCCACCTGCCTTCATTGTTAGAAGAGTGTAGGTACAATATGAAAAGGAAAGGGTGCCCATGAAAATCAGAATCTAATGTTGCTGGGGAAGAAAAGTAGACAGATCCTGGTCTTGCAGCTTATTATTACATCAGAAATGTGAATAAGATTAATTAAAATGTTGTAGAGCTATCAATCTCATTGAAGAGATTGAATCTCAAACTCATTTAACCAAGTTTTAACAAAATACTGCTCTTTGGTAACATCTTTTGGTCTGAAGTTTGTGCTGCAAAAAAAGTTAGTAGACCAAAATACTTTTTAATTCACTCCTTCATTACTCTTCTGTATGTAAGAAAAATGAGACAAGACAGATTTAAGTAATTGACAGCATACTGGAAGTATAAAAATAACAGATTGTATTAATATTGACTTTTAAAATACAGTAAAGTGGTATTAGTTGGTAGATCATAAAGTTTATCAAAATGCCTGATTACTACAAAATAATAATTAGAATAAAATTATAAGATAAATGGAAGTGAAAGTAATTCAGACTTATTAAAGTTTTTAAGTATTACAGGTTATTCATAAGAAAAGAACAGTGAAAAGTTGCAAAAGATGGTATCACCAAATATAATGGAAATAAGAATAAGAAGTATTATATTAGGCCACAATAGGGGTTGTTTTAAAAAACTAACAAAATGAACTTATTACTTTCTTAAATTAATGCAAAATAGCAAATTGGAAATAAAACAAGTTTTAAACAGTAAAAGAAATTTTAAAACATAGAGGATATTATAAACTAGTATAATTTTCTGATAAACTAGGATTTGACCCCAGTGAATTTATTAACTTTTTCAAATGTTTAAGGAAGAATAATTTTATGTATCATGAAAGATGATTTACTATTCCATTTTGAGGTACATATGGCTTCAATACTAAAAGCCAAGCATTCTTAAAAGGGTTTCGTTCTTAGCAAATGCAAAATGAAAAGGAAAATATTGGTAAATAATACATCAACAAAAGTATTTATTTATTTTGACTCAGAATTATTGGGCTGATGTTCAGCAGAGCAGCCATTACATCAACATAAGTAGAATAAAATGGCAAAAATCCAAAGTATTAGCTCCAGCCAAAGTTAGTCAGTCTTAACTTTTTAAAAATTTATCGTTCATCTTTGATTTAATTATCTTTATTAATGACTTCATGTGCTTTTCTTAGTGTGATAATTACCTTAAGAACTAATATATTGGGAAAACGTTTCTCAGTTCAAAATTAAACTATGTTGGCACCATTTTCTTTATATAGGGTTGAAGAAACTTGTCATTGTGATAAAGAAATTCACAAAATGAGAAAGATAAGAAAGCACCACAAATTTTATTTTCTATTTACATGGCTTTATAGCTAGCTAAACTTATACTGTCATATAAATCTAACAAGAGACTAATTGAGGAAGTTGCAGGATATTTGGTTAAAAATCTCAATTCTAGATTCTTACAGTGACTGCAAGTTAAAAGGTGTTTGGGTATTAATATATATGAACCATTTAAAGTATGTTATGCAACTATATTGAGACAATTTAAGAAAAATGCTTAAATAGAAGCAGGTTGCAGGAGCTAAATTTAAAATATGTGCATACTCCCATGAGAGACATCCTGGTATAATGGAAAAATCGTACATGTGGAGTCCTTACATCACATCTTATTATTGTCTCATCTTGAGAAAAGCACCCTTAGCTTGCAGTTTACCACCCATAAATTAGAAATAGTGATTAACTGTGAGGATTAAGTTAGTGAACATGAAATCATTGTCCAAAGGAATGCCAACATATGATATTGGTGTGTAAATTTATTGTAATACCATTAAATGTTCCTACTGGATGTTTCATGTAATTTGACAGAATCGTGGGAAATTTTCTAAGCAAGTAAACAGGTAAAGTTGTTTTTAAATTAAAAGAAAAAATGGGAGTTTTGCCTTCAAGTCTTTGAAGCATTTCTTTGGGTGACTTTTCTAAACACTGTGGTGGTGAGCAGATAGCTTAACTAATATTAATAAACACTGAGAAAAAAAGTATTTAATAACCATTGTTAGAAAGACTAGCTGTTTCATTGTGAACATAGATTCATATCATATGATAAGATATTCCAGTTGAATTAAAAAGTTAAGTGTTAAAAGTAAAAATATTGCAACTGTCATTTCAATAATGGTGCCAAGGAACTTGATGGCAATACGAAATATTGACAAGGTAGGTCAACTAAAAAAAGATGAGAAATGCATAATAAATTAAAATAGGAATAAAAAGGGTATTTGCATTACATAAGTGGTTAATAATGTTTTAAAAGTGTATGAAAATCCTTAAGGCTTTGTCCTCTTTATTAGGTAAATATAGAGAGGATAGGTTACAAATGAGAAGATGTTCAAGTTAACAAATAATTAAAATGATGTTCAAGTTAACAAATATTTAAAAAGGAGATTTAAATGACTTTGACCTAGTTCTTGCTATTAAGCAAAATTTTTAAGTTTGTATGTCTCCATACCAATAGCACTATATATTAGTAGTCATTTTAAAGTACTTTTTAGAAGACTAACAAGACTTCTGTAACTTATTTTTTTTTTAACATACTAAATCACTTTGAGTAGCAAATGTATGCCTGGGAAAATATTTTAAAGAAAAAAGTTACCTGTAGCAGTTCCTTTCATAAAATTTATTTATTTTTTTCCTTTCATACAAATTTCCTTTCATACAAATTTAAAAGAAAATTAATTGAGAAATGGATAAATTTTGATGTGTTGCTGTTACTATCATAACATATAGCCATTAATTAATATTGATATATGTAAAATTCTATGCAAAACTGAGAATCAAAAAATGTTAATTAGAACATAAAATTATATTTACTGATTATATTCACATAAAATTGTATGTATCTGTTGAAAAGAACCAGAAGACATTTAAGTAATTGTAGCTTAATAAGGGGTTCTTCTTTTCTGTAAACTATTGATGTGTAAAATAAATAAAAGATTAATTGTAAATTGGATTACTGAATTGTTGAGAAAATTACTGATTTCTTAGAAACTACTCAAATTCTCTTTTAATTTGAAAAAAAAATCTTTGTCAGTATTAAAGCCAAAAAAGATAATCTCCAGAAATGTGTGGCAGAAAGTTTTATAGGTCTTGGTGGAAAGGAATTCTTGGTCATGATGGACTTTATATCTTTCATAACTTAATTGCCCAGCCTTAAGGAATGATAATAGAAGTGCATTCCAGGACATCAGCAGACAGACATTGCATACTAACGAATGGCCGCATATCCAAGAATAGACATAATTTGGGAGTGTTAGAGCAGAGAGAAGGCTGGATTCATAAGAGGTGGCCAAGCCTTGGCTGAGTGGGGTCTGCAGGGAGACCTGTTTTGAGGACAGGTCTCAGGACTGAGGATGCAGGCAGACCCTTTCTTCCTGTCCCTGAGAGTCCAAATCAAGGTGATTTAATTCAACATAGGGTAAACACCTATTGGATTATAAGATCCAGAAATATAAAAATGAACAGGGTAAATTCTACCTGAGGAAACATTCTGTTTGGAATGTTTAACTTAAGATCCCTTTTACCTTTATGAGTACTTAAGACCTTTTCTACCCATCAGAATTTCAGTTGTAGCTACCAATATTCCCCTTCCCCTAATCCACAAAAGAAAAAGATGCATGGCATTTCTTTTAAAGGGTGCCCAAATCTTTTATTAGATCCTTGGAAACAGGTGGTTAAAAGGTTAAAATCTGTGTCAGCTAGCACTTTCTGAAATCTATTTCAGCTAACAATTATTTAATTAGTATGGTAGTCAGAGGCTTTCTGCCCTGCTTGGGGTAAAAGCAAAGAGAAGGTAGAAGAAATTGGGTCTAGAAGCCCAAAGTATTGGTGGTTTGGAGAGTAAGAAGTGTGAAGAAATCTTAATGAGAGAAGTTTTAATACCAAGAAATTCTCTGGTAATGATTAGTTTAATTTGCTTTTATCTGGATAGACCAAGGGGGAAGCCCTGCTTTTTAAATGTATACCTTCCGTATAAAGAGGCATTGTTTCTAGCATAGTTCCTTTCCATTTAACCAACCCCACATGTATTCACATTTCAACAGAAGAGGGTGTAGTTCCTCCGATTTTCTATCAGGTGTGAATAATACAGAACATGACTCACCTGAAAGATGTTGACTAAAATGAATATTGTGACAGCAGTTCTACTTCAGCATGTATAGGACTGCTTTTCTGACAACTCTGTGAGCCCAAGGATAACTGCAGAAGGTAAGAAAGGGCAAGTATTTATACTTACTTTATAGATGAGACCTGAAGAATCAAAGTAAATTGCCTAAACTCACTCATAATTAGTATTGAGATCCATTAGTAAGACTTGAAATGCTACTGTTCCATTTTGTCTCCATCACAAGATAGTCAATTATTGCATATGTAAGAGTGCATAATACCTTGGGTTCAATCCCCAGTCCATGTCCCAGTTCCTATGTTCAGTTTTGGGAATACAATGTGATGATTGTAACTACCGCAGAGCACTTATCATATGCCGTGTACTAACTCTTAAGTTCTTGTTATATGTATTTAATCCTCATGACAATCCAATTGGTAGGTACTCTTATTATTCCCATTTTACAGTTGGAGAAACAGACACTTAGAAGACAAAGAACTTGACCAAGATCAATGCTGTGCTGGTAAGTGGTAGAAGAGGAATTCAAATGCCAGGCAGTCTAACACCCTAAACAAAATATGACCAAGATGTGATGTGGTATCTTCAGAAAATTTGTCAGATTAAATCTGACACAAGGAAAGTTCCAGAAACTGGTTTTTCTTCAACATACTGTTTCATGTTTTCAAATAACACCCGGAAGGGTAGTAATGTTTACGTGTAAGATGAGAAATGTGACTCAATAACTCTCCCAAAATTATAGAATTAAGTAGTGCAACTCTCAATCTATTGGGATTGACATTGTGCAACTAACCACTATATTAATCAGGTTGTAATAATCACTATAATGTAGGCATAGATAAACTGATGGATGCACAGAGAAGTTACTTTTGTCTGATTAGGAAACTCTGAGGATGCGTCAGAAAAGCAAAGGTATTTGACGTGGACCTGAAGCTTGAAAGGATTTCTACAGAGTGCTGTGGGAAAACATTCTGTGCAGAAAGAATGGCAGAGACAAAGCATGCAGGCATCGTGGTCATGGTCTTCCTGGCTCAAGCATGGAGAGCCTGGGCTGATGTGGAGAGGCAGGACACATGGGATAGGGGCCAAAGCATTGGTAGTCTTGAATAGCATACTAAGGTTGGGACTTTTATTAAGTGGATAACACTGTGCAAGGATTTTCTACCTAAGATCTGTGTTTCAAAGGTTAGCCTGGTGGCAGTGTGAAGGAAGCTGGAAAGAAGGTACAGAAACTGGATGTAGATGATTGGTAAGGGGGATGCATGTTGATCAAGTCTGGGTAGGGCAGGGAGATGGAAATGAAAGAAACAGAATGATTTGGAGGTAGAAATACAGGACTTGGAGAATGATTATATGTCCCACATAAGGGAGACAGAATAGGAAGTTGAAAATAGCTAAAATTTCATCTTTGGTATTTGATTAATACATTTAACCAAAACTGGGAACAGGTTTTGAAGAAAAACAAATGGACTTAGTTTTGTTCATACAAGGTAATCGATATGATTTCAGAAGGTATTGGAGTGCAATTTTTTGCCATGCTAAGGAGTGTTCACTTCATCCTAGTAGAGAAACAATGTTATTAAACAAGGAATTGAAATGGTTGCATTTGAGGGATGTGTGTGTTTCCCTCTTCCCTCACCCAGACCCAGTATGTTTGGAGGATTCCAAAGGAGGCATGATTGCAGACCAGAGTCTAGACAGAAAGCTATTACGGTAGTTTGGCAAGAGATGGTAAGGATCTAAAGTAGGTCAGTAGAGAGCAAAGGACAGATTTAAGAATTATTGAAAAGATTAACTCAGCATGACTCAATGGTTGCACATGAATGCTGCAAGAAAATTTAGAAAGAGCTGGTAGATATAGACCTGGAGGGAATACAGACATAGTGCCCAGGCTGAATTTAACATAGTAACTCCTGCCTTTGGATTAGTTCTGGGTTAGAAAGATTACTTTTCTAGAATTCCTAAGTGCACTACTTTTTTTCTCCTGGGTTTGTGAAGAATCAAGGATTTGAGTTAGGTACTGCCAATACCTTGATTACCAGAGAATCTGTCTAAGATCTGGCCAAATAGAGAAAAACCTAAGCCAATGATGCAAGAAGGAAAACAAAGTCCTGATGACATTATTTCAGACCCTTGTTATGTGGCTCATATCTTATTTCTATTGGGCAACTGTGGCTAAAACAATTGCCACCTGTACTTTCAGTTACATAGATAATTAATTTGCTTTTTCCTTAAAGAAAATAAATATGGAATAGAAATAGCATATAATATAGGAGGGAGAGCCAGGTGTGTCTTGCATGCCAGTAATCCCAGTGACTTGGGAGGCTAGGCAGGTAGAACCCAAGTTCTAAGCCAATCTCTAACTTAGTGAGATCCTGTCTCAAAAAGTGCCCCTTGGTTCAATTCCTAGTACTGGGATGGAGGGGATAAATATGTATACATACATACACACATACACATATACATATATACACACATGAAAAGTGTTATAGAAACCAAGAGGAATTTCAAAAAAGCCTGGTCCAAAGTGATAATATTGCAAAGAGGTGGGGTAAACTAATGTTTTAATGATTTGTCAGTTGCATTCAGGGTCAGTAGGTACATAGAGGACAACCATAATTAGTTGCAGAGTGGCTGGAGATGAGTTGTCATATTGTGACATATGAATGAAGGAATGAAATGAACATCCAAGAATATGTTACAAGGGATTTAATTTCTGTTCTTGTGGGTATTTTGTAAGTTGTATTGAAAGCACTGAAATTTTGTATACTTTCTCATCCTAGTATTGCCAAGAATTATCTCAAGGATGAATATAAAAATATAGCTGTGTGAATTATAATGTCCATTACCAATACTTGGTGTGTACTATATGGCAGGTACTATTATAAGTGCTTTATGCATATAAGTTAACTCAGTCTTCATCCCAATTCTGTGGGGTACTTGAGTAGTATTATTACCCTATTTTACAGTAAGGAATTTAAAACACCAAGATATTAACTTGTTCAGAGTCACACAAATAATGGAGGATACGGAACCTGAACCTAATGTCCTTGATCTTTATGTTATTATTGTCTCTCCCCAAAACACTGTTAGAAAGGTGAGAAACTGAAGAAAATACAAAGGATTCTTGTGAATCCTTTGTGTGAAATCAGGAAAAGCATATGCTCTAGAAATCAATATACCACTGAGCAACTCATTCAGGATCCAGAGCTTGCAAACACTTTGCTCTTCAGAAGCTGGTCAGAACGAATCCCATCACATCTCATCTTTGTTTAGGTCCATCCTTGGCAAAGGAGAAAACTCCAATTGGCCATGATTGGACTCACATTTTTTTTAATGGCTCATATATTTCTTGATCTGGTCCAATCTTGAACTCCTATTGCCCTCTGGAGCCTCACCTCATAAACAGTAAACTCTTCTAAATCTTCAACAGCTCAACATTTTCTCTACCTGCTTACTTTAATTTAACTCTAGCTGTCCCCAAGGACCCTAACTTTCTACCTCTTCCAACTGCCTTTCTTTTAACACTCCAGATACCCCAGGACCAGATACTAGAGTAGGTGACACATTGTGTATCATTGCTGCTTCCAAAGCATTACTCCCTTGTTCTATAAAACCCTTTGCTTCATCCACATTCCCCCATAATGTTCAACTATCACACAGACGTGCAAGCAATATAAAATCTTTTTGGCTATCACTTCTCTCATTCAGTGTTGAATCGTTTCCATCAGTTGAAAGTCTAACCACGATCCCCAACTTGTGATTTGTGATTCATTTTTCTAGTGTTTCTTTTAAACGCCAACCTTCCAATCGTCTTCTACTTTCTACTTCCACATTCTCAATGATTTGTTTTATAAATTATTTAAATACAGGAAACTGCAAATGATAATACAAGTGTCCACATATCTACTACTCAAAGTGAACATGTTAATATTTCTAGATATGTTCCAATCCATCTTTTAAGGGTTAAAATACTACAGATAAAATCCATATCTATGTATTCCTTCTTTCAGTTCATCTCACTTCCTTCCCACAGGTCACCACAAACATGCATTTAATGTGAATCCAAGCAGTGCCTCAGTCCTTTTGCTCAAAAAATTTTAAATCCATTTTCTCCTCTTGAGCATCAGGTTATTCCCTGGGTTTCACTCTAATATAATCAATTCTTCAAAACATATCCTTGTAACATGTCTTCCTACCCAAAGTACAGAATGTATCTAGGACTACAGTGATTGATATATTAACTATTGGTCACACATGTCTCTGGAGCACTTGAAATGTTGCCAGTCTACACTGAGATGTCAGTGAGAGTCAGAATTTCAACACATGCATTTGGGAAAGATACAAGCATGCAGTCTGTAAATGTTAAATATTATTAAAATTAATCGATTTCTTTATACTTTTTTTAAGGGAGGCTACTAGAAGAATTTAATCTATGTGGTTCACAGCATTTTGCTACTAAATAGCACTGCTCCAGGGTAGTAAATCTGGAATTTCTAGGCATGTATATGCTGGGCAAATTTTTAAATTGTTTTTGACCTCCTTCAGTCCTACCCCTTTATGTAAAGACTTCCCAGTTCCCCAGTTCTTGGGACCTTCCCCCTCCCTGAGTGCCTATGATATTTCATCTGCCTGTCTCATTTGGCATTACAGCTATACAAGTTTGTATTCTGGTTTGTCTTTTTATGTTGCTTTTCCTCTTCTACATTAAGGACTATATCTTATGACTTGGCTTTCATAGCATTAAGCTCAGGGCCTTACACATTAGGGCTACTCAAAGACTTAACAAAGGCTTAGACACCCCTGACTTGTTGATTGTCTGCTTTTAAGCTGTGATTTGTCCTAGAACATGTATTTATGTAGAATATGCCTGAAGTTTCATGTGCATCAGACTTTGCTTTGATCTCCATCATAGGAGAGAATGAGGAAGTACATCATTTTACAGTTTGCCTCCTTTTTCATGATGACACTGTCTGCCCAACACTACCCACTGGTCTCTGGAGTCTGAGTAACTGTCTATCCCAGGACAAACATCACATGTACAAGGCTTCTCAGATTCCTAAGGCCTTTTTTTCAGCCATTTACTGAAATGTTGTGCCTCCAGTTCTAAAAATCATGCCATTATTATAGTTTATTGAATTATAACAAACAGAAGATTTGCAAAAGACAAGCTTGGAATAAATAAAAATCTTGTGAAAAATCAGAGCTGCCTACATAAACTGGAAAACTGCCCTTTATCCTGTCACCCTCACTGGCTCTCCCACTAGGTAGTTTTGTGCGTGACACTATCTGCAATACTGCTTGTGAAATGTCAACTCAAACCCACAGTTTTGTTTGGTTTTTAAAGGGAGGCAGTTTGCAAAAACTCATTGGTAGGTCCTGAGCATCAGATAGGAAAAAAGGCAAGCAAGTTTTGGAGCCCAGACTGAGGCAACCAGGAATTTTTCCTGAAAGTTTGAAACCTGAAGGTGCCAGGGGATGAGGGAATGTTGATTTAGAAAGATATCTAAATAATGAAAGATTTCAAACGTTAAAGACAGCACTGATTTTTAGTGTAGATGGTATTTCCTTCCCTGGGGTCAACTTCAGTTATATATAAAAATAAATAAATATGTATATGTGTATACACACACACATACTGCTCTCCTTTCTGGGGGCTTGAGATAAATCACTTTATTCTCCTATATCTTTTTTTTTTTTTTTTCCTTTTGGTACCAGGGATTGAACGTAGAAGTACTGTACCGCTGAGCTATATACGTGGCCCTTTTTATTTTTTTATTTTTGAGACACAGTCTTGCTAAGTTGTTTAGGGCCTCACTGAGTTGCTGAGGCTGCCGTTGAACTTGTGATCCTCCTGCCCCAGTCTGCCTAGCTGCTGGGATTACCACCACATACAACTTTGTATTTCTTATAGATGTTGACTTCTTAGATGGGATTTTAAAAGCCAAAACAGAAAAAGGGGGAAAAAAAAATCCAAAGGTGTAAACAAAAGAATATCACAACAAGGAAAGAAAACTTTAAATTGCTAAAACTCTGCCACATGTGTGAAAGCCTTCTTATTGAAGAGAATCATTCCATAGAATACCAAGGTCCTTAAATATGTCTCTGGTCCTAGAACACTGTCTGTACAAAGAGACAGAGAATGGCAATGTTGTGGGTCTGCTGCAAAGGACAGAGATCATGATGCAAAGACTTCAGGAGTTGGAGCAGAAATGCTCTGTGTCAGAGGTGAGAGAAGGCTGCCCCTCTACACTGATTAGTTTGGGAGCTCACTGCACAATCAAAAGGAATCTGCAGTGCATCTTGGTGTAGCATTGACATTAGAAGAATTCTGGGACAACTGTGGTGATTACTTTTGTGTCTGCACTAGTGATTGTGTCTGTGGAGGAAAATTCTGGGAGATGAGCAAATAGCCATCAGAATATATTAAAAGAGATCTGACCAATCATTCTAAAAGTCAGTTAAAATCATAGATGGTAGGGCTGGGGATATAGCTAACTTGGTAGAGTGCTTGCAAGCACAAGGCTCTGGGTTCAATACCCAGCATCGCAAGAAAAAAAAAACATCATAGATGGTGACTAGGGATGTAGCTCAGTCGTAGAGCTAGCATGCATGAGGCCTTAGGTTCAGTCCCCGAAACTGACTGAAAAAAGAAATCATCAGTGGAGTCTTATACACAGATTCCCAGGTTCCATCCCAGGCCTACTGGATCAATGTCTTTGAGGGTTAAATCTTGACACTGTCATCTTTAATAATCTCATGGGAGATTTGATATCTGACTATTTCAAGAGCTGACCTTTGGAAACAGTATTCCTACTAAGGGAAAGAGACCGGCTGCTTTGATCGAGAGGTTTTTATTTTTTACTTTATTTATTTTTTTTATTTTTACAAACTGCATTTTGATTCATTGTACACAAATGGGGTACAACTCTTTGTTTCTATGGTTGTGCACAATGTAGATTCATACCATTCCTATAATCATACATGTACATAGGGTAATAATGTCTGTCTCATTCTACCATCTTTCATGCCCCCGCCCCATCCTCCCTCTCATTTCTCTCTATGTAATTCAGAGTTCCTCCATTCTTCTCTTACCCCCCACCCTCCCACCCACATTATGCATCATCATCCACTTATCAGAGAAAACATTTGGACTTTGGTTTTTGGGGATTGGCTTATTTCACTTAGCATTATATTCTCTAATTTCACCCAGCATTATATTCTCTAATTTCACCCATTTACCTGCAGATGCCATAATTTTATTCTTCTTTATGGCTGTATAATATTCCAATGTATATATATTCTACAGGTTTGTTATCCATTCATCTATTGAAGGGCGTCTAGGTTGGTTCCACAATATAGCTATTGTGCCTGCCACTTCCAGACCCCGGCCTACCCGTTGGAGAGGTTTTTTAAATTCAGGGTTGAGAGAGAGAGTTAAATCCACACTAAGCCAAATTGGACAACATGAAAAAGAAGGTTGAAGTAGAATGTGAATGTTGTGGGAATCTGCCTTGCTCTAACACCTACACATTTTGCTTTTTGGTCTTGGGCAAAATGCCTCATATTTGTAAACTCTCCTCCCCAACCTCCAATTTTTCTCTAGTTCTTCCTTTGGCATTGTCGGAGCAAAATGACTAAGGCTTTCAAGGAAATTATATTTTCTCATCGATTGAAAATACCCAACCCTGGTCACCAAGAAGATGGGTTTTATTTTTACTCCTACATAACCACCCACCTGACAAATTAGTGCTTTGAACATCATGCATCTGTTCTAGTATTTCATTCTCCAGGTTATTTAGCAATTGTGTCTGACAAGCTTATTTTCTATCCCCACTCTCTGTTTATCATATTTTCTAGTGGATTAATTAATGCACACACAAAAAGCTTTTCATCTTTGAGAAAGAAATAACACTGATCCTCTGACTATTTCAATACTTTCCACTCAAGTCAGTAGCAAGGTAAGAGGAAGTGACTTAAATTGGAATTGGTACCATCTCACCTGCTATATAACCTAAACTGTGGACTCTCTTGAGAGTTTTGTAAATTATTAAATGACTGAAAAAAAATTAATTAGGTACCTCTTAGATACACTCATGTTCATTCTTCTGTCTTTTTTTTTTTTTTTTCCTCCTCTAGTGCTGGGCAACACATGCTAGGCAACCATTCTACCACTGAGCTACACCCCCCAGGCCTTCCTCATATTTTTTAATTTGCTCTTCTGTGTTATCAGATTTTCTTCCTTTGGTGCCAGATAACCTAGGAAGGAACACTTAGAAACTAGACTCGTGATTGCAAGCAAGTGAGTATTACACAATTTATTCATATGTTGAATTTTTTTCATGAAATTAAAGAGACCTGAAGCTTCTCCATTGATCACAACTACCTTGCCAAGTGATCTCTCCCTCTTGTGTCATTCTCACCACAGTGCCATTTGCTATGATGTGATAGAACTAGGGAGGCCCTTGCCAGAGCAGGTGCCATGTTTGGACTTGCAACCTCCCAAACTGAGAGCTAGTAAATAAAGCCCCTTTCTTTATAAAGATCCCAGACTCAGGCATTTTGTTATAGCAACAGAAAAGACAAATACAGTTTCCTTAGTGTAATAATTACCCATCCCCCCATTTTGAGCTATCTTGTTCAATATCCTTCCCTGATAAACAGTCATAAATAAGGAATAGATACTAATGGAAGCTGTCCCAAGAAGAGGGCAACCTTTCCCTTGTTTAGAGTATAGGGAGTTAGCCAATTATTAGAGTCAAATCAGAGGCAAGGTAAACAGTCTAAACCTGGAATATCTGTCCACATGGGACTATCAGAAGACAAGAAGCTGGAGGGGTTACAGAATGTGAGATCTGGCATGAAAATAATCAAAGATAATAGAAGGAAGAGAAACCTAGAATGATTTCTGAGTTGCTGCACTGGTGCCCAGGGAGGCCCACACCAAGTGCCTCACCAGCTATATCAACAGCTAGTTGCCTTGGGCCTGCTATTTAAAAATCAATAGATTTAATGTGAAAAAAGGTACTCCCTTTTCAATACACAAGAAACACCATCAGAGGGTAGTGAAAGAACAACTGAGTCAGCAGTAGAGACATTTGAATGGGGAGATGCTAGTCCATAGATCTATCATGAGGACTGCCTCTCATTGATCCTCTTTTGGAAACTCATTGTTTCTTTTGTTAAGGGAGCGTCAAGGTTTTGATGCACTACAAGTATTTGGGAGGCTGTGTTTCCAAGTGGCAGTCATAAATTCATTCAAACTAACCTGAAATCATAATTTTTTAACCCCTGGAAATCTGTGCTGGAACTGAATCCTTGTGTACTAAAGAATATTAAATATAAAGAATTTGTTTTTGGAATAAATCATTGAAAAATTGGATTTGATAAAGGGAGGGAAGCAGATATTAAAATGAAATTGTTAATTAGGACTAATTTTTCTGCCTTAATAGACATCCAGTAAGTACCTAAAAGATGCACACTAAAATACAATCATCTTTTCAGTGTTTTAGAGAAATGCTTTTATTGATTAAATGAAAATTTCTCATTCTAGCAGTCAGGAAACATTATCAGGTGAAGATGGTCATCTCAAATTTCCTCTACAATTCTTCAACTTAAAAAAAAATTGTGTTTACAGAGTAACTTCTTCTGATATCAGAGATAAACATGGTTATAGAATATGTAGTGAATGGGTGAATTAAATCTGCTTTCTGAAGAGCCCACTTCACTAATACAAAATGTTTCATAATTCCCAAAGGAGAATTAGAAATCAGCATAGCACTGATATTGAAAGCAGCTGTAGGATTTGAATCTTGGTCGTGTTAATTAGCTCATGACTTTGACAAGGTTCTTAACTGTTTTTGCCTGTTTCCTCAGTCATAAAATAGTGATTGTAAATAATCTCTACATGTCTCACAAAATTCTTGTGAGAATTGAATGAGATCACACAGGGAAACTACTGAGAGTAGTGCTTGACACATTGTATTTTCTGTAAGTGGACTTGAATTACCATGATCATTAAAAAAGGGTGGGGAAGCTTCCTCAACACGTAAGCAAAAAGCAACAAAACAAGATCTCAAAGAAGAATTGGTTACTTAAGAAAAAGCTTTTTCAAGCCTAGTGAATATACCATTTTTCCATAATGTCCAATTATGAGTAGAGCTACTGATAATAAAGTAGCATCTTTATTAAACAGCTCTTGAATAGTTTCATTTCCATTACTGTATGTGGATGAACATAATTGAAATGCATCCTTAAAATTTTCTATCAATCAATATGTCTGGAATGAGCAATTGGAATTTTGACCAGTTTGAGAAAGTGTGCATGTGCTTAGTTTAGACTTTATAGACTACTACCTGGTCAACTCTTAAAAACCACAAGGCAGGTTTACAGAGAATTTGAAACAGAGTCCATTCAGTGATTTGTTCAAAATGACCTAGATAATCCATGATGAAGTGAATTGTTCTCTAATCATCTTCCCCAATCTATTTCTCTCATTCCTTTCCAACTCATTGTGACACCATTCCTTTGTTTATTCAAGCCAACAATACACGATTTCTGTGATTCTTTTTCATTCATTCTCACAGCCAACAAAGACTCACTTTCTTAAATTTATTGGGTCCTCTTTTCTCTCCTTCCCCAGTGCCACTGTAGTACTTCAGTTCCTCATCATAGTAACTGTATTTCTCCACTAGGGTTACCTATCACCAGACTTGTTCTCCCCACAATTCTTTTTCCTCATTGTAGCCAGAGGGAACTTTTCATAAGGAAAATATACAAAATCAGAAGAAAACAAAATTCTGTAGAACTGCCCAGCGATAAGAGTGAACAAAATCAGTTTAATGGCTTCTGGAGACCTTACAGATACATTCCAAACTCTTCATATGATACTGATATGTCTTCCTGGGAGAGTCCTGGCCTTTTACTTCTGTTTTCAGAGCTCTCTGCTTCTACCATTTTGAATTTTTTGCAGAAACCCAAATGGTGCACACTTTGTCGGGTGTTTATGTGTTAACGTGAGCTCTCACCCTTTTTCTCTGCTTGGTTCAATTGTACTTACTCTTCAAGACTCCTTCTGGTTATAACTGCTTCCCACAGAAGGCCTTCTCATGAGTTGGATATTCCTCCTGCCACTCTTAGATGGAATTGCTCTTTCTACCCACTTTTCTGGAGTAAGTGTTTCTCCTTGAAGGATGGGCCATATTATAATAACTTTTTAGTTTAACAGATAGGGATTGAGTGATGTGGGTCAAGAGTCAAGAGTTACCTGTTCTTAAGCACTTAATTCTCTTTAGAATAAACTTGCTTTTCTGTAGTCCAGACATTTGAACTATAATAGGCTATTCATTATGACCATCCAGTGGCCAAAGTAAGAAAATGACTTTATTTTTGGGTGTTTGTACATATTAATAATAGACTCATCATATATTTAAGTTCCAGAGCTCTATCCACTCCTGTGACTCTTGCCCACTTTCTACCACTTAAAACTATTTTACTTCCAACCAACTATACAATAATATTGCCATAAGCATTACTAATTTACTAATCATGTTCACATTTTCATTTAATAGACACACACACACACACACACATACACACACGATGAAACCCCATTTTGGTTCTGTTATCCCTATTTTACTGGTGAGCAAATTGAGGATCAGGAATGTACTTTTCCTAGAGTCACAGGGAAATTATATAAAGAAACTGAAATTTAATCCAGGACTTGGTTTCAAACATATTCCCCCATAAATCATTTATCACATTGTTTCAAAATTATTTATTTCTATTTATAACTCATTTTTGTTTTCACAATGTCTAGCACAGTGCCTCCCATGCTATATATGTATTATATATGTTCATTGGTAAATGTTGAAAAAATGCATAACCTTCACATTGTATCACACAGAACTATTTGATTCAAACTGATGCATGGAGATAAATTTGAATGCCTCTTCAATCTGTGCTTTTGAATATACTATATCCTTGACCTTAAAGTATCCTCACCCTTATCAACTTGATATAGTCCTCTCATTCATCAGTTCAAACATTATTTCTCTTAAGCCCTATCCCTTTATTTCCCCAGAGATAAGTACTTCCTCCATTGCATTCTCCAGCTCCTTGGACACAGCTTTTTCAGCACTTACCACATTCCTGTATTTATTTGCTTACACAGCTGTCTTCTTCAGGCTGAGATCTTTGTCAGCATTTTAGGCAGAGGGAATAGCAGGATCAAAGCAGCCAGCTCTGAACACACCTGAGAGTTTGAGGCTCAGTGTCCATCCTGATGTGAGCAACACAACAAGATAAGATTTGATTTTTAGAGACTACAGTCTTCAGAATAGCTGGAGGCGTGTAAACTCTTTCCTATGGCTATGCAAGGAGAGTTTTATAATCCTCAGTTTCTCAACTCTGAATTTTCATTCAGTCTTTCCTAGAGATCAGTTGCCTGTTTTCAAGGCTTTTCCTCAATCATCCTCCCACTTTAAACCAAAAGACAAACTCCTCACCCTTCTCAAATAAGATGAAATCTTACTGTGGAGAATTGCCAATGAGTGGGCGTGGGAGGGTTTCCTTTGTTTGAAAAACAAAGGAAAAATTTTTAATATTGATGAAAATATTGAAGGAGTGAATGATCTCTCAAGTGGTTTTCAGTAATTTGATTTTAACAAAAGTAAATTGTTAGATGGCAGATTATTAAAAATAATTTTTTGGCAATAAGCACTATGATTCTTAGCATATAAATTCAGAGGGTTTGATTAATTTAATATAGAAGGAATATTCCTATAATTAATAAGAATTGAATAGGAAGGAACTCCTTCCATTGCTACTGATACTGATCTTGGAGATAAGCAACAGGTCCTTGTTCCCTCAGTGTTGAAGATTAAACACCCAAGAAACACCAAGGCAAGCCTAAAAAGCAAGTTTTATTTAAGAAAGAGAGGGACCATAGACTTTGAAGAGAGGGGGGCCGGGGGCTGGGTGTCCGTGGGAGTGGGTGTGTCTTGCTCTTTTATAGACCCCAGAACTCTCCACCTCTTCTATGTACATGCCTAAGAACAAAAGGAGCAGGAGCACAGGGGAAGTCTTTATCAACTCCTCCTGCTGGGAAGTGTGATCCTGGAGGTTAGCTGTTAGCAACCCACTTCTTTGATAACCAGTCCTCATATTCTCAACCCCAATCTTCATTACCCACACTGACTGCCAGACCTTCCAGCCCCACTGCCTCAGTTTGTTGAGGAATGTGACATTTCCTGTCCCTCAGACCAGGTGGGGCTATAGGCAGATAGCTTTTTGGCAAAGGAAGAAAGTGAGAGTTCAATACAGTGGACTCATTTTATAGAATTATTCTCTTAACCCTTGTGTTCATACCATCCTCATCTATATGTCCCCTTATATTACGATGGAGTGTGTGTGTGTGTGTAATCAAGAAATCTCTCTTTAACTTTATGAATAGAAGAAAATAGAAGTAGAATTGATCCATTTAGGTAGTAGTAATAGTATAATCATGGGTAGAAATAGTCTTTGCAGTGAGGGAAACCACATTGATCTCTTTAAGAAGTGTTCTGATAAGATTTTTTACTTTTAATATGTAACAAAATGTTTTGATCAGTTGTATAGTAATATAAATTGTAACTCAATTTAATTGCCTCTATATAAATTGAAAACTCTGTAAGACATTTTTTTTAAAGACTTAGAACCTTACTGTGCAAGAAATTTAAAAATTTCAACTTCAAAGTGCAACTTTTCAGAATTCAACAAGTAATTTAAAATCTCTCAATCATACCAATATATTTCTTTGAGATAAAAATTTTAGGAGAAAAGTGGAATGGATATGTAAGTTTAAATGATTGATCGTTGTTATATATATTTATATATAAACACATACATATACATGCACATATACAAGGGGATATGTATGTATATTAAATCACTAATATATTTATGAATCATTAGATACATTTGGATATATTTATAAGAGTGAGGTAATAATTTTGTTTTAAAATACTGATGTTTATATTACATAATACTTTAAACTTAATATTTAAAAAATATACATGCTTCCTTTTAAATATCTGAGCATGTACATTGTTTTTCAAAATTCGATTAGGGGAAAATGCTGGAAAACAATTTGAAGATTCCTGCTATAGACCACTGATAGCCAGGGAAGGTGTGATCAGCTTCTCACCAACCCTTCTCACCTCTCAGTCCTGGCTCCAGGCCTAGACCAAGGCACCCTTGCAAGAATTCAAGGAAGCTGACTTTGCCTTTGTAAAAGGTGCTCTTCTAGCCAGACTGATTGCCCAATCCTAATATACATTCTGTTGTTTTTATGACCCATTTTAACTTTCATCTTTTAATGAAGCCACCCTGCAGAACAGTCACTGAAGTCTACTTTTTCTGATTTGTTTTGGCACCAGACATTTAACATATGATTATATATTTTTTTACACTGTCCTCTAATGTTGTGTATGAATTAGTCTTGGCTTTTTAAAAATATAATACTGTAGTCTCATCCAGAGTAGGGACCATGCATCTCTAATTCCTTTTACAGAACCTACCCATACTACCAGTTATTGGTCACCTTGACAAATCCTGCTTCCTCAAATGTTAACACCAGTATAACACCAGAGAAACATGCTGAGGCAAGTGTAGAGTAGAAAGTAAGAAGCTTTATTGAAGGGTAGTGAAAGAAACTTCTCCCGGTAGAAGATGGGGACCCAAAGATGGAATTTGTGGGATGAAGAAGTCCTGTCCCTTTTATACATCTAAAGTTTCCTTTCTTATCCTGCATTCTTCTCCCTTTTCTTGATCATTTTCTCCTACCCTGCATAGTGACTGGGAGATGTCAGTGGAATGGGCCCAGGGTGAGCAGGTAGGATGGAAAGCCAAGGTGGAGTGTTAGGCAGGAAGGGAGTGGCAGCCCAGGGGGCCTTGATTAGTAGCTCTCTGTCTGCTCAGGAGTTGCTTCATTAACCTTTTTGGGAGGGGTGGTGTCCAAGGGTTCTGGAGACATGATCATTCCAATCTCCCAGGGCTGGTTTCCAACTTCCCAGACTCAGATTGGCCTCCATTTTCTTGATTCAACCTGATTACTTATTCTACACTAACTGCCTGTCTTTAATTCTGGCTTCACTACTCAGCATGGTGATGGGCACTGTAAGCACAAAAAGACGGGAAGCAGACCTCAATGGATTCAGAGAAGCCTTTATTCCTTTTAGGACTCAGGTGTCACTGGGACCCATTTTCCAGACAAGAAAATGGCCCTCAGTTACAGAGGGGATTTTGGTTTTATCAGGTACAATGATGTAGTCATTGGGAGCTGTGTACATGCAGTCTTGACGTCAGGGGCTAGTTGAACAGGTTAAAACTTTAATTTAGGACATTAGTTGTAAAAAGGTTGAAACTCATTATTGTCTAGGGAGATAAGAGTCCGGGATCCCCAAGGATGAGTACTCAAATCTTGCCCATTGTTATTTAGGACTAATTTGCCATGGGGAAAGTTCGAGGTTTGGGACTCAGCGTTCAGTATCTGCTCCTTTCCCTCAGAGCCCATTGTTGTTGTTGTTGTTGCTTTTTATTAATTTAATTTTTATTCACTGTACACAAAAAGAGTATAGCTATCGTTTCTCTGGTTGTACACAAAGTAGAGTCACACCATCTGTGCATTCATACATGTACACAGGGCAATGATGTCTGTCTCATTATGTTATTATTCTTATCCCCCCACCCCGACCCCACCTCTCCCTTCCTCTATGCTATCTATCCTTCCTACATTCTTGCCTCCCTTCCACCCCAAATTATGCATCATCATTCACTTATCAGAGAGATCATTCGGCCTTTGGATTTTTGGGATTGACTAATCTCACTTAGCATGACAGTCTCCAACATCATCCATTTACTTGCAAATGCCATAATTTTATTCTTCTTTATGGCTGAGTAATATTCCATTGTGCATATATACCACAGTTTCTTTATCCATTCATCTATTGAAGGGCATCTAGGTTGGTTCCACAATCTAGCTATTGTGAATTGAGCAGCTATGAACCTTGATGTGGCTGCATCACTGTAGTAATCTGATTTTAAGTCCTTTGGGTATAGGGCAAGGAGTGGGATAGCTGGGTCAAATGGTGGATCCATTCCAAGTTTTCTAAGGAATCTCCACACTGCTTTCCAGAGTGGCTGCACCAACTTGCAATCCCACCAGCAATGTATGAGTGTACTCTTTTCCCCACATCCTGGCCAACACCTGTTGTTGCCTGTGTTCTTAATAAAAGACATTCTAATTGGGGTAAGATGAAATCTTAAGGTGGTTTTGATTTGCATTTCACAGAGCCAACCCCACATAAATGAGATCATACTTGACAAAGGAGCCAAAAACATACAATAGAGAAAAGATAGCCTCTTCAACAAATGGTGCTGGGAAAACTGGAAATCCATATGCAGCAAAATGAAACTAAACCCATATCTCTCACCCTGTACAAAACTCAACTCAAAATGGATCAAGAACCTAGGAATTAGATCAGAGACCCTGCGCCTAATACAAGAGAAAATAGGTCCAAATCTTCATCATGTTGGCCTAGGACCAGATTTCCTTAACATGACTCCCAAAGCGCAAGAAATAAAAGCAGGAATCAATGATTGGGATAGAATCAAACTAAAAAGCTTTTTCTCAGCAAAGGAAACAATCAGCAATGTGAAGAGAGAGCCTTCAGAGTGGGAGAAAATCTTTGCCACACACACTTCAGATAGAGCACTAATCTCCAGAATCTACAAAGTACTCAAAAATCTTTACACCAAGAACACTAATAACCCAATTGATAAATGGGCCAAGGAAATGAACAGACACTTCACAGAAGAAGATCTACAAGCAATCAACAGACATATGAAAAAAAGTTCAACATCCCTAGTTATAAGGGCCCATTGTTATCAGGAAAGAGTGCTCTGGGAGAGGTTTAATGCTTGGCCAATTTTCTCCTCCCTCCTTCCAAGCCACACAGTCCCTCCACTTTTCTTGGGGAGCTGTCTTACAGGAATGTTATTTACCATAACCGTTCAGGCACTGCATACATACCTGATTATTTTACAGCTTTACAGGGAGAATAGGAACATCCTCCAACCCTAGTGAAATCAGTGGGAAAGGAGAAGTTGTAGTAGGTGTTGTAAAGGCCAAATAATGAATTTTGAAATCAGTACTGGATTCTCAAAACTGTCTCCACCACCTGTTGGTTCCTTATCCCTTTTGAGCCACAGACTCTTTTGCCAGAAGGAGGGATACCATATATAGAATGATTACCCTGGAGCCTGCTATAAAATTGCTGCCCTGTTGCAGTGGTCATCTTTCCCTTTTCTTTCCATAGTGCTAAGGGATACAGATGCACACAAGGAATAAATGGGCTCCCAGGTAGACTAAAATGTGTGTGTACAGAAAGTTACTATAAAGCAGGCCATTCATTCTCATCCTCCCAAGGTGTGTTCCGAAAACCAAATAGAATATGGCAAATAATTTTAGCTCAGAACCCAAATAAAGTCTTCATGAGGAGAGGAAAGCTGCTGCATATTTTGCAAGGAAGATGTAGTTGAGATAAATTCAAATGGGTAACCCTTAAAAACCAGATCAGTCTCCCATTGTCATTCATCTGTACACCCATGCTATCAGGATGGCCTGAGAAATTAAAAGTTTGCTCTTCTTAGGTTGGTATTAACCTGTCATTATTAGTCAATATAGGTATTTGCAATCAGGCACTTGAAATGTATTTTGCACAGTTATGGGCAAAAACTGTAACTATTTTTGACCTAAGCAATCAGAAGGAAAAATTCACTAACCTTTAGTACATCATCTCATCACAAAGCTGAATATTTTCATATTCAGCTCTAGCACCCTGACAATACTATTGCATCCGTCTATATGTCTTCTCCTGCCATGCCTTATGTTTTTAACTATCTCTGTATTCTCTTTACTTCATTGCACTAATTTATTCATTTTTTTAATTATCCTACTCACTAGACTTCAAATTCCATGAGGCATTTATTTTTCACTTATCTCTTACCTATTTTCTAGAATAATATTGATACATGTAGATAAGCAAAAGTTAATGACTGAATGAAGGAATGAATATGCAAATGTTATCATAGCGCACACAAGCTTATTATATCCACTTCTCTAACCCTAAGAATTCATTTATTCATCTTTAACATACATTGAGATTTACTAACGTACAATAGTGCGATCATTGGCACTAAGGTTTCTTGCCTGTGAAGGACTAAATCATATTCATTGTAAATTAAGTTAAAGTTGAAGACCAAACCATGTTTGGGCATTTAAAATCAACTTAAAAAGCAAATGCCATTATATTTAATAAGAAAGTTTATAAACAAAAGAAATCAACAATACTTCATTAGAGTTATGTCACCAATTTGAGGTTTCTAGATTTCCTTCTAGGAATATAATTAAAGAAAAGATATCACTCTTTAGATAAAAATTTAATAAAGTAAAAATATATTTCCAAAGGCAGAACATCTAATTTGATTCTTTCTTTGTCCTCACAATTATTGTAATTTGAATTTTAGTCCATTATTTGCTATTATCACTACTTTCTATAAGTGTTTCCTTACACTGTATTCTAAAACCCAATCTTCTTCTATTCACTAAAGTATTTAGTAAACATTTTTTTATTTATTCAATGAATATTTGTTGTATATATCGAACTCTGGGAATAATGTTGCTCTCTGTACCCCCACATACAAAACAAACCAACCAACCTATTACATATGAATGAATATTAACTGTTTTACCAATTTCTTTCTAGTCAAGGACCTCTTCATTTCATTTCATACTTTTACAGTAGCAGAATCACAAAATCTTATCTTATAAAGTGAATGAATCTTAAATTTTATGAAAATTAAAACTAAGGCCTGAAGAGGTTGTATGATTTGTCAGAAGTTACAGAGCTACTTAGTAGGAGCTGGGACTTGCCCATGCTTCTTAATAACCCCGTCCTCCAACATACTCTTACCTACTTCTAGAAGACCAGTCTTATTCTTAGTTTAGAGTCACTTTTCTTTAATTTCTCTCCATCCTCTCCTTCAACAAATACCTATGTTGTTGTGTTCTAGGAAGCTCCTGATTTCATTTTTTTCCCCTATATCTGCTAACATACCTTGTAGCTTTTATCTTGGTTAATGTAATCACTCTCATTAGGCAGGTTAGAAATTTCCAAGTTATGTTTTTACTCCTCTCTCTCCTTCATTACACTTATTTAATGAGCAGATGGATTCTATTGATACTAATTGCTAAATGTCTCTGAAACCCAGATTTCACTTTTGTTGCCTTTAATGATACCCTAGCTAGAGCCCATATATCCTGCCTGGACTGCTGTGATAGCCTTCAAGCTGGTTATTTGCACACTTAAATAGAATAAGAGAGTAGAAGATTTATAATTGACTGTTTCGTATAGGAAAAGGTTTTTTAAAATCTCATCTAGAAACTATGAAACCTTCTCAGAGTGGTCACATCTGCTCTCTAAATTTCTCTATCTCCTTTGATTCTAGGGCATCTCTGAATATTCTCATCTTTAATGAACCCTACTTGCCCTTTTACACCTTCATTCTCTGGTACTCAATTCTCATTCTTCCTGGAATGTGCTTCTCCTGCCTTGTACACAAATGTTTCCTTTTTTGTGATTCCTGTATGTTGTTTCACATTGTAACATTTGACCACCTTAAAGCATTATAATTGTTCACACATCTACATTCCCTTCAGACATCTGGAGCTCTGCCTCTTACTCATCTTTGGACCTTCAATGTTGGTGCAGTGACTGATAACACAGTAGGTGCTCAATAGGTGCTTGTTGAGCAAATGAATTACTCAGGAGCAACATAGAAATATACAAATGATATTCTTAAAGTGCATTTGTTGCAAAATAGAGGTTTGAATGAAGACCATGGGAGCAAAGACTTCCCCCACCTTATCAGCAAGCCTTACAAGCTCGCAGCTCCTATGCTGACATTCTAGTGGGGAGGTTAAGGCAGCCCTCTGCACCGTTTCACCCTGACCAGTCATTTTGAGTTTTGTGGAACCCATTTTGACTTTAATAGCAGACAGAAGGCAGAACTAAAGGAGACACTTGATCTAGTGCCTCTCCCTGCCTCATTTCAGTTTCTCTTTGGCAGAAAATTTAATGCAATAGTGACATCATTGGGACAGGGCTGGTTTTAGGGCTTTTATTTTTGTCCCACTGCAATTCACATGCCATTTTCTATTCTACATTTTCTTTTAGAGGTAAATACATTTCTGATTGAATTTCCTGAGGAATTTGGGGCATTATTACTCTTGAATCTTTTAACTTCTAGAGCCTGCCATTGGTCTCAGATGCTCCATATGGTATTTAAGAAATTTGTCAGTCCTCTTATATCTGTTTTCCCCTGCAGCATGCTATACTTTTCTACTTTCTCTTCTTGCAGGCATTGTTTCCATTACCACCCTAACTGTGCTGGCCTATGAACGTTATATTCGTGTGGTCCATGCCAGAGTGATCAATTTTTCCTGGGCCTGGAGGGCCATTACCTACATCTGGCTGTACTCATTGGCATGGGCAGGAGCACCTCTCCTGGGCTGGAACAGGTACATCCTAGACATCCATGGACTAGGCTGCACTGTGGACTGGAAATCCAAGGATGCCAACGATTCCTCCTTTGTACTCTTCTTATTTCTTGGCTGCTTGGTGGTGCCTGTGGGTGTCATAGCCCACTGCTATGGCCATATTCTGTATTCCATTCGAATGGTGAGTTGAAGTCCACAAATATCTCTCCCCTAAAACATGTCCAGAGCAGAATATTTTGGGTGGGAAAAAATCAAACACTTCCTACATGATGGGTAGTTGCCCAGAATTGCAGCAGTTCTAGGAGACTTTCCATTTGGCAGAATTTTGTACTCTGAGTCACTCCATGAAAAGATAAATGAGGAGTAACACTTACTTTCTCTACCTCAAAAGAAGGACAGAAAAAGGTTCTGGACAGACAAACTCAATAACAACACAACCCTACATTGTGGAACACTCTTAGAATTTAGGAACTCAAAAAAGGGAATTCCATGTTTCTCATGATTTTTTTTCCCTAAAGATCACCAATGAATCACTACAATAGAATGGCACTGGAAATCGCCTTTGAGCTATAAAGGACTAGACCTGATTACAAATAGGTTACATGTTAGGAGGCAGCAAGAAGTTGAACTAACCAGCAGTCTGGGCATGCTCCATGTACCAGTCTCCAGCTTCAGCCATGTATGGTTTCCTTACTTCTACTTCCTACTCCGTCTGCTCTCTTCTTTCATTAGAACACTCAAGTCTCTTGTTTACTTTTTCAAACACCTCTAACTTTTACCATTTGTTTTAAACTGAACCTAGTTCCAGGCATCACTGTAGACTGTCAAGTCCTACATTTCTCCTTTCTTTATTTACACCCATTTCATTGGGGGAAAAGAATCCCTGGATCAATTCAATTGTTTTCTCCAAGCCTGTAGTCAAAATGTAAAGAGGAACTGGAGGAAAAATCACTCGGACTCAGATGTCCTCTCAGCCCTGTCTAGAATCCCTATAGGGTCCACTATCTCACACCATGGCTATCAAAAATTCTCAATTTTCATTTTAATTTTTTCCCTTTTATCCTTCCTCATTAAATAATCATTCTTTTTTTGTCTTAAAGAAATTTATAAGAGAGGAAAAGAGTCTTTCATAATATTGACATATTTATCATTTTAAGTACTTTTCATTTTTTCCGTTAGATTCAGATTTCCACTTGGCAGGATATTCCTTCAGTTGAAAGAATTGTCCTTTAGTGTTTCTTGGGAGTTGCTAGAGACAACCCTCCAGCTTTTGCTTGTTCTCCTGGAAATGTCTCTTTTGTCCCTATTTTTGAGGGATGTTTTCTCAGGATATAAAATCCTGGCTGGCCTTTCTTTTTTTTATTTATTTTTTTATTTGCTTATTGATTCATTGAGCACAAATGGAGTACAGCTATTGTTTCATTGTTTCTCTGGTTGTACACAGAGTCACACCATCTGTGCATTCATACATGTACACAGGGCAATGATGTCTGTCACACATTCTGTTATTATTCTTACCCCCCCCCCGACCCCACCCCTCCCTTCCCTTTATGCTATCTATCCTTCCTCCATTCTTGCCACCCTTCCCCTCCCTGCATTATGCATCATCATTCATTTATCAGAGAGACCATTCGGCTTTTGGATTTTGGGGATTGGCTGGTCTCACTTAGCATAACAGTCTCCAACATCATCCATTTACCTACAAATGCCATAATTTTATTCTTCTTTATGGCTGAATAATATTCCATTGTGTATATATACCACAGTTTCTTTATCCATTCATCTGTTGAAGGGCATCTAGATTGGTTCCACAATCTAGCTATTGTGAATTGAGCAGCTATGAACATTGATGTGGCTGCATCACTGAAATAATCATTCTTATTTGTTAGAATAAATAAAGTCATTAGCAAGGACTTCTCATCTCCTTGCCTCCCATTATCTAGATGTCTATGTTCACACTATTTCTTCGATGCCTCTCTTCAGTTGTGAATGACAAAGGAAGTCCCCCAGGACCAAGCTAATTCTAAATTCTGATTGTCCCCCCAAGTCCCTTCCATCCCATTCTCTTTCCCAGGGACCTCTCTGAAGTGTAATGATTTTATATTTTAACATTTCAATCTCTCCCCTTTTCTTGTTTCTTTCTCTTTATCATATAGCTGTGCTAACTTAAAACAAAAGCAAAATCTACTTTCAGCTTCCTCTCCCTATCACTTTATATCTCTTTCTTGTCACTGCTAACTCAAAGAACCATTGGTGACTTTTGCTACCATATTGTCACTCTATAAATATTCATTTACCCTCTATTTAACTGAGCATCTAAAATGTGCCAATCATTTGCTGTTGTGGGTTGCATGTTGTTGCCCTCCAAAATTCAGATGTTGAAGCCTTTAACCCCCCAATGTGGTGGGATCTTTGGAAAATAATTAGGGTTAGATAAGGTCATGACAGTAAAGTGCTGCCCTTTTAAGAATAGACAAAAGAAAACCTGCTCTTTCCCCCACTCCCCTTCTGTGTGAGCGTACAGTATGATGGCCACTTTTAAATCTGGAGAAGAGACATCAGAATTAAACCTACCTTGCCAGCACCTTAATCTTGGGACTTTGTACCCTCCAGAACTGTCAGAAATAAATTTCTATTGTATTTCAAGCAGTTAGTAGCTGCTAACTGCTTAAATTCATACAGTATTTATTCCTCAAGTTATTGCAAATCTGCACCTCCATCCTCTCTCACACTCTCTGAAATAGCCTCCATTTAAGGTCACTGATTATTTCCTAAATATTAGATCCGATGGGCACATTTCTTATTTATAACTTCTACTTTCTTATGACTTTTCCCTCTCATTGATTTCAAGGACCCTTTTCTCTGCTACATTCATTGCAGACTCTCTAGTCCCATCTTCTTATGGCCCTTTCAAGAGCCTCTCTGCCTTGTTTCTCCCCAGCATTGTCTGCTTAATTCTCATCGGTTGCTACACAATGGCTTTGGGTGATTCATGTACTGTCAAGATTTCTTCTAACAAAAGTTTGATGATTTTGAAACTTTTATCTCTAATCCAGGTCTTTCTTCTGATCTCTGTTCAATCCTCACACTCAATTACCTATTGAACACCTTCACTGGGATTGTCCACAGACTTGTCAAATTCAACATATTTGGAGATTAATCTGGTATCTTTTCTACCAAATCCCCTGCCCCTCATTCCCTTTCTTACTGAATGGTCAACATTCCTAGCTATCTAACTCAGAAATTAGGGAGTTATCTTAAATAGTCATTCATCTCTTCCCCCACACCCAACTAATAATCAGTTTTATCTATTCTACTTATAGATGTTCCCATATATCCATTTTTGCCTCTCTCACTGCCACAGACTCAATTCAAAAGGATCTTAGTTCTCCTAGTTCTCCTTCCTTTATTCTTGCTTTCCTCTATCCCATATTCTGCCCACTGTAAACAAGAGTACTTGTTTTTATATATTACCTTCAGGGTTCCACTGCATTCTTGGTTAACAATAAAGCCTTTGAGTAAGACTAGCCGGTCCTGTGTGGCATCTCCTATCTACTGGTCCAGACTTATTTCTTTACATGCCTTTCCTCTCGCTACCTCAGGCTCCAGCCAACTGCAGCATTTCTTGTTCCCAGAACTTGACACATGGTGTTTTCACCTCTGCCTTAGCACATTCTCTCTCTATTGATATTGCTCCTTATACGGCCAGTTCCTCCTCTCCCCAGAAGGCTGAGATCAGGTTTTCCTGCTCTAACCCACCCTTAGGATTGGTTATTCAGCCTGCATGCTCCCATAGCCTCCTTGATTCCTTCCCTCATGTGAATCACCTATTGAAGCAAGTGTTTGTGCACCCATCAACCCTCACCCAATTGTGAAATTCTGAAAAGCAGAGGCTGAATCTCTGTAGCTGAAACTGTACCTGCCTGTAACAAATGATCAATCACTATTATTGGAATGATTATAGGGCTCACAGAGAGGGAAAGACAGGAGAAGTGGTAAAAATGTAAAGAAATTTGATTTTTAGATTGTGATATTTCCTCAAAAGAATACTCTGTGTGTACACATAATTTACCTCTATTCCTCTATTCAAAGAGGGGTGACTCATAATAGTAGTAGTGACATAACTATTCATCCAGAATAGGGCTTGTGTGAAATTTTGAAGATCTTCAGGTGTCTGGGTCAATTAAAAAGCTAGAGGGAATTCTGGAGAATTTTTCTTAAGTGGTTTATTTTTTAGGACAAATTTGTGCATGTGCTTTTGCTTTGTACACAGTAATTTTGAAATACACACAAATGGTTGAATAAAAAGGGTGAGATATGAAGTAAAGCTCTTTGTGTATGTGTGTGTTTTACAAATCTTTTATTTCATTTGGTTTGGTGTAGTTTGATTATAGGACTGAAGAAAGAAATATAGTCAATAAAATGAAGTAGAACTCTTAAATTGAAAAATTTTGAATGAGCTCAAGAAATAATGAGAGTGATGAAATAAAAAGGTCAAAAAGCTTGAAAAATGATCATGGAAAGTTCACAATGCAAACCCAAATAATCTGAAATATTAGTCAGGACCTTCTCCTTATACCAAAGAGAGTCTCGGGAAATACAGACCAATATTTGCTTAAATTAACTTCTTTATATGCATATAATTCTAAAATGATAAATGAGCATTCTGCTTTGATGAATGGTGAGAGACTGACTTGCCCAGAGAACAGTACAGATAAACCTATTGGGACCTAACAGTGGGGGCTTGGAGGAAAGATAATAGAGTGTGGTTATATACTAGCTAATTGAAACTGAAGAGTCAATAATGATGATTATAAATATTTTATAGAAACATAAAAGTGCATATAAGTATGTTGGTTTCTATAATATTTCAAATGTAAATAAATAATCTCAAAAACAACTGCACAATTTGGCTTCACATACATGTGATGAAACTGGGACTTAATTTCTGTTAATTCTCATGGACTGTTTTAAACTTCTTTTCATCTTTATTTCTCGAGAAGGTAATTGACTTGTTCCATATCATACTGGGAACAAAAGTGGTACAAATCCAGATTGTCGGATTTCAATCTAGAGCTTCTACCAGAACCCCACAACATTTCTGTAAACTGGAAGAAGGATGCCTTCCCCCAAAAGAGTAGCGTTCTGAAAAATAGAAAAATATCCTATCACATTCAATAAAACAGTTTATTTTGAAATAGAATTGTACCTCAGATAGTAACAATATCAGAAATTTAATTCTATTATAAGAAATCAAACATTTTAATTTTTGTGTTTCCCTCTATTCTTTGTCAATCTGAATATGTGAATTTAATGTGAAAATAGCTTCTTAAGTAAAATTCTTAAGTAAAATTAGGATTAGATGTTATCAATAATTTAAGGATATCAATTCATATATATACTTTAACACTATAAGCACATTTAATAATTTCTTTCTGCAATTTTCCCTTAGCTTTTATGCTAATGCTAGAACTAAAAGATTCATGTAAGAACTTGTTGAAATATAATAAATTTCCCAGTTTAAAACTATCAAGATGAAGTATCAATAGTATGCCAGATACTTTTCTTTTAAAATCAATGTATAAAGTATTTATATTTTTGTAGCAAAATTAGTAGAACTTCTTACTGTGTTCAGAAATAACCACTTTTACTTAAGAATATATTTTTGGTATGCAGAAATATGCTTTCCCTCCCCTTAATAATACATTTATGATAACAATAAGAGAAATGTCTACAGAATAGCTTACACAGAAAACTCAGAGAATTTTCTAACTTTACATGATTACTCCTCAATACTTTTAATGAGGACAAACTAGTAGAGGTGCTGATTCTAGAGGAATGAGGCTCCCTGAGTTTTATCAAGTGTCACCCTCTGCAAATAAGCCTCTGATGAAACCCACCATAAAGAAATCCCTCACCAAATCCCACTTATTAGTTTACAGTTATTAGCAGTGAATTGAAAAACACAGTAGTTTCCAGCAAGAATTCATTGGGGATTAAGACCATCTGTAGGCTTAACTGTGTAGAACTCCTGACATGACATGGGTTTGTTGCCTGAGAATTTACCAATTAATGCTCTGGATCGGAGAGTTTCCTGATCATGGAGAAATTGTTTCCATTTAATCATGACCCCTTCATACTGTCTTTTGATGATCTAGGCAGAATATTTATTTTGTCCTTATTAAACAAATTAGAAAAGTCTTAAAACCCATGGAAGGATCTAAAATACTATTTAGTTCAACCATAACATATTGGAAGAGACTGAGACCTGGGGAGATGAGGACTCTGCCCAGCTGCAGGGCTTGGTTCACAAGTCAACCTCCCAGGATCCCATTCAGTTCTCCCCATTAAGGCAGGGCCAATAATGCTAATTGGATATATTATGAAAAACAGCAAAGGAAAATGATTCTTTTCATTTCTCAACCCTTTCCTTTCTTTCTCCTTTCTGCAGCTTCGCTGTGTTGAAGATCTTCAGACAATCCAGGTGATCAAGATTTTAAGATATGAAAAGAAATTGGCCAAAATGTGCTTTGTGATGGTCTTCACCTTCCTGATCTGCTGGATGCCTTACATTGTGATCTGTTTCTTAGTGGCTAATGGTTATGGACAACGGGTCACTCCAACAGTATCTATTGTTTCTAATCTCTTTGCTAAATCCAGCACTGTATACAATCCAGTTATTTATATCTGCATGATCAGAAAGGTAAGCTTTGTAATTGATTCACCATAGGGGAGGGGTTGGAAAATATAATACTTTTATAGAGGTAATTCAGAACAGCTTCAATGATAAAAATCCAAATCAAAGATTCTACAGAAAGTAAAGGATTCAGGAAGAAATGCTAAATATTGCCAAAGAAAATAATAATTCTAGTCTTATTCCTTACTTTATTTGTGGGTTATAAAATGAAGGACCACAACCTTAGTAGGTAAATTTTAAATGCATTCACTAACAATTATTTATTGTACCCTTTCTTTCAATCCATGGGCTACAGATGAGTGCTTCTAAACTTTCATGTGTATACCACATCTGAAAATATTGTAAAACAATGCATCTTCTGATTCAGTATGTCTCAGTGCCCAATATTCTGCATTTATAACAAGCTCCTGATGTTGATCCTGATGTTTGTGTTTTCTGGGAATTCACTTTAAACAGCAAGTCTAAATGATACAATAAACAAAAACAAGACAATGGTTCTTGTTCACAAGAAACTTTTCTTTTTTAAAAAAAATTTTTTTAGGTGTTGATAGATCTTTATTTTTTTTATTTATATGTGGTGCTGAGAAGCAAACCCAGGGCCTCACACATGCTAGGCAAGTGCTTTACAATTTAGCAACAACCCCAGCCCCGAGAAGCTTTCCATTTATATGAGAAAACATTTCTTTTTTGGCACAGATACTCTATGTAACCCTTATAATAATAGCACTGAGCCTGACTTACCAAACAAGTTTTGGGGAATAAATACCCAAGCAAACAAATATTTTAAAATATGAATACAAACTAAATGGAATCTTGCTCATAATTGGGAGGTCAAAGAAGGCAGGAATCAAGGTAGCTATTTAATACATTTGGTTGATGTATCCTGAGCTGGGAAAGCCCACATATTAAACTTCCATTTTATTCTAAATAATTAAACTTTCTATTTTTATGTCTTGTGATTCATGGTAGACTTACTAATGTAACAAACAGCCCCAATATTTCAGTGAATTAGCACTGAAAGAGGATTAATTGCTGGTTCAGGTCAGAGTCCACCATCTGATGTATTTGATGGAGATGAGATCTGTTCTGTGCAGTCATTAAGGAATATCCATCCCCTTCCATTTTGTGATGTTGCCATGTTCAGAACTTCTTGTAGAAGGGGAAGAGCAGAGAGGAGTCCCTGAAAGGACTGAGATGTTGGTTCAGTGTTTACACAGGACACTGAGAAGAATCATGTGTTGGTTAACACTAACACCCATGGCTTAGTATATTTTCCCCAACTGATTAGTAACTTTGATTTAAAAAAATTCTCTACCTAATTAACCCATTGTCCCAGATGTAGAACACATAAAAACTTAAATTGAGCAATAAGTATACCAATATGGTAACTTTGAAATAATATTTGAATATATATTATGCTTGCAGAATTGAAAATTTAGGACTTAATGGGTTAAAGGAACACTCATGAGTCACTAAGGCTGTGAATTCTAAAAGGAAGGGCTCTGTCTTTGCTGTTTATTTGTAGATTGTAATACAGAAGTAGATGCTGACTGAATGTTTGTGGACTGAATTCATGTTCAAAATCCCTTCAATAAACAAACAAAGCAAAATAGACCACCCTCACAGAAGGCTCATGAACATTGAACCTATAAGGATTATAAGGTACTAAATAGTCCTATGTGGTCTAGTTAATAGGAATTAAAATAAATAAAAGAAATAAAACTCCAGGATGACTTAGATAGATCTCAGCCTTACCATGTAACTGCACCCTGCATCAGCTAACAGACAAACAACAAAAACAACAGCAGCAAACAAACAAAAAACAGCCCAAATTAAGCTGAACTAATTTTCTAGCTTAAGGGCCAAGTTTTTACTTAATAATCAAGTTTCAATTTTTTCCTCCATCCAGTTTCGAAGATCCCTTTTGCAGCTCCTGTGTTCCAGACTGCTGAGGTGCCAGCAGCCTGCTAAAGACCTACCAGCAGTTGGAAATGAAATGCAGATCAGACCCATTGTGGTATCACAGAAAGATGGGGAAAGGCCAAAGAAGAAAGTGACTTTTAACTCTTCTTCCATTGTTTTTATCATCACCAGTGACGAATCACTATCAGTTGATGACAGTAATAGAACCAATGGGTCCAAAGTTGATGTAATCCAAGTTCGTCCTTTATAGAAATGATAGATGAAGCCTTAGATGGGACAGCACATTTGGACTTAGAAGGATTGCTCTGGAATTCCCATTCTATGTAATGTCAACAGAATTTCTGTGACGCAGCAGGAAATCTGAGTTGCCCATATGTTCTCTGTCCTCAATAAGCAAGACAAATTCTTTTAATTCAATGGGTGCTTTACATAATGAAAAACCATTTGTGGCACAAGATGGGCATCTGGCACCATCATCTTCTAATGTGTTGGAAATTTTCATTTCAAATGTATTTTTATATTTGCCAAAGCACATAACACATTTTTTTTCTCAAAAATATTTCACTGTAAAAGTAAATTTGTCTCATATATATGTATGAAATAGCTAGACCTTCTTGAATTCTGTGTCGTGTTGGGTTCTATTGAGTCATGTCATATGACCAAATTAAACTTATCAAGGGAATAATTCTAGGATGAAAATCAATCTGAAACAAAAGACTGCGGTCACGTGTAGTGTGATGAAGAAAAGCTTTGAACTAACATGCTGCTGAGCAAGTTCCAGAAGATACTACTAAGAAGCATCACAGCAAAGAGAATAAGATGACTTCACGGTGATCATGGTGTGTGGTTAATTATGAATATTAGAAAACATACATGGTGAAGATGATGTCAATGGCAGAGCAGTATCCCCATCTATTTCATTTCGGGTGTGAGCATGGCAGGATTATCATTTCATTTTAGTACTTTCCCACAATTTTGCCAAGGACTCTGGATTTAGAAAAGGAATTCCAAATAAGTAAACTAACTTACATTTGAAGAGGGATGAAAATAATTGTTTAAGTGTATTCATAAAATGTATTACTTACTCTTTATGGCCCATCACTCAGTCCACTGGATAACTGATGGTCAGTGTTAGTGAAGAGGCTATTTTTCCATGTATCATTGTTTAGACTTGTAGGACACCAGAATATGTTACCCTTGGGTAGCATATGTCCCATTTTGCATAAGGATTACTTTGACCTGAAGACAGTTGAGAAGAAGTGATATAAGGAAAGCTCTCTGGAGCCAGGCATGGTGGCCCATGCCTGTAATCCCAGTGACTTCAGAAGCTGAGGCAGGAGGACTACGAGTTCAAAACCAATCTCAGTAACTTAGTGAATCCCTAAGTAACTTTAGTGAGACCCTGTCTCAAAATAAAAAGGGCAGGGATATGACTCAGTGGTTAGGTATCCCTAGGTAAATCCAAGACAAAGGAAGGAAGGGAGGAAGGGAAAAAGGAAGGAAAGAAGGAAAACTCTCTGGCCTCCTATTTGCCTAAACCCAGGATATACATTTACAAAGGCATCCTCCTCTCCTCTATGAGGAATGACAAGGTCCATCACCAGAAACAACTTAAACACTTACCAGCCTGAAGACAGCACCAGAAGAATTTATATAACAAACTCCCATTTATTAATCTTATACAGGTTACAGCCCCTAGAGACTCAAAGTCCTTTTCTTTTGTCTTGTCATTCTTTAGCAGTTTGCTGTTGTTTGTTGAAGATGCTATAAAAGACAGGGAATTCTAAGCCACCTCTTTGAAATGCACTTATTCTTTGGACCTCTCCCATGAGTATATGAGATATATGTTAATAAACTTCTGTTTGTGTTTGTTTTTCTCTTGATAATCTGCCTTTTGTTGTAGGGGCCCCACCAAATGTACCTAAGATAGGTAAAAGAAAAATTTATTACTTTCTTCCCCTACACACTAAACATGGATTATTAGTGTGTCAAAGACTTAAGGATGTCTTAACAATATAGAGAATACGTACTGAATCATTTTATTTTACTGCCTATTTTTTTATTTCCTAGATGACTCTCCTTCTAGTGTTACATCTTTATAATTAATCATGTCTGAAGGACTTCCAAATGGCTCAGTTGACCTATTGAAGAAGGAAAGACCAAAGAAAACATTTCTAAGTGCGTTTAAAAAAAATCAAGTTAATTGCTGGTTCTGTTGTAGTGTGTAGTTCAAGAACAAGTAACTAAACTGTTTCTAAGGGTCTGAAATGGAATAAAATATGGCTACATATTTCTATAAAAGTTGTCTTCCCTTGTTTACTTTCTACTCTCTTATATAAACACATTTAATTTATGAATAAAATTATTTCTTATCCTTCACTTATAATGGTATTAATGGCTTTTTTTCTTGTCCTCAGAAGGTCTTACTGGCATCTGAAAACGAGGAAATAAAATAGATTCATTCTATAACTCTTTGGAACTTCCCTGAATCCTTCATTTATACTTTTGGTTTTATCAAGTGAATCTGAACCCAACAGTTTTACAAGCTCCATCCAGATGATGAAAAGCTCAGTTAACATGTTAGGCAAGCTGTTATTTTTTTAAATTCCAAGTGTTGTCAATCTTATTGTGAATTTTATTATGTCCTTTAAAGAAAAACAACAACAACAAAAACATGATGAGTGCCTTCCCAGAGGCCTCCATGGCCTTACTTTTTGAGAAGTGAAAGAAATCTTAGTCATTGCATTTTAAAAAATTTAGAATGACCCAATCTGAGCATGTAAAACGTGGTAGGGAAGCTATGTGTTGAAACTTTAAGGGAGTGATATTTCCCCTATTCCCGAGTAATTGCAACACAGAGAATCAACATTAAGTTTAATTATATGCTGACAACTATCTTCCGATAGTGAATTAAGTATGACAGTGGAGATATATTTTTGATCACAAAGAAATCAAATATTTGCTACCTTTGGACCTTTATATTACTGGCTAATGAAATAGGGAATTTGTTCTAGTGACTCCATAGAGTTTGCAGGTAAACCTGCTCCGTATTCTAGAAGTAAGCGATTCCTGTTTCATGGTCTTCTCAGGTAGTCCAGAGGGCTCCGTGACATGTAGTGCCTGAGTAGGTAGGTACTACCGATGGCTATTAGCGATCCAAAGATAAAGAGTCCTTTGTTTATCACCTGTAAGGACAGTAAGAACTCTTACTTCATTTATCAATAAATTAAAATCAGGAAATAGACTTTATTCACACCCCATAGGAGTACAGTTTCCTTTTTGTTCTTTAACCTGAAGAAGCAATTAAATTGCATGACCTGATTTCTATCTCTGCACTTACTTTCCTGCATTCTAACAGTCTGCTGCTGCTTCTCTCTCCCTTTTATACTTCTATCTCTTTGAGTTCAGGAATCCTATTTATCTTTGTACAGCTAAATCTTGATTTCTTCCAATCCATTCTCCCTATAGCAAAGTGATCTTTCTAAAATCCAAATCTATGAGCCTTCTTTGGTCCTTCTGTTTCTCTCAAGCTCACCTCTCCACCTTCCCCGGTGGCCATTCTCACACCTATGTGCTGCCTTCCAGCTCCACTTAAATACTTTCTATTCCCAACTCTGTGATTCTCATGTTTCTTCATCCTTTTCCTCTCTGGTCCACTTGTGTTCTTTGCAGGGGGAGTGTATTCCTCTCCACTGCAGTTGCCTATCTTCCTGCCTAACCTTATCACCATTCCCAGCTCCATGTCTATGCATTCAGTAAAACTATGAACTTTTATAATTTCATCCATGCAAAACAGATCGTTAGGAATTTAAATTCCATTTAATGCTATCTCTGGGTAAACTGCCCAAAACCAATGTATCATAGCATTGCATTGGAATTGGATAGTGTTTTATAAGTGCTTTGGTTCTGTCCAATTGTGCAAATTAAACCCATAAGAATATTGCAGGATGAAAAAGTCAAGAGTAAATCACATTGCTGAAATAAAGGAAAAAGCCAAAAAATATTGGCCTTAGTTCGCCCCCCCCCCCCCCAATTTTTCCCTTTAAAAGCTCTCTCATGCTTTTTCTTTGTAAGGTTGCTTTCTTTGTAAGGCACTCTGCCCTTTCTATACTCAGGACAGTTTTTATTTGGAAGGCAAACAGTTGGTACCTGTCCCATCATCATTTCTATATTTTCCTGAAATCAAGATAACCATAACACGGTGACACTTCAGCACACTGGTTTTTTTTTTTTTTTTTTTCATAGTGTAATTTGTTCCCACCTTTTTTTGCCAATGCCAGCGCAGCATTGCCTCATGGTATCTTATCCTGGAGAAGGTGACCTGTAGAGAAGTTTTAAAAGTATTCTTGTGTATTCTTTAATGGCTGAACAAAGGTTTAAAATGAGGGAAAGTCTTAAATCCAGATCTTACCATGGTATAGAGAGGGATAAAGGTAGACGGCATAATGGCATGGAGAAACCTTTCTATGTTCTTTTGAAAAATGAACCACCTGGAGTTGACATGTGCTCGCATCTATAATGATAAAAGTCTTTTTAAAAATACCTTGAACAAAATGTCTTCCATTATAACATTTATTATTACTCTTCATTTCCACTTACCACAAGGCTGGACATAGGTAGTCATATCAATTCCCATTTTCAGAGTGGTCATTCCCAATCTCTTAAGAAATTTCAGTGGTAAAAGACATTATCTTGAAAATGTACAGTGATCACACAAAACCTATTAGGTAAGTCTGTTTTTGTCTGGGGTCAGTATAGGAACTCTACTTCAGCAAAAAGCTTGGGTAATCAGTCAGGCCTATCTGTGAACTCAGAGATTGACCAATTTCTGTTGCTTCATGGTTGATTTGTAATATTGTTTATGGCAACAAGGGATTGTTTAAAGCTATGTCTGTCTCAATCTATTATTCCTTACACAAGACAAATACTGTGTTGTTGTAGCCATCTGTTTTCAAAGACTCAGGCAAGATATATCAACAAAGTATTTGAAATAAAGGAAAAAGCCAAAAAATATTGGCCTTCTAGAACTTCCTTCACCACATATGCAACTATGCTCAAGTTGAAGTGTCTTTATTTCTTTTTGCCTTCAGGAGAGGTGGAAAACAGTAATACTCTTCCTTCAATTTGTTTTGTAAACTTTTTCTTTCCATTATTTAAAAACTGTAATCACAATCACTTGTCATGAACTATTCATGTTGATAGGGAACAGAGAGATATGAGCAGTGGGAACATGGGGTTAAAGGAATAATTCTATAAAAGGGGCTCACTGTGCTGACCCACACATGCTTTCACTTTTAAAAAACAATTTACCTGCAGCCACACTTAGCCTAAATCCACAAGATATGTTACATTCCTCAGCAAATTGCCTGAGAAAGGCAAACTACAGGAGAAAGGCAGGCCCCCAAGTGCCAACAAGAGCACATTACCCTGAAGAGGGGATTTTTGTGACCCTTAGGTAGACCAGATCCTAGACTCAGAGCCATAAGGATAATTCTCCCTATCCATAAAATCTGTAAAAACAAGTTTCAATTAGAACTAGTCAGCCTGGGCCAAAGTGACGTGGAGTTGACATGGCAGTGGGGACTTGAAAGTCTGATGTCATCCTGCCGTCAGTCAAAAGTCACAGGTGGACCTGGGTCCAACTCTCTGGAAATTTCTCTGGAACTCCAATAAAGCTGGAGGGCAGGAGAGACGTACCATCTCTCTTCTCTCCAAGAGGAACTTCTCTCTCCCTTGATAATGTCCTTTCCCATTCCCTTTAAAAAAATTCATGCCTGTTACTCTGAGTGACACGTCTCAAATCTTTCTGATCCGATTGAAAGAATCAGGGTTTGAAGGTGGGGGTGGGGCTTTCACGTGGCCTCATATTTCCCAGAAGACCCCAGCCCTGTAACAATGCAACTGGTTTAAAATGGAATTAATGTGTATTTTTTCAAAGCACTGGTCTTTCTGCCCAGAAATTTCTTTAGTATTATACATTTTATCCAGGGCATAGGCTCCAGAGAATGTGCAGTGCTACTCTAATTATACAATTTATAAAGTTAAGGATGGAAAGGTCAGCTAACATTTATTAGATTCTTTAATTAGTATATCTCCATATTATTTTTTCATTAAAGTAGCATATTATTAACTCTACTGTCTAATATTTGAGACTGTGAATTATTAGAGATTTTGTCATTTCTGTTACTTCCTTAATGTCCCTGAAGTGCAGATGAAAAAGATAGATGGAAAAGCTACATAGTCACAATTGACCCAGGTCTAAGGAATGCTATGTGTGTGTGTGTTCTTATCTGCACCTATCCTTAGACATCATGCATGAGACGGGGCTGGAACACAGAAAAATATAATCATTGCTAGTCTATCAGTGAACCATCTTATGAATTGGAGCCAAATCTTACCTCTATGTAATTGTACATAGACAGGTCTGAAATTGCATGGTCATCGGGAATTCTAAACCTTGAGAATTCAGGAAGGCATGTACCTGGAAACCAAGTTAAATAATATATGTTTTCAAAACAGTCTATAAAAACATGCTAGACTTTATCTAGGCCAAATTAAATAGTATATTCACTACTGACATTCTCTCTAAACTTTTAAAACTATGGATAACCATTCTGTATGACTATTGAGAAATGTCACAGATTATTTCTTGTTGAGATTAAATAAGATTTACAATGAAGGTAATACATATTATACTTCTTTATTGGTAAAGTCATTATTTTTCTTATTTCACAAATGGAAAACAGTTCATATAAATGGCTATAAATGGCCCTCAGCACTGCTTAGAACTTGTCACTCTCTTCTTTGTGTTTCTTTGGTTCTTGTGCACACTTGTTTCACTGCACCTAAAGCAACTTATTACCTTAAATACCAGCTCCCCATTTTTCTGTGAGTTCCTAGAGGCTGGCTCTATGTTTTCACATATAAAACCTTTATCTGGCATACAAGAAATATGGAAATATTTGACAAGTGAATGACTGAGATTACTTTCACACAGCCAAACAACTCTAGTTGTTAGAGATGCCACTTCCAAAGTCAGGAGGTCTGGGCTCAAGTCCCAGTTCACCATTTCCTAATGACATGATTTTGAGAGAATTAGTTAATTTTAATTTCACTGTTGTAAAATGGGGACAAGAGTGGTTCTGCATATTCTGTGAGGACCAAACAAGGGAATGCTTTTTAAAAACAACAAGACGCCTAACATATATTAAATGTTCATTTATGTTAATTATGATTATTATTGTTTTTTTCTTTGTTCTCTAGTATCCCACCAATAATAACAGTGTGTTCTGATACATGAATTCTCCAGTCACCTTCCTTTTGCATGTAAAACAAGACCTAAGAAAGGGATGAAACCAAAAGGTTCTGGTTCCTGAGCATCTGGGTGAGCTGACTGGGAGAAAAAATGGAAAAGGAGGAGGAGGAGGAAGAAGAGGAGAAGAAGATTTCGCTGGCATCCTATGATTCCTTTAGACCCACGCACCAGTGTCTGATGACTTCCTATAACACTATAACAAATATTTACTAGGAATTTACTTTATACCAGGCTTTCTCTATCTTTTCTTTTTAATGTCTTACATAGATTTTTTTATTTATTCTTCACAACTCTCTTATATTATTATCCCTACTTTTAGATGAAAAATAATGAAGGTTTTATTTATTTTTATTTTTTATTTATGTTTTGCAGTGCTGGGGATTGAACCCAGGGCCTGTGTTTGCAAGATAAGCACTCTACCAACTGAGCTGTATCCCCAGCCCAATGAAGGTTTTAGAAAGATTAAGTGACTTGCTCAAGAGCACACAGCTAAGGTGGTGAGTTAATATTCAAATCTGGATACACACCTCAAGGTTAGTTTTCTATTCTACTTCTTACCTGAAACAGATTTAAATTCAGAGGTAGCTTTTGAGAACATGTGATGCTGGGAAGCAGGAAAAGGTTGTACAGTTCTTGGGCTATTCTTTCCAATTCCTTTTATATATCATATGTATAAATTTAATTTCATAATTTCACATAGAAAGTTACAACTTCAATATTTGTAAAATTAATACATCGACTGAATCAATTTTTAATGAAAAGACAAATGGAATTATCAGGTGCATCCTTTTTTACTTTTTGGTGTCTAGATCAACCTTGTCTGGACCTTGATTTTTACAACTGTGAAAGGATTGAGACATTCAGGAAAATCTGAGGATAGACTAGATATGTATTGAAATTAGGAAATTTTGGTACTTTTTTTTTTCTGTACTGGGGATTAAGCCCAGGGCTCTCTGAGTTGCTTAGGGCCTCATTAAGTTGCTAAAGCTGGCTTTGAACTCCTGATCTTCCTGCCTCAGCCCCCCAAGAGGCTGGGTTTACAGGTGTGGGCCATCGAGCCTGGCTAAGAATTTTTTGTTTATTAATGGCACTTTGCTTTTTAAAAAATGTTTTCATGTAAAATCTTATTTTTTAAAAATGTAAGTGCCAGAAATAACAATAACAACAACAACAACAAAACCCACCATGAAGGAAAAATCAATACAACAGTAGCAAAAATCTATGCTTATAGAACCAGCTTGATCCCTGCTCTTGGCATGACCTGGTGTACATGTGAAATTATGACTCTAAGTCCCAGAGTATCATATAATACCAACCCAGCAGAGCTGCCAATGTCCCGGAGAGGGACACTGCCTAGCATAGGATCAGCATTAGAGATGCCTGATTTGCTGTAGCTTTTGATAGGGAAAAAAATCAAGAAGGCACTGGAGTGTTTCTGAGGGTGCACTGTAAAGGATGCAGGCAGGGGGGTGTCACCTAGGTTGAAAAGGGAGAGAAAGGAGCATGTCTCCATCTGGTTTTGGTACTCTGAACTTTCATCTTTGCATGGTTCATTACATAGAGCTTGGTATGGTTTAGATTGTAAGTGTCCCTCAAAGGTCCATGTGGTAAAGCCTTGCCCCCCAGGAGGGTGGCTATTGGAAGGTGGTGGAACCTTAAGAGGGGGTGCTAGTGGGGGATCTTTGTGTTATTAGGTGCATGCCCATGAAAGGGATTGTGGAGACTCCAGTCTCTCCTTCTCTTATTTGTCCTCCAGCCATAAAGTGAGCGGTTTTTGCTCTACCATGTGCTCCTGCCATGATGTACTGCCTGACTACAGGCCCTAAGCAACAGGGTCGACTGCAGGTGAACTGAAACCTCCAAAATAAACCTTTTGTCTTTATAAGTTGAAATTTTTTAGTAATTTCTCAGGTATTTTTTATAGTAATGGAAAACTGACTAAGATAAACAAACCTGCATGAACAAATCTTAAAAGAACCAGTTTCCTTCTCTGCGTGCTCATTGTCTGAGACGGCAGAGATTGCTAACTGCACAGTTCATAATCCTGAACAAGGAATCATCAGTGATCACTGAGGATTAAATATAGGCTTCCAATTAGTCAGTAGGGTAGTCCATGCCCATTTGAGAAATTTTACTTACTAATATCATCATTGAATTTATCCATTAACTCATCAAATACCAAGCAGTCCTCAAAGCCCTGAAATAAGAAAAAAAGAGAAAAAAGTAAATAAAATGATAAATTTGAAAAAAAAGTTGCTCAATTTCTAACAGAATGTGCATAAGCCATTTATCTTCAACGAGTACATAGCACTTCAGTTGTCACATGGCACTGAATTATGATGGTAAAAGACCATCTAACATGCATGTTTGATGGTGCTGTTTCTGCACGATTCATATTTATATGGTTACAGAGATATAGAGTATGATCAAATATTTAAATTATACTTCTATAACGTCAATGGGTTCTAGCACTTCTTTGAAAAGAACAAATAACCATATTATTCTATCATGAGTTTTAGAATTTAATATTTAAACCATTCAGTTCTTTAAGATTCACATTTAGAAAAATTTAATGATAGAATAAAATTAATTTAGTTCCTATAATTCAAGATTAAATTTAGTAAGCCAAAATTGGTAAGGTGCTATGCTAAAATGTAGTGAGGAATAAGAAAAATCAAAAACTGTTTCCTGTTTTCCAGGAATTAAACTGTAAGGGTTGTTTTTTTGTTTTTGTTTTTTGTTTTGTTTTGTTTGTTTGTCTTTGGTGTATGGTACTGGGGATTGAATCCCCGGATACTACACTGAGCTAGATCCCCAACCCTCTTTTTTTTTTTTTTTTTTTTTTTTTTTGAGGCAGGGTGTCACTCAGTTGTTCAGGCTGGACTGGACCTTGAACAGGAAGATTCTCCTGTCTCGGCCTCCTGAGTTGCTAGGATTCCAGGTTTGTGCCATTATGGCTGGCTTAAACTAAAATTTTAGAGACAATATGAAAACATTTAAAAATATTATTTACATCTATTATAGAGATTACATCTGAAGTAAGTAAATAAGTAAAAAAATAATAAGTATTTTATTTGTCAAATAAATTGCAGTTCAGAATAGAGGCTCTTAATAGAAATGAGAGATACCATATGAGGCTCACATAACAGTTTTACTTTTTTATTTCAAATAATTCATTTCCTCTCCACAAAATTCTGAGGTAGATATTATTAAAATTTCAATTTTATAAATGAGAAAGTAAAGATAAAGTAAGTTGTGCAAGAATACACTGTGTAATAAACCTTGGAGCTAAGATTTGAACCCAGACTTTCTAATACCTGGATACTTAATCCCGTATGGTACAGTTGATGTCTTCTTAAGTTTCAATAATATAAAGTGTTTACTACTGCTCTGTGGAAAATGTGGTGGATTAGATTCACAAGCTATTTTTAAATTTAGAATATATTCTAACACCACACAAAATATGACTAATGATTATTAAACTATTAGCATTTATGTGTGTGCACGTACACACTTACACACAAAAATTAGCTAGGATTTCACAAATCTAGAATTCAATATTTAAGCACTTTTTTCCTGAAAATTTTTTCTGGCTAGAATATTAAAATTTCCATGACAGCAGTCATATTCAACATTTAATCCATTTCATAGTTTTAGTTAACCCTGTCAATCATGTTTCCCTTTTCCTTTCCTTTAGAAATAAAACGTAGAGAAGAAACAGATAATTTGTAAATATTTTTTCTGTTCTTGAGGCGAACATCATATACTTGTGCATAATCTCTAGACAAACGTTATTTTAAAAATTAAGACTTGAATTGCTGAGAACCAAGTTTCCAAATGGCAAGCTATTTATATATTTTCAACTGAACAGAATATTATGCTTTATGTTTTTTTCTGCATTGGATTACTGAATCAAATAATCCAAATCCTAACTAGAGTTGGCAATTGATCTAGTTAAGCAATTGGTATTATTGTTTAATTGACTGTGTTCTTGGTTATCTTATGGGGACAGTCTAAGATTTATCTTTTATTTAAAACTTAATTAGGTCAAGACTAACCTGGAAACATTTCTGGAATTTACCTAGGGGAAATCAAAACAAAACAAAAACTCACCGCATTCATTCCTTGCCCAAAAAATGGGACTATGGCATGAGCCGCATCTCCCATCAGCACACAATGTGATTTAAAGTGAAAAGAAGAGCACTTTATAGAAATCATGGGCTGGGCAGGCAACAGAAAGAAATCTTGCACCAGGGCTTGCCTTCGGAGAATAAAAGGATGTTAAATTTAGTATTAAATTCTGCTGGATTCTTTCAAACTCGTTGGCTTTATTAATATAGAATTTTACTGAAAAACACACAAGAATGCCAGGACGGAAATAGGAAAGGGAAAACTGAAGTTTCTACCAGCTCTGAAACCCCATTGTTCTCATTAACGTATTGGTTCGCTACATATCAATCATATCCCAAACGAACAAGTTTGGCCACATTTGAACAATTTGAAACATTTTTGTGTCATACGTCATGAAAACCTTATCACGCACATGGGTCATAGAATTTTCAAATATATTGGTACATTTTAGCCTTCTATGGAAATATTGAACAAATGGTATTGTGCATTTGATTAGACTATAACAAACCGAAATTAAAATTAATATGAATCCTTCTGTATTTGGAAATGAACAATAGCAACCAAAATTGTATTTAGGGGGACTGGAATATTCAATCAAGGGATACAGTTAGAGAGAAGGAAAATTTCAAGAGATGCATTGAACAACACGATGACAAAGATATAAAACAAACAGACAAAAACACCCTCTAGCATTTATAAGGGCTTTGTGAAAACTATAAACAGAGAAACAGTACAGACTCTCAAGTATATTAAATCTGACTGGAGAGGCAAGAAATAGCCATGAAACAATTTTAAAAGTAATAAGGGCTAAATGTGGTATGTAGACACATTCCATGTTTGAGAAGAAGAGATCAATAGAGGCTGATTTCTACAGGAAACAAGGTAAACGAGCAATTTTAAAAAATACCTACTAAGGGCCAGCAGTGAACTATCCCTTTCACCTAATTAGTTTGTTGGATTTTCTTAACTACCCTAAAAAGCAGGAATTATGATACCATTTTAAAGATGAGACTCAATGAAATAAGGGGCAGAAGCAATATAAAAACAATATAAAAATCCAGTTCCACTGTAGTCCCCTAAAATTCATGTGTTGAAAGCCCAATTCTCAATGTGATGGTGAGTGTTTGGCCTTTGAGATGCGATTAGATCGTGAGAGCAGAACTCTTATGAAATGTGATTAATACCATCAAAAGAGACCCTAGAGAGACGCCTGTCCCTTCTACCATGTGACTTCACAGGGAGAAAGTGCCTTCTATGAACTAAGAAGCAGGCTCTCATCAGACACCGAAACTGGTGGCACCTTGATCTTGGACATTCCAGGCCTCAAACTCTGAGAAATAGATTACTGTCATTTATAAGCCACCCAGTCTATAGGATTTTTGTTATAGCAGCCTGAATGAACTAACATATATTCTTCTGGCAGCATGGGGCTGCCTTCATGAGGACATCATTGGTGCAGAAAGCGAGCTGGATTCCAGGACGAAAAGTCATTGGGAGCAGAGGCCCTGAATGAAACTACACAACAAAGTCCAAATGAAGGGTAATGGCATGGGTCAGAGTAGCAGCAGATCTGAAGCCAGAAAACCAATACAATTAGCTGTCAGTTGTGCTTAACTTACTGTGTACAGGTCCTATGCTAAATGATTTATAGGCATGAATCTCATTGGCTCCTTTATAGTAACCCTTTGGGGTAGATACTATTATTTATCAGCATTTTACAGTGAGGGACTCAAGATAGGAAAACTGATATAACCAGTAAGTGTTGGATCTGAAATTGAGGTTGCTAAACATATCTGCTGTGTGTCTCCAGTAGAAGGAAGCACAGCCAAGTCCAAGGAGCCCAAGGAGCCTGAGGAGCCTGCAGAGCCTGCGCAGATACATGGGAGCCCAAGGACTTGTCTTTCCAGGAGAAACTGGTCGTGGCATGAGCTTTTTCAGAATTCTTGCTCACAGCAGAACATCCACTTAGACTTTTGCTCTATGTATACTTCTTTCCAGATCACTTTATGATCCATCATGCTTAATCAAAACAAATAAGTTGCATAAACTTTATTTGAATTTGGACTAATTCAAACCAATAAAGCAAAAGGCACGATTGCACAGCTTGAAACTTACTCTCCAATTAGAGGGATGGAGTCCGGAAAGTACTTCTGGAAGAAACTCAGCACATCAGTACTGGTTAGAAGTTTTTCAAATTCTTCAAAGGGCATGAACAAAGTGCATGTGAAAGATTTGTTCTGTGAGAAGAAGAGGAACAGAGTGAGAGAGAAAAGTGGATTCCTAAATTGCAGGACTTGTTTCAAGGACCAAGGAACTCCTTGGTCCTTGGTCCTTTGAATGTCCAAGCAAACAGGAAAGGCATCATCACTTTGTCTCTTCATCCCTAGAAGAAAGCTCTGACAAGTCCCAGGGGTGCTCCCAGCCTTCTTTCCCTATTAGGAGAAGTTCTGCCATCTAAACTTTCCATGTTCACTAAGCAAACACTGCACTCCTTAGATTACTAATAGATGGGTTGATTTGATTTCTTTTTCATCTTTTCAAGATAGCATCAAAGGCACTGGACCCCAGGACAGACAGCAAGAGGAAGAAAAAGACCAACCAGAGAACAAATGAATAAATCTACAATAGAAAAAGCCCTAGGGTCTAATGAAAGAAAACTTAAGCTGTTTTTTGATAATGTATATTCCAGTGTCCTACAGACCTTCCTTGAAGGCTGGAGGTACTTCATAATATGTAACCTAAAATCTCTTTAACTTTACTGGGGGAGGCATTTCCTTCTAGACTGTTTTTGATGGAGATGGCAGGTACGCCCACACATAAATCTCCATTATTTATTCAACAAGTTAATAATTGGATTAATAATTGGATTCCCTTCCCAGGTTTTTCCTCAATAATCCAAAATTTTCAAGATATAATCACTAAATAGATTAAACAATGAAGAGATCAAATAGGTATTCACATACTAGGTACAAAAATAAGAAACAAAAAATACTAACTATAGATGCAAAATTAGAATTGGTAAGAAGTTTTATACTACCAAATTAGGAAGTGCGATCATCATGAAGGTATTTCTAGGCCAAATGTGCAGATAATTCGGTTCCATGGCATACTGCAGAAATAAAAAGCATGTATATGTTTGGTTAGATCTTGGATATAGCACAGGAATAAAACTGACTCTGCTTTATATTGTTTTCACAGAAATTTCAACCAATATCATATACATGGTAATATATCTGTTATTATACAAAGTAAAAGTTGGTTAGAAAATACTTTATATTCTATCTTTATAAGCTCAACCTTAGGTAGGTTTTTGATACCAGGTATGATTCAAGATTTGAGTACATGCTACAATATGTTTTCTCTCTCTTTTTCCATATATATGCATACACATATACACATATGTATGTATGCATATATATAATATATATAAACATAAATATATAAGGATATATAGGTGTGTATATATATACATATGCATATATAAGCATAATAATCTAGACCTTATTTGGGTACTTTTTTGTACTCTACAAGAAAATATTAAGTGTAAGTTTCAAAAGAGCAACAAAATTTACGAACAAGCTTAATTTGTTTCCCGCAGTATAAATAGTAAGGAAGAGTCTTATCTCTTTAGAGGAATAAATATTAAAAGAACAGTGTAGTTGAAACAGAGAGCTCCTGAACTTCCTCAACAAAAGTTTGGGAAGAATAGCTTCCTAATGCCGAGGACAGATGCCAAGGAAATTGACTGACACATTCTCTGGCTAAGCACAGCCTTGCAAAATCTATGTATGTGTCACCTGACTTTTATTTCTATAAACTTAACCTTAAACTTAATAAAAGGTGGGACTGGTGGAGAAACAATCTAGCTGCTTCTCCCCAGTTTGGTCAAAGTGCATAAAATTTGCTTCTCCTTTTTCCACACTGTGTGCTTATTTCTTCTGCAGTAGATGGCTGAGTTAGGTCAGCTAGGGTCCAGGCAGGCTCACTGGTTTCAGGCAACATGATGTCCCCACTAGCATTTTCACACTGTATTAAGATTATTGTGTCTTGGGAGAAGGGTCTATGCCTGCCAGGCATTTTATTTTATTGTTTTAGTCCCAGGACTCCAAAGAAAGCCCATCAGAGAGACAGAGAAATTAATAAGTACATGAATTTTTTACCTCAAAGATCTTATAACTCAGTTTAATAGGTAAGATGGATACATGTGAAAAGTCAAATAACTTCTCTTGAACAACAATACAAGTGCTAGAAAGACAACAAGTGATTTGGTATCAATTAGAAAAAGTGGAGGAAATAAAGGGTTGAAAGGGAAGTACTTAGAGCTGGAGTGGTTAAAACAAGGGATTTGTATAAAAGAGAAAGCATATGATTAGATGAAAAGAACAGTGGCTTTGCATACAGCCCGGTAGAGGGGTATAAATGAGCGTACAATTTTAGGAAGGTCATGAGGAGGACAGCCTGCAAGAAGCAACCATCCTTGCTTTCCCTTCCTGATATCCGTTGTATGTTGTGACCACGTCTCCATTAAAACTCCAAAAGTTAAGGAGCAAGGAGAAATAACAACTAAAAACAATTTTGTTCATCATTTGCTGCAACAGTAAAGGTTGATACTACCAGTTAGAATAGTTTGGAAGATAATGTATAAATTTTATCTTCCTTGTTGGCACAGAAAATGGTTTCTATGTCATTGAGATACAGAGTAGGATGCCAAGAACATAATAATGTTCACACATACTTCATGATCCTAGAAAATAATCCTTTAAATTCAGCCTCCTTATTACCAAGTCATGCTCTCAGTAGATGCCCTTAGGAATAGCAAGCAGTCCTCAGCTCAGACTCAGCAAAATCCCATGGGTCCACTCACCCTAAGTCCCTCCAAACATAAAAGGATAAGCCAAAATAGTATGTTGTCTATCCAAAAACAACTTCAGGATGAACCTCCAGGGTTGGGGGGTGTAGCTTAGTGCTAGAGCACTTGCCCCTATTTGGGAAGCTCTCGGTTCCATCCCCAGCACCACAAAATACACACCCACACACACACACACACACACACGCACACAGATGACCCTCTCATACAATTCCCCAACGGTCTTTCAACCAGCCTTTCATCCCCACTCTAGTCATCAGAGATAAGAATGCAAGTGTCTGTTGTATAAAGGGTGCGTGGCAGGGAGAGAGAAAGTGAGAAATTTTCATGGGTTTGAGGGCTTCCTAAGTCTGAGTCATATTGTCATGTCAAAGCACTTTCTACCTGGCTAAGTAGAAGCACATTCCTGGACTCCCAGCTACCTGAGAGGCTGAGGCAGAATCAAGAATAGCCTGAGCCATACAACAAAATCCCATCTCAAAAACAAAAACAAACCACAGAGAAAGCACTGTTTCTTAAAACAGTGTGTGTGTGTGTGTGTGTTTTTTTTAAAGAACCTACTAATCATTACTATTAATTACCTACAGTTAGAAAATAAGTGGCTGTCTTAAATCTGCTTTGGCAGGCACTATTCTACCTAAGTCGAGTTCAATTTTTAACAGAATTCTGTTACCCTAAAATCTAGAACAGGACTCACCCAAAAAAGATACAATTACTGAAAAATTAACGAATATATTTTTGACCAGGAGTAAGAAATAAAAAGGCAATGAAATGCTGAAATGTAGATATGACTGACCTATATAGCTGGCTGCTATGTAACACCACTGTCCCAAACTGACTAGCTGTTTTATAGATGTCTGCATTTCAGCTAGAACAGATTAAATCAGCACCTTTAAAATGGATATTATATATGCAAATTAAGCATTTAATGTAATCCATTTATCTTTACTTATAAGCCAAAATTCTTATTGCTTCTGTTAGTATTTTAATTTCCTTAACTGTTTCCTATTTTTATTTGAAAATGACAAAGTAAATAAAAATAAAAATTTTATTTAATATTTAAAATATTAAAATATTTTAAAGTCAAATTTTAAATTTAATTTTATATTTTAAAGATGTATTTTACATATAAAATATTTTAAAATAAACTTTATTTTTAAAAATAAAATGCATGAAAATAAATTTATATAAAAAATTTGCATGCAACTTATTTGTCTAACAGAGGAACTAGGGAATGAGAAAAACACAATGAAGATCTCTTTGCAACAGTTTATTAGTTATTTATTATTTAACATTTAATAAAATCATGGTTACAAGAACCCTGGATTGTCAGTGTACTGGAGAATTGGGTCCCAATTCGTTTTCTTCTCCCAAGAGAACATAGACAAATGGCATTATCATAATAACACAAATTCCCTGTGTGTTTCCAGTAGAGTGGTTAAAACTGTGCTCCTTTCTTTCTCACTCAAGAAAGCATATCAAAAGGCAGGGAGTGAGAGTGATAAAATGATATTATCAAAGAGATTCCTGTATATCTGATTTGCTATTAATTACAAAGGTCTTGTGGCAGACCTCAAACTTGTTCAAGACATATTATTGAGAGCCACTGCATTCAAATACACTGCTTCACTCCTAGGGCAAGGGATGCGGAAAGGGAAAGGACTTACATCCCCATTCTTTGGTGGAATAGTCAACTCCATGTACCCATGAGGAATGTATTGCTGACTGTAATCAAAGCAGGGTTTCTTCATGAAGTGATTCCTAACTGTTGAGTAGGCTCCATCACATCCTACGATGAGGTCATAAGTGATGTCTTTGGGGACTTTGTCAGATCTGAAAAATAGAGTGAACCATTATCATCCCCTATGAAAAAAAAATCTGGTGAAAATGATGATGTACTTATTTTTGGTTATGAAAAGTAACAGCTCACTTTCATGTACCTAACCTAGAGCTCTGAGTTAGTAGATAACAAAATTAAAGTGAAAACATTTATCCCAGTCATGGTTTTGCTTTTGAGAATGAGAATAATACACAAACATACTGATTACTGAAGACATGCTAGGCCATGAAAGTGTGACAGAGTTGGGTTCTCTGAATGAAGGAAGAGAATCTTGAGAAAAGGGTAAGGTATTCTAAGTGTGTGAATGAACGATACATTTATACATTACAGATGTATGAATGAATGTCCAAACAACTGCTTGAATGCAATCAGGATTTTCTAGACATAACAAGTTTGGCTTGAGCCAAGGGTAACAGAAGATAAGCTTAAGACTAGAATACAGTTGTCCCTTTTTATTCCCCAGGGTTGGTTCCAGGATGCCAAAATCTGCTGATTTCCTTATGTAAAATAAGGTAGGATTTGCATGTGACCTATGCACATCCTCTCATCTACTTTAGATTATCTCTAGATTACTTATAAAACCTAAAACAGTGGAAATTCTATGTAAAGTGTTGTGTTGTTTAGGGAATAATGACAAGAAAAACGTCTGTACATGTTCAGCACAGATGCAAATTTTTTTCAAACACGTCAGATCTGAGGTCAGTTGAATCTACTGATGAGAAGCCTATAGATTCATAGGGACAATTGTACAATGTGTGGATGGGAGAAGTGGAGAAAAAAGAGTTCAAGATGCAATCATAAAAGGTTTAGAAACTCACTGCAAGGGGGAAAAATAAATTTTTTCATTCGAAAGATAATGTATTAATAAGAGTGGTAATTTAAGAAAACTCACTTGTCTGTTTGAAGTGGAGGCAGAATACAGGAGGAGGTAATGGCAATGGCTTACATGTGCAGGATGAGAGCTGGACACTGCTCTCATCCTTCACATGCAGCAAGAAGAAGGAAGTCAGACCTGCAAGTCAGTGGGGTGGAAGACAGACTGCAGTGCGTTTATAATTTTAATGGGAGAAAGTAGGAAAAAGGTCACATCAAGAGTGGTTCTAATTACGTTGGCAATGATACCAGGGAAGACAGGAATGGTACATGTTTGGAGAGAAATAGATGATCAAAACTTGAGATTATTTGAAATAATGGCAAGATGCATCTGTGGTTGGGAAATGAACATTTGTTGATTAGGACTTTAATAAGGAATGAGAATGGAGACAGGCCTGGACTAGAGATTGCTCATTTTAAATCCACATCATTTTACAAGTGGTTGTGGAAGCCATGAGTGGGGACCCAAGAATGGGCTACAAGGCTTAGAATAATAGAAAAAATACAATCAGCCAAGGTGAGGCCCAGAAAGTGGACAGAAGAAACAGGGCAGGAAGGGCCACCTATTTCCAGGAAGAAGAGAATTGGAAGCAGAGTGGTCTCCAGTGTCAAAGACTATAGGAAGGTGAGAAAGCATGAATATTAAGACCAATCACTGGTGTAGTATTCAGTAGGCATCCAGGGCCTATTTTCAATCTAAAAGTTCTTGAATCTAGAAACTATGTGATTTACCCTTTTAGTAATCATTCACTCACTAAATCAATCACTCTTTGAAAAGAGCCAAAGAACAAAGTTTATGGATACAATCCCTTCACCTCTGAAGTCAAGAGCTTGCTCCATTGATTACCCGTGCACTGTGATCATCCCTTCCTCAAGATTGCACTTCACTAGCCTGTGGCCAAAGTGCACCTTCACATTGGGGTGCTTCTCAACAGCTGAGGAAACAAAGAAGGCAAATGGAAATGACATTTCAATTGTTTCACTTAATCAAATTGAATATTAATCATTTTCTGGGAATAGTATAATAGAGATATTTATTCTTCACAATATAAAACAAATTTGTTAAAATGGTAGTTGAACAACTTGGCAAATTCTTACTCTAATTTTTTAATAAAACAGATAATTAAAATCAGCTATACTCACATTTTTTAAAAATCTGGAGCTTAGTGATAGAGGATTTGCCTAGCTTGCACAAGGCTCTGGGTTCCATCCCCAGCATTTCTCTCTCCTCTCTCTCTCTTTCTCTCTCTCTCTCTCTCTCTCTCTCTCTCACACACAATTGCATTTGTGCACATTCTCACATCCCTGTAATTGTTAGTGCCCTTGTAAAGAAACAGACATCATATTTCAAAAGTTGTCTCCAATTTAAGGTTTTATTGTGATTAGGATATTCAGCCAAACTCCTTTCCTTATATTGTGCATATCTTGCTATCTCTTTTTAGCAAGTTCTTCGAACTTCTGATTCAAGTTGTCATAAATATAGACTATTGATTTACTAAGTCTCTTTGAATCAAACACTGGCAAATTGCCACGCCTGGTGGCACACGCTTGATCCTTGTAGAAGGATCCGAAGTTTGCGGCCAGCCTGGGCAACTTAGCAAGATCCTGTCTCAAAATAAAAAATAAAAAGGGTTGGTGTATAGTTCAGTGATGTAGCCTCCCTGGATTCTATCTCCAGTGCTGAAAACAAAAACAAAACAAAAAAACCCCAAAGAAACCAAACCAAACCACTGGAATTGTTAGGGGAGAAAAAGAGTGAGAAGCTTTGAAACACAACTGAATAAATTAAAATTGTTTTATTGCTTTTTCCTATGCCTGGTAACAATCTATAGAACTGAATGAATTTCATTTTCAGAACTAACGATCAAGTTTTGGTCCAATAGGATTTTTGACACTTATGAATGTTCATGATGGTATTAATGCTCATGAATAGGAGATCTATAAACAGGCTATTTATTGCTTTTAAAAGTACAAGTCAAAATATGGGTATTAGAGCTGGAATAGATCTTGGAGATGACTTAGTTCAAAACCCTTCATCTTAGAGTACTCAGAATCCTGGAAGAAAAGGCAAAATCCTTGAGTTTACACATAATACAAATTTAAGAACAAGTTCATCAATTGTATACATTAATTGTGTTCTGTTTTTTGGATGTAAAAAATAAATTAAAAATACTGAATTTGAAAAAAAATTAAAGACAACAAGATGGGGGTTCTCACTTCCAACTCAATATTCCTGTCTTATCTCTCCATTTCATTGCAGGCTTTGTCTTCTTCTGCTCTGCTTTATTGGATTTGATTTGGGGTTTGAAGATTTTAGGAGTCTTGATTATGAGATTGGAAGTTTTAGAATATTTAAATGTGAGATACTAAACCAAAGAAATTTACCTATGAATAAAAAATATTTTGGTAAATAACTTTATAGAAATCAGAATTCACTTGATACCCTAGGGCCTTACAAATATAAAATGTATTCATAGAATAAATTTTTATCTAATTTAATTTTCTACATAAGTTTATAGCATTGTGCCTCCCCACCAATTTTCCACCAAACACTAGTTTTGGATATGATTGCTTAAACAAAAATTAAAACAAAAAAACAAACAAACAAACAAAAACAGTTCTGCAGTCAAAGATGGTAGAGAAATACTGAACATTCTGGCTCCCTTGAGCTGTCCCTGTGCTGGTCCCCAGCCATATGAAATATGCTTGAAATGTAACTAGTCTGAATTGAGATCTGTTGCATGCCAACTTAATATATATGTCTTTGGCAACATATAATTATTGACAACTTAATAGGGATGTGCAACAGAGAGGTTTTCAAGATGGTAGAATAGAGGAGGTTGCTTTCCGGGCTGCTTCATGGAGTGAAACTTAAAAAAGCAGACAGGCAACTTCTCAGCAAGGTGGGTGAACAAAAAAAAATCAGGGAGACTTTACCAGAATTTAAAAGTGGACATTCAAAGCAGATCGGGGATTCAAGAGATGGGATATAATAAAATAAGGAAGAAATCCCCAGGGGCACAGCTACTGCCTCAGCTAAGCTGGGAGCACCAGCCAGAGCAGTCCCTCTGAGAGCACAGTGGAGGAATATGGGAATTAAAGGAACCCACATTTTTGGGAGGCCCAAGGCATGTCTGGGTAAGGAGTATATTGAGATCAATATCAATGCCTGGCACACCCGAAAGATGCCCTGCACAATATCTTTGTGTGGGGAAAGAAGCTGCCAACTTCCAGGCTGTGTGTGGAGAACAAAAAAAGAAACCATTTTGCAGCAGGTGCATGAGGGCTGGCAGCTGAGGGGGCCGATTACTGGCAAACCTGAGTTTTGCCTAAAAACAGGCCCAGGAAACACACACCACTTGACATAGAGTGTGCTTAAGTGACCAGGAGAAAGTCGTATGTGAAGAGAGGTTTACACAGGGGACAACCGGTCATGGAAACCCATCGGGCTGGCTCCGCCCCTCTCCCGCCAATCAGACTGCATGCAGGTCTGGCTGGGAGACACACATCTGGCTGGGAACTCAGAAGGGTCGGGGTAGGAGAGATACTTTAGAGACTGAACCTGAGACCAGGAAACATGGGTCCAAAGGTGACGTAGGGGACTACGAATTGGGTCCCCCACCATATGAGTGGAACCTAGGGGAGATCCCTGGGGTACAGTCTAACAGTGTGGACCAGTAAGTGCTCTGATTTAAATCTCCAGACCAAATGTTATTCAAAAAAGAGCCGAAACCCACCTAGGCCTAAACCCTACCTCCAGGAATTCCACCTGGAGTGGGAATGGGATTACCTCTTTTACTCCAGCAACCCAGAGGGTGGAGAATCACGCTCCAGATGACCCGACTAAAACTGCTGAGGAGAGAAACTGAGACTGTTCTGAACTCCAATGGAAATAATTCTTTAACTTTTCATCAAGATTTTTTTATTCTTTTTCTCTGTTTAATTGTCACTTTAATGGTACACGGATATTTATACATATTCATATTTGTTTTTTTTTCTCATTTCTAGCATTTTTGAAGCCAGTTATTTTTCAGGGATTAGTTTTTTTTTGTTTTTTTGTTTTTTTTGCAGGAGGATGTTTGATTAGTATAAGTTAGTTTTCTTTTGCATTCTTTTATACTTATTTTTAAGTTTTTAAGATTTTTACTTTATATATATTTTTCTACTACCTGTTTCCCTTGATCTCTCTTTTCTTCTCCTAACAGCCAATCTCTATTGTTCTTTCCCTCTTTCTTTTTTACTTTCTTTTTTATTTCTTCTTCTGCTCTCCTCCCTCATAATCATTACATTCTATATCACCTCTGTTCTCTTCTTGTTCACCATTTAAAATTATAAGCCCTTTTGCAACATTGTTGTTTTTATTGTAGGCAATAAGTGATCATATCATTTCTGTTTATTGTCATAATTAACATTGTAGACATCATAATAGGAACTATTCAGTTTCATGTTGTATATTGTTTGCATTGGTTGTTATTATTTGTCTCCCCCTTGGCAGTGAGGTACTGGAAACCTTCAGGGACACTACAAGTCCATAGAGAAGAAACTCAGATCCATACTGTTAGATGGGTAGAGACACAAACAACATGAAAAAGCAAGAGAACAAATTGCCAAACAAACATAATACTCCAATAACAGAATCCATTGATACCACAGGGGAAGAAATGTCAGACAAGGAGTTTAGAATGTACACAGTTACACTGATCTGTGAAGTAAAGGATGGTATAAGATGAAATCAGAGAGAAAACACAGGAAGTGAAAGATAACTTCAATATCAAGGGAGAGATTCTGAAAAAAAAAAAAAAAAGGAAGTCCTTGAAATGCAGGAAACAATAAACCAAATTAAAAATTCAATAGAAAGCATCACCAACAGACTAAATCACTTGGAAGACAGACTCTCAGGCAATGGAGACAAAATATATAATCCTGAAAACAGAGTTGACTATGGAGAAAAGAGGTTAAGAAACCATGAACAGAACCTCCAAGGATGATTGGATAACATGAAAAGAAAATTTAAGATTGATTTGGATAGACGAAGGCATGGAGATACAAACCAAAGGAATTCACAATCTTTTTAATGACATAATATCAAAAATTTCCTAAAACTAAAGAATGAAAAATTTGATATGGAAAATCAAATACAAGAGCCTTACAGGACCCAAAATGTACAAAATTACAACAGACCCACAGCAAAGCACATTATAATGAAAATGCTGAACATTCAGAAAAAGGATAGATTTTTAAAGACTGTGAGAGAAACATATCAGATAACATATTTGGAGAAACTAATTCAGATCTCAGCTAATTTCTTATCCCAGACTCTTAAATGTAGGAGGTCCTGGAATAACATATACCAACCTCTGGAAGAAAATGGATACCAACCAAAAATCCTATATCCGGCAAAATTAAGCTTCAGCTCTGAAGATGAAATAGATACTTTCCATGATAAACAAAATTTAAAATAATTTGCAACAAGAAAGCCTGTACTATAGAACATTCTCAACAAAATATTCCATGAAGATGAAATTAAAAACAAAAGTGAAAACCAGTAAAGGGAGGAGCTACACTAGATAAATAATCAATCAAAGGAAAAACTAATTCAAATGAAAAACTAGAAGTAAGCCCAAATGACCAGTAATACAAATCATATCTCAATAACAACCTTGAACATTAATGGTCTAAACTCATCAATCAAAAGACACAGACTGGCAGATTGGATTAAAAAACAAGATCGAACGATATGCTCTTTTCAAGAGACTCAACTCATAAAGCAAAAACATCCACAGCCTGAAGGTGAAAGGATGGGAAAAAATATATCACTCACATGGATCACATAAAAAGCAGGGGATCATGTCAGAGAAAGTGGACTCTAAGCCAAAGTTAATCAGAAGGGACAAAGAAGGCCATTTCATACTGTTTAAGGGAATTATACATCAACAAGACATAACAATCATAAATATTTATGCACCCGACAATGGAGCATCTGTGCAGATCAAACAAACCCTCCTCAATTTCACAAATCAAATAGATCAAAACACAAAAATACTGGGTAATTTTAACACGCCTCTGTCACCACTGGATAGATCTGCCAAACAAAACCAAAATAAAGAAGTAAATAAATAAATAAAATGCAATTGATAATTTAGACTTAACAGACTTATATAGAACATTTCATCCATCAATGACTGAACACACTTCCTTCTCAGCAGCACACGTATCCTTCTCTAATAAAGACCTGGTTATGTGAGCTCTCACATGTGTTGGCACACAATTGTAACATCACCTTAATACATCCTTAGAGTCTGTAGGGTTATTTTGATAGCTCCCTTTTCATTGATATTAATTTTTCTGTTCTTGCTTTTTTCTTAATTAAGCTTGTTTATTTTTATCAAATTTTAGCTGTATCATTTTTTCTTTATTTTATCTATTTCTACTCCTACTCTCTTCCTACTACATATTTTAAAAATAATTTGATTGTTATTCTAACTTCTTTCTTATACAAGTACTTTAAGTTATAAATGTTTATCTGAGTACTGCCTCATCCCAGAGATCCTGATAGTTTAAGCATTTATTATTAGTTAACTCAATGCAGTTTTTATTTACTTTTCTTGTGCTTTCTTCCTTGATCTAAGATATTTATAAGTGTGTCATTTAATTTTGAAGTACTTGACATGTGGGGATAGGGTTCTATATATCTTAAGGTGATGATTACTAATAAATCATGCAGGAAACAGTGTGCATGATTTCAAATTTTAAAAAAGTAATGGAAATTCTTTTTATATTGATTGTATTAATTATATACATGTCAAAATGGATCAAACTGCATACTTCAAATATGTGCATTTTAATGTACTTTGATTTTACCTCAATAAAGGCATGGGAAAAAAAACAATTCCTCATTGCAAAAACTTATACATACAACTCAATTTTGACAACTTAATATATATGTATGTATATATGTAATGGCAATAAAAATAACTCATGAAAAACATATTGATTATACATTGAAATGAAAATATTTTAAACATATTAGGTTAATATATTTCATTAAAGGGCAGGTGGTACTGCCCAGTTGTAGAGTGCTTGCAAAACCCTGGGTTCAATTCCCAGCACTAAAAAAATACATATATAGTAAATCTTATTAAATTTCATTTCTCTCATTTTTAAGTTTTTTCTTAAGTCTTGTTAATGTAAAGTTGAAAATTACACCTGTGGCTGGTATTTGTACCCCCGGTGCTGCTTCAGAGTGTTCACAATGCTGACTGGTATAATAAAGACCCTGAGAAATACTGCAAGAAAAGAAAAGCCAGTTTTAACAGGCTTGATGCAGGATTTATCACACTTCCAGATCACTCATTCTTTTTCTGCCTTGTTTTGCTTAATAATTAATTACATTCTAGAGAACAGTGAACCATGAAAAAGTCCGACAGGAAATGTTGATGCAGGGATACAATTTAGTTACAATCTTTTCCAACTAGAGGTTGTTTAGTTAGAGAGAAGTGAGCATGTATAATTGACTGAATATATACGACTCACACATCTTAGGCCTTGCAAAGAAATGAAGAACCTGATATGCCAAGTGAAGATTGAGTTGAGTTTCAGCACTCATTTTATTAATATATACTTGCCATTTATGAAATTATGTGCTTTGCATAACTAGATTGTACTTTCCCCATGTTTTAGTACCTTAGTATTAGCAGATGTTTCATTGATATTAGAGGAAGAAACTGAGTAGTATAAGCATGGACTTTGGAATAAACAGACTCCAGTTCAAATCCAGATTCTACTGCTTATTAACAGTGTGACCTAATATCTCTAAGCCTCCATTTCACCATCTGTAAAACTAAGGTTAAAAATAATTCCTATCTTATGTAATTGTTGAGAGCGTTATATAAATCAATGCACATAAGCCACATAACACAGTGCCTGGTGCTTCAAAGAATGTTTGCTATTATTTTTATCTTAGTAAATTCAGAAGTTGCTGTAGAGAGGTTGTCTCAGGTCTAATATTCTGCTTTTCTAAAAACTGGTTTGTGGTTCATCTGTTTCCTTAGGTTCAACATGAATATATCTAGCCAAGCAGTCCTACCTTATCCATCTATCTAAAAGACAGTCCTCTAAATTTAACTTAAGAAATGGAATTCAGAATTCCATGCCAAGGTAGGTGCAGTGCTGTAAACTTGTAATCCCAGAAACTGGGAGGCTGAGGTGGGAGGACAGTAAGTTCAAAGCCAGCTTCAGCAAAAGTGAGGCATAAGCAACTCAGTGAGGCCCTGTTCCTAAATGAAATACAAAACAGGGCCAGGGATGTAGTTTAGTGGTCGAGTGACCCTGAGGTCAAACCCCGGTACATCTCCTTCCCCAAAATAGAATTCCACACCCTATTTCCAAAGTTCTTGATGAGTCAGCTAGAATCATTACCCCAAAGTGTTCAATCCAATCTGTTCAACTCTTCCATTCAGTTTGATTCAGTTTAATTCAATTCAATTCAGTTACTTCCATTCAACCCAACAAACATGTTATAAAACCTCTTTGTGAGGGGACTGTGAAGAAAGAAAGATAGATCATGTTGAGCCTCTGCCCTCCGCAGATGGTGGTTGCTGGACTATATCAAGAGGAACTGGTTTAAAAGAGCAGAAACACTTGAGCGGCATGTGTTTATGGTAATGAATCTGTTTCGTATAAATGCTGAAGAGAAGAAACTAGATTTAGGCTTAAACTTAGTAAAGGCTGAAAGGCTCCCTGGGGTGTGATTGGATTGGTTATTCAAACTACAAATTTAAATTGCAGTCCAGTGATTTTTCCATTTTAGTTACTCAAATTAGAAATTTCAGGGTTATGTTGTATCCCTTCCTCATTCTCAGCCCCCTGTATGCCCTGTCTATTTGGTTCCCATAAATATGAGTCCACATCCTCCTCTCCAAACATGTTGCTTTACCAAGGCCCCGTTTTTTACACTCAGGGATTATGGCAATGCTCAAGCCTCCACTGCTTCTTGTCTCTCTGAAATGCATATCTAATCATGTCACTGCAAAATTGACCACGTCTGTTGTCGCTCTTGCCCGTAATTCTTCACCAAGAGAATGCATTCATGACAGTGCCTAAGAGACCACAGGAATTCCCACAATGAACAAATGAGTTTCATTTAGATAATTGATGAGAGGAAAAAGAGACACTGGAGGTTGCATTACTGCTACTTTTCAAGGACATTACAGTGTACGTAACCTTTCTCCTTATAACCCATAAAAAGCAATAGGAAGCAAATCCTCCCAAATCATGTGACAAGATAAGGATCATGTGCTGTACTCAAACTGGTAAATAAAAGCAATGGACTTACCAGTCAGTAGATCCTTGTTTAAGTTTTCTCTGCTTATGGAAAGAATATACTGCAAGTGAAACAGAGCAGACACTGTTTCTGCAGAACAGACAAATATACTCAGAAAAAGGAAATATTTATTATTTGGCAAACTTACTTTCATAACCATTGAACTAAATGGTCTTTTAAAAAAGTACTTTAACCAAATACGTGTAATACGATGCCCAAATTTTAACTAGGATTTTTTTCAAAGTTTGATTAAAAACTAAACCCTTCTCTTATACCTAAAATATTATTTCACTAACATAATTTTGCTTTAACAATGAATCATAAATGGCATATTTTCATCTTAGGTATCTAAATTTAACTGTTGGAA
>JAJEJO010001654.1:67517-95604 GCA_020662805.1 Glaucomys volans | reverse complement strand
ATAAATGGCATATTTTCATCTTAGGTATCTAAATTTAACTGTTGGAACACTTCAATAATAACAGCATCACTAGAATAAACGTACAATTCCCCCAAAAGACTACCTTAGGCCTTCATTTCAATACAGAAAGCATCTCTGTGTGTGTGTGTGTGTGTGTGTGTGTGTGTGTGTGTTAATTTGGGTTGTGATGGGGTTTGGGTTGGCAGGAGTAGGACTAAACTGACTGGGACATATGTTGGTTATTTCAGACTTCATAGGACAATTCAGCAGGACTGACTGTCCCACGAGACAAGGTAGGCACAGTGTCTAGGACCCTCAACACTTTTAGGGTACCACTAAAATGTTTTAATTTGGGTTGGGGTTGTGGCTCAGTGGTAGAGCACTCGTCTTGCATGTGTGAGGCACTGGGTTAGATCCTTAGTACCATGTAAATAAATAAAATAAAGGTATTGTGTCCATTTACAACTAAAAATTAAAAAGATTTTAAAAATGTTTTAATTTTAGTTTGGTTTAAAATCAGAAGAAAAAATAAAGTACAATAATTAATATATATTAACAAATTCAGCTTGCATTGCATTCATCTTTATACCAAAGCACTTATAAAATATATTTTTTAATATTTATTATTTTGTATAATAATATTATTTTGTAAGTACCTATTTAGAACCTATGCTAGCCACAGTCTTGGAATTCAAGGTAAATCTATTGCTATAAAGCATATAATTTTCCTTGGACATCACAATATTTTTAACACGTATATGCTAATTTATTAATCTGTACCTTATCCCAAAGTAAGTTTTACATTAATGGCTGAATATAAACTTGGTGTAAAAATAACTTGGTCATACCATAGTGGTAATGATGGCAGAGAAGTTTCCTGTCTTGGCTGTAAATTAAAATGAACCTCTTCATTCTGTGCCTTATAATTTTGTTTTCTGGGTTTCTATGTCATTAATCACTGCGTTTTAGTGGAAACCAAACATGTTGTTCGAAGTATGTCAAGAAACACTCAAATTATGAAGTCATTTACACTAAGGTGAGAAAATATCCTTTCCATGTTAGTTGTCAGGCTTGGTTGACGTTTGCATTATTTGAGAACCGACAGGCAGGTCAGTCCTTCAGGGGCACCAGGATGTCCCTGTCCAGTCTACTTCAGATCTTTGAGTAGTATTATGTTATAACCAAGAGTTTGAGTGACTTAAAAGAGATTTTAAAAATCCCCTTTGGGAATTCATAAGAAAACAGTCGTGGTGTTATTTCAAATATGTTAGGAAAAAATGTTTACTTTCTCTATCCCCAGTGTCTTCAAAGGAGAATGCTTCAAAATAAGGTGCAGGACACCCTTTATCTATTTTGAGCAGAGGGGCTTAAAAGTATAAATTTGGGAGCGAGCTCTGACCTGTTCCGTACATTAGACAGTATCTTGACAGTTCCCAGAGCAATTTGGGAGGAAGATGGCAACATGCAGACAGGAAGAGCCTGAATGCTTCATGGGGAAAAGGACTAACAAACAAACAAACAAACAAAATACAGCCGGAAGAGGAAGGCCAGAGAAGAGGGTCAGAAAGGGTTTTAGAAGTCAGATTTTGCATATGGAAGATTTCTAAACTGTTAGTGTTCCTTGAATGAAGTGGTCCCTCCATGACACCTAGATCTGCAGATTTACCTGTCTTTTGAGTAAGTGAAAGGGTCACCATTTCAGGACTGGATCATCGTGGTACCCAGCCAATATCATATGAGTGTCAGGTGCCAAGTGGCAGAGGAGGACAAGGAAAGGTAGGCTTCCTCGGAAGAAATTCTGGGATCATGGAAATGGCTCTGTGCTTCCACAGGCTGTGCAACTGAATGGTTAATATCAACTTTATGGAGTTCTTACAGGGCAAGGAAGCCTCTATAGTTTGAGATATAATGATGCAAAAACTATAGGAAGAGGGGTGGCTATAAATTTAGTATTAATTCAGTTCTTAAGAATCCAGAAATAGCTGGAAGAATGGGGGGAGGGACCATTTCCTCCTTCTTGATAATATGGTGTAGACCCCCAAAATGGGAACTCTCACCAATACTTTCACCCTCTTGTGGATTTAATGTTCTCTTTTGTGTTTTCTTTCCCTCCACCGTAACCCACCCCACCACCAACACATGCACACTTCTCTCTACTCAAAGCATGGTCAGTGGACCAGCAGTATCAACTTCAGGCTAGGAGCTTATTAGGATTGCAGAACCTCAGCCTTCACACCAGCCCTGCTGAATCAGACTCTGCATTTTAACAAGATCCCAGGTAAGTCTGAGATCTATCTGCATTGAGAGTTCTGCTTGGAGGAATATGAACCTCACTTTTTGTTTAATAAGACAATGCTGGATAAAAACAAAGCAAGTTGAAATTTTTCTCTGGTTTCAATTTTTGTTTTGGTACATTCATTCTATCTAAAAAAAAAAACAAACTCAGAAGGTATAATTAGAAGAAAATACATATTTTCCCTATTTTTTTGTTACTATGCAAAAAATAAGAAAAACATTAGGCATGAAAATGAATTTTCATTCATAAACTCTTCATCACCATCTGACCTCCATTGTTTTAGAAATTACAGAGTACTGAAAGCATTTATGGTTCATTTTATACATTCCATTATAAGCAACTCTGGGGCAAGAAGGTTAGTTAGGGAAAGGCAATAGCATCATAAAACTCTCCAGAATTATTCTTGTACATTATGATTGACAACAAATAACATACTAATTTTCTCTAATTGTAAAGGAGATGGGAGGGAAAGGGCATCCCAGGCAGCCAAGCAGCAGGAGTGGAGCATAAAGGCAAGAAATGGCCTAACAAAAAGAACAGTAATAATAATGAATTCTGTTTGAATGTCTATTTTGGTCTGGGCCTTGTTTTGAGCATCTTCTATGAATTAGCTTGCTAACTAGTAAATATGTTCCTGGGATCTAGACTGAAGTAGGCATTGTCAAAGGTAGGGCTGGAAAGGAAAGGAGGGGCCAACCAGCAAGTGGCAGGTTCCAGATATTAGGCTTAGTTTTGATCAATGTGCAAACCATTATCTTCAGGGTAAACCTACCTGAGACTTAGTCCCATAGGGAATTGCCGACTTTCTTCCTGAAAGAGAGTGAATCATTCTTGCTCTCATGGGAACACCTTGGGATATAATCTGAAATGAGCCAGAAATAGTGATTTCAATTACTTATAACATGGCATCATGTAAATAAGATAAACATTGAATTTAAAATGTAATTTTCAAATATTAATAACTACAAAGGACCCTTGAAACCCCGTATAATGACAACTCATGCAATGAAAACTGTTCCTGTAATTTAGTTGGTTTTTTTCAAGTTGAGATCTTTTAATTGACTTATCTGATCTAAACTAAGTATCACGGATTAGGGAGAATGTTTCACAATTAAAGAGGTTAAGTGGTTTCCACTTAATGACAAAAAGGGGCATCATGAGGGGTAGACTTGGGACTCTTAAAGTTCAGTGTAAAGTGTTTTCTCATGCAAGCCTGTTTCTATTTGGATAATAATTTTGGGAGTGCAAGTAGCACTCATGTTTACTTAATATGATCAATTCTAAGACATACTGTCTGGTTGTGGGTATAGCTCAGTGGTACAGTGCTTGCCTAGCTCCTGTGAAGGCCTGGGTTTGATTCCTAGCATCATAAGGAAAAAAGAAAGACATATTGTCAGCGTAAGGAATAATAACATCAGGAAAAATATACCACTTTTGTTTACATTTCCAAATTACATGATAATGGGAGGTTCCATAACAGTAAACTCATGTGGGGAATTTTACTATAGGTTAACAATTCCTTATTCAAACCATGGGGCTTGATGGTTTTAGAGTTCAGGAGTTTTCAAATTTTAATCAGATAGTATAAGGCACAAATGCAAGATATCATATAATACTTCATAGGTCTGGTGCATCATCTCAAAATCAAACACTATTTTTGTAGCAAAACACAGATTTTGATTTAGATATAAGATATTCCCCAAAAGCTCATGTGTGAGACAATGTAAGAATATTCAGAGATGAAATAATTAGTTTATGAGAGCTGTAACCTAATAGTGGATTAATCCACTGATGTAGATTTACTGGGTGTTAACTATAGGTTGTGGCTGGTAGCGGTAGGTCATTGGTGATTTTTCCTTTGGGGTATGTATTTTGTCCCTGGTGAGTGGAAGCTCCTCTGCTTCCTCGCTGTCATGTCCTGAGGTGTTTTCCTCCACCACACCCCTCTGCTTTGATGTTCTACCTCACCTTGGGCCCAGAGCTATGGAGTTAGTCCACCATGACTACACCTCTGAAATGTTAGCCAATATAAACTTTTCCTCCTCTAAATTGTTCTTGTAAGGTATTCGAGTCACAGCAAGGAAAAGCTAATTAAAACAACATTCATACTAAGTAGAATTTAAAAACAAGACCATAAAGTCTTGTGTCACATCGAATTTTGTTGTTAAATAAGAGATGAAAAGCTTTCTATTTTCCAAACTCTGTTGGAGTGCAGAGTTGAGAATTAGAGATTATGGACCCATGTAATAAAAATAAAATGAAGTTTATCTGCTACCTCTCATCCTGGATGCCATTTCCACACCTTCTTTCTTTCTTAGGCAAAGATGGAACATCCACCAGAGCCCAGTGTCAGAAGCAGTCATCAGGTGATGTTATAGTGACCCCTGTCGCCTCAAATCCCCCAGATTTCTCAAAATGTCAAATGTGTCTCCTTTTGTCAAATTTAGACGTTTGAACACTTTTGTAGAATGAATTTTCATGCAAAGGTCCTTGACATTAAATGGTTCTTCAAACCAGAATAAAAACAAGACCACAAAATTTCTGAAATACATCAGATATTATCTTCTATAAGGAAAATGCAATACAAGGTACCTGATCTTCCAGGCCAATGGCTTTCAAGGCTTGTCGTCCTCTATAAGAAAGGGCCAAGTTAATGCTTCTTCCACGTGCAAAGTTAGCGATTCGGATATCTAAGATATTGGAAGTAGAAGCCACATTACTCACACCTCCTTGTACATGGGTAGAGGATGAGCGTATCGTTGCACCTGAGGAACTATCACATTCGGAATGAAACCAAAAAACTGGTAAATGTCTCTAAAAAATACTACTAATAAATTAGTATTATATTAAATGTAGATCACTGAGCTTTAAAAATAATCCAACAGTTCTTATTTTAAAATTTCTTTTATTAAAAATATTATTATATTCAGAAAAATATAAAAAGAAAGAGGTCAAAGAATTAGAATCACATCTCACATTTTTTACTATTGACTTACCCTCCCTAGCTTCATATATATCAACTTGAAAATTCCTCTTTGCAAGGAAGCATGCATTTAATGATCCAACCTAGGAATCAAAACAATTTCTTTTTAATGTTTTTATATAATCTCACACATAAAGGGAATTTTTAGTGGCAAAATGAAATATTGGTGTGAGTATTGTTATATTGATATACTCAGTCACTGCTAGAGAATACTGTTTGCAAAAATAGTAAGATTAATTCAAGATTTAGTAGTGTAGCTTTAGATGTACTTTTTGGTTTTGTCTTTTAACTTTTTATAGTGAGATATAACTTTCGTAGGGAAAGAACAAGAAACAGTGTACATTGTACCCTTTATAGAATAATTAGAAAGCAATCTTTTTGACATTATAATCATTATTCAGATCAACAAGTAGAAAATTACCAATTCCCTCTTATCACCACCCCCTGCCACCTCCACCCAATTAAAACACTTTAACTTATTGTAAAGAATACTCTGATTTTATTGAGATAACCTATCCTTGCTTCTTCATAATTCTACCATTTAGGTATACTTGCCTAAGCAATATAGTTTACTTTTGCCCAATTTTGAACCATATAATTAAAATCATGTTCTGTATTTTTTTTTTTTGCATCTTGCTTCTTTAACACAGAAGTACTTATGAGTTTCATTCATGATTATGTGTCAGCTTCGAGTCATTCTTTTTTTCCTCTCTGATTATACATTGCATGAAATATCACAGATATGATCCATTCTACTGTCAGTGGACATGTGAATTGTTTCTGGTTTGGGAATATGACTCATATGTTTCAGAGAACATTTTGGTACATGTGTTCTGGTACCTAGGTGATAATTTTTCTTTAAGTTTTTATACATGAAAGTAGAATCTCTGCCTAAGCAATATAGGCATCTACTGATTGTAGAAGAAGCTGAGAACTTCAGCAGCATTTTTGATAGGCTTATGAAGCTAGAAGGACAAAATTTGGTGTTTGGGACACACAGACTTCTATTTAAGAGAGCAGGTTTTGAGACCACCCCAATCCCCACCACTGAGTAAGGATCCCAAAGAGGAGTAGGGTAAACTGGAAAGGAACCAGTAATCAAAGGGATCAAAGCTTGGGAATTATCTCTAGTCCTGAGAGGATTCTGTTTGTCTGGGATTGCTGGTAACCACAGCCAACTAACAAAGCAAGCAAATTCTCTCTGAAAAAAAAAAAAATGATAGCATTATGGGACTCAAATTTTTCTCCATATTTATTATACAGATCCAATCTGTCCCGTTCTGCCCCAGTCTTGCTAGCCTTCTTTTAGCCTCTTGTATTCACAATGCTTTCTCTCACAGGGGAATTTACCATGCTATTTCCATGAGCAGAAATGTTCTTCCCTTCCCTCTTGATTTCATAAGCTCCCACTCAACCTTCAGGTCTCCACTCAATTTCACTTCCTCAGGGAAGCCTTCCTTGCCCACTCTTCACTCAGATTCCCCTCCTATGAGTTCTCAGAGTGCTGTGGACTTTTCCTTTGAGAAGTATTATAAGCTGAATCGTGTCTCTCCAACTTCAAGATTGGAGTCCTAACCCTCAGTATCTTATTTGTAGATACAATGTATACAGAGATAATCAAGTTAAAATGAGACCATTGGGGTGGACCCAAATCTAATATGACTACCATCCTTAGAAAAGGCAGAATTCGGGCACATATAGACATGAAGAGAAGAAGAGTCCTAAGGAGAAGATGGCCAAGGAAAGACACCTGGAGCAGATCCTTCCCTCACAGCTCCCATAAGGAACCAATTCTGTAGATGCCCTTACTTTGGACTTGTAGCCCCCCAAACTGTGAAACAATACATTTATGTCCTTTAAGTCTCCCTGTTTATGGTAATTTATTTAGCAACCATAGCAAACCAATACAAAGAGCTCATCACAATGGAAAGTCTATATCATTAAAGTGAATCTATAATCAATATGGTTAACCCACTAGGTTATTGACTAGTTTTGCTCACCATTTTATTCCCAGTTTCTATCATATGTTTTAAAATAAAATTCATAACCAAACTTTAGTGAGTAATTAGCATGCAAAACTTATGCTAAATTTTAGGGATCTAAAGGTTATCAGAACAAATTCTTGTGCCCAGTGAACACTCAGTTTAAGAAGAGACAAATGTATAAACTGACTAATGCTTAATAGCCCACTTTTGAGTATGAAAACGCACTTTTCACATAAAAAATTGAATATTTCCCATATTATTTAAACTTCTAATATGGATCATTTAAAAAGTGTGCAACAAATTCAATCATAATCTTCGAAGTACATTTTAAAAGTTCTTAAGTGTTTGGCACCTGTACTTTTATTCCATTTGTCCAAAGTTTGGTGTGCATGGAAGTTAACATTAGAAACTCCTTGTAAAGAACTCTTGGCTCATTTAAAAATCAATGGAAAAAAAATGAAAGGAAGGCAGGCAACCTAAGTCCTAAAGAACACACACACACACACACACACACACACACACACGGACTAATTTTTCCTTAAAGGATATAACAATATCTTTTATCCTCTTCTGTAATGTAACCTTGGCATTCTTTCATGAAGAGGCATAGGTTATTTTTTCACTCTCTTAAAATCAAGAGGGCTTATAAAATTCATTAGAGACTGGTAGTGTAACTCTGATACAGTGCTTGCCCAGCATGCACAAAATCTTGGGTTCCATTCCCAGCAGTGCAATAAATAAACAAATAAAATGCTGTGGAAGTGACACTTGAGCAAAGCACGGTTGGCACATGCCTGTAATCCCAGCTACTAGGGAGCTTGAGGCAGGAAGATGGCAAATTTGAGGACAACCTGGGCAATTTAGCTAGATCCTGTCTCAAAATGAAAAATAAAAAGTGTTAGGGATATAGTCCAGGAGCAGAGTACTCCTGGGTTCAATCTTCAGTACTGGAAAAAAGAAAATAAAAAGAAGAAGTGATACTTGAGTCATTTCTAAGCACAGTTTTCAGCTAGTCCGGAAGCTTCTGCTTCCTGTTTTTGGAAGCCAGTTATCACGTAAGAAAAGTAAATACTTGGAGGCCAAGCCTTATGAGAAACCCAAGCCACCTGCCAGTCTATGCATGGTTATTCCAGTCAAAAACTAGTGCCACCAATTGCCAGCACCAACTGCCAGGAATGGAAATGTGTCATCGTGGATAAACAGTCTGGTCAAGTTTTACAGATTGTTGCTGCTTCAGCCATATGACAGACTACCCACAGAACTGAGACACAATAAAATGTTGCCATTTTAGGTCACTAAGTTTGGGGGTGGTTTGTTACACAGCAATAGATAATCAGGACAAGCAAACTGGAAAAAATTTTGTGGAGAATGTTATTCTTGGTTGATCTTTGAGAGATGAGACTCTTTTGCCATGTAGAGATGAAGCAAGTTGACAGAGTATGAATTATGTTGGAAACTTAAAAATAATTTTAAAGAGATAGAAAATATTTTGAAAAACATTTATTGATTCCTTAGTATTTTAAAATTCCTTTCTAGGTATTAAGGTGATCCAACAGTAATATACTATTGCTGTTCTTAGGGAGTTTACAGTCTTATCTGAGTCATCTTTTTTTTCATTTATAATTTGTATGTCTATTTACCATACATATAGTGTTTTTTTCTGTGTGCCACCTCCATGCTAGGTGCTAGAGATATGACAGAGAACAAGATATAACCAGGCCTCTTAGGGAGATCACAGACTAATACAAACAGCATGATACATAGAATGATGGGGGAAATACAGTATTGAAAGTACAAAGGGAGAATCCTTAGTTCAAAAGCAGGAGTGTGAAGTCAGGTAAGATATGACTTCTTAAGAAAAAAGGAAAGCTTAGCCTAGAAGGATGAATGGCAGCTATTTAGGGTAAAGAGAAAGACGGCCCTGAGAAGAACCACATCACATGGGTTTGAAATTACTAGAAAGAATAAAACAGAGAAATCCAATTAACGAAAGAATAAGAATAACATATAGTACACAAAAAATGATTGTAACATACCACTCACTACTGTAACTTACTCATTTAATCTTCACTGCAGTCATATGAATTAGATACTGCTATTATCTTGTTTTGCAGATATGGATATTGAGGCACAAAGAAATTAAGTGGCTCACCTAAGTTAGCACTAATGAGTGGTAGAGTTGGCATTGAGATTCAAACATATCCAATCTAATTCCCAGACATGACCTAATCAACTAGAAGTGTGGCTGAACAGCATTGACCATCCCATTGAGGATGGAGACTGTTATGGATTAGATATGAGGTTTCCCACAAAAGTTCATGTGTAAGACAACAAAAGAAAGTTTAGACGTGAAATCATTGTGTTGGGAAAGCCTTAACCTAATGCATTACTCTTGTGATAGGGATTAACTGGGATAACTGTAGGCAGGTAGGATGTGGTTTTGAGGAGGTAAATCACTGGGGGCCTGACTTTGGGGTATGTATTTTGCCTGTGGTAAGGGGAGTCTCTGCTTCCTGGTGTGATGTCCCGAGCCATTTTCCTCCACCGCACTCTTCTACCATAATGTTCTGCCTTGCCTTAAGCCCCAAGAATGGAGTTGACTGTCTATGAACTGAGACCTCTGAAACCATGAGTCCCCAAATAAAATTATCCTCCTTTAATTGTTCTTTTCAGGTCTTTTGGTCACAGCAGTGAAAAAGCTGATCACAATAGAGGCAATGAATTTATAAATGGCACCAAAATGTGGGGTTACACAATTTTTTTCTTGCAACACTGACCTGGATTTTAATGCAGAGGAAGAAGGTTTCTGAAATCAAGTAGGAGATTTAGCTATTTGGATGAGATGGAAGGACAATAAAGAAAAGGTATTGACTATATTGGCTGAATATTAATGGACCATCATCACCATGCTGAATAGGTTTGAAGGAAAACAGAGAAGGTCTAATGAACAGTGAGAAGTAGGAGGACTTTAGCAGGAGCAGTTATGGCAGAAGAAACTGAATGAGAAAGCTAGAATGTTAGGGAGTTTTTGACTAGAGAGTCTTAGATCTGACACTGTCACTACAGATGTGACCGTTCTGTGAAGTGACTGGGTCAGGTCAAGGATGTGGGGTGGTAGGTAGGACATGGAGTCTGAAGTCACTAGGTAGAAGAGATTGGAAGCACAGAGTTCAAGGAACCCAAGGACTGGCAATCTGGATGAGTCAACAGTATGAACTTCAGTGGTCACTCAGGGTGATGGCAGGGGTAGGGGACAGGGAAAAGACTGTGTAAATGCTGAAGTCTTTAGTATTGGAGAGAAGTGGCTTAGAGGAGAGCAGAAGGTGGTGTAAGTAGATGGCAAAGGTCTCAAAGAGTCAAAAGATGAACATGTTCCACACTAACATTTGATGTGTCTGAAAAGATTAGTATAAATTGCTTCCTTTTAAAAAAATACTTTTAGTTGTAGATGGACATAATATCTTTATTATATTTTTTGTGTGATACTGAGGATTGAATCCAGTACCTCACATGTGTGAGGCAAGTGCTCTGCCACTGAGCTACAGCCCCAGCCCTATTCCTTCAATCTCATATAACTTCACTTTCTCTTGCTTCCATCATTTTCCAATGGTAAACACGCTTTCCCAGCCAAGAGTATGACTTGCTCAGCCTGGCACAGAAAACTGAATATCTTAATATCTTTCTCATCGCCTTCTTCGCTCCACTCCAGCAGAGCCCTGGACTCTCAGGTTTTACTAATCATCACGCTTTTGATTTCCTTTTCTTAAACACTACTGTCTTCTTAAATCTCTTTCATCCTCAACTCCTTTTTTCCAGCTTTTGAAAAGTTACCTCATCTTCCTTACATTTTTGTGTTAAAGAATATATAGTAAAGGCAGGGCCATTATCAGGGATAAGTTTGTATGCAGGAAAAGAAAAACTAAAAGCTTACAGTGAATTTCACATAATAAACTGCTTCCAAAGGCTAAATAGTTATATAATACTTGGAAAAGAAGAAAAAGAAACAGGAATTAAAGGCTAAAGAGAATATAGACTCACAGAAAGGAAAGAGAAAGTTTGTGAAACTCTGCTTTCTTTCACAGGGTTATAAGCATTAAGTGCTGCACTTAAGGTGGTAGGAAGCCATTAGGGAAGGGTGTGGATCAGGCAGCAACATGGTCAGGAGGGTAGGAAGTGCCAGGAGGTTCACTTAGAACCTGGGTCTCTAGGAAAACAGACTCAGAAGAAAGGTGGGTAGGATACACAAGCCACATTCTAAAGAACAGATTATCTGAGAATTCCTAACGTAAGGAAATGGGCTAGGTGTAGAGAGAATGGGATTCAGAAGCAAGAAATCCATTTATCCATTTCATGGGCATTTGCCTGCAGTAAAAGAGTGATAAGCAATGCAGCAAACATGGTCTCATTGACTATGTTGGAACATGATCACATCCAAACAGTGGTGCCAATGGTCTGCTTTCATGCATTTGTTGTGATCCTTTGAGGAAAATTGATTTCATTGATCTGGGAAAAATAGGGCTGACCCCAATGGAGAGCAAGCTTTAGTCCTGTCTAAGGTTGGCAAGTACAGTACAGATGCATGCCTCTGCAAAGCTTTTTGTGTGTTTGCAATTGAACATGTATTCATAGTCCTTCATGACAGAGAAGGAACTTCAGGTGGTATGGACACACGGTAGAATTAAATCTGATCTTTGGATCATGAAAATATCAAGTGCTAGAGAGGATGAGATCCAATGAGATCTCTTATGCTTTGATTGTAGTTATCTTGTTAAGCTGAATCTTTACAATCTATATTTGACAAACCAGCAATTTCCCTTCCTGGAATAAGGTCAAGAGAAAGTTCTGCTATTTGTATATCAGGAGACACATGACAGAATGTTCATAATAGCTCTTTTTATAACTAAATTAACAAGAAAATATAGTGCACACAACCAAAATGACACCCACAAAGGAATGGACGAATAAAGTATGGCAGAGTCACATGATGAAATGCAATAATATGAATATATCAGCAAGTGAAAAGAGTAAGTCCAGATGATTTCATACTGCATGATATTCTTATAAAAACAAAACTGAACCATAGATATATGTATGCATCTAATTTGTAAAATATATGTATTATCTGTATACATCTATATAATTATATATGATAAAAGTATAAATAAAAAGAGCTGGGTGTGGTGGCACACGCCTGTAATCCCAGCACTTGGGAGGCTGAGGCAGGAGGATCACGAGTTCAAAACCAGCCTCAGCAAGGTCAAGGCACTAAGCAACTCAGTGAGACCCTGTCTGTAAATAAAATACAAAATAGGGCTGGGGATGTGACTCAGTGGCTGAGTGTCCCTGAGTTCTAACGCCCGTTCCAAAAAAAAAAAAAAAAAAAAAAGTATAAATAAAAAGACCAAACAATGACAAACTATTCAGGGCAATGCTTCTAATGGGTGGAGGAGAAGTATAGAGGTTGGAATATGTTATTTTTTGTGTTGAGTGTGGGTTTTCAGATGTTCATATGATTAATAAACAAAGCAATAAATAAAATTGTCTTCTCCAAGGCTAATTATTATAGTGTGTCAAAGGTTATTATGATTCTTATTCTGTTGTAATTGAGACTCAAATGATCTAAGTGAAAAAATATTTGTATATGCTATATATGTTCGGTTGGAAGGGATAGTAATGTGACTAATAATGTAGCTTTTAGGTTCTATTTCCATTTCTCACTTTCTGTAAAATGTCCTTAATGGGAAAAACTGTCAGTCCAATTTAGTTGTTAGACTGACAAATGGACTAAGACAAAAAGATAAAAGTGGAAGTGGAAATGTGGTGTGTAAACCATTCTAAGTCCCCACAAACTCTTGGTTGAGGCACAGCTGGGTTCCTGACCATAAATAGGGAAGAGATTGGCTGCAGGGTAGGGGGATTGGGCAGAAGTAGGCACGTGGGAGAAATAAAAGAGTTTCCATTAAGGAGATGAACAATTATGAAGAGTTTCTGTATTTGTTTTAAAGCACCAAAAGCCTGCAACAATAAACTGTTTTGATCACAAAATAATTTGTAAATTAAAGATTCTACGAACAATCTAGCACATCTGTACATAAGATGAACTTTGAGGCGAGTCCTTGATGACATAATTATGGGTTTACTCAATTTATTATCTCCTTTCTTTTTCAGACTCTTCTTACTTCCCTCTTTACAGGTCGTCTGCTTTGAACCCATCTTAGTCCATTTTATGGATGTATAACTTACTGATTAAAAGATTATTTGTAAACTTATTTTACATTAATGTGGAGGTATGCTTCTCATGTATTTCACTGTGTGGTTTTCTGACTGACTCTCCTGTGACCCCTCCACCAGTGATTGTACAACTTGCCAATGATGATGGGAAAATTGCAAATATAGTTTGGATTTGGAATGACCCTTAAAGGTCCACGTATTAAAGTTTTCTTTCCCAGCATGTTATTTTTGGGAAGTGGTTAAATGTTTAAGAGGTGGGACCTAGGGAGAGGTTTTTAGATCATTGGAGTTGTAGAACCCAGTCCCTTCTTCCCCTTTTCACTTCCCAGCTGCTATGAGATGAGTGATCTTACTCTATGTGCTCTCCACCATGATGTTCTACTTCACCACAGGTCCAAATGCAACATGGGCAACTAATCATGGACTGAAATCTCCAAAATGTGAATCAGAATAAAACTTCTCTTTGTAAGTTGATTTATCTCAGGTATTTGTTATAGTGACAGAAAGCTAACTAACGCACAAGACCTTTTAGTTTATAAATGTTGACCCTAATGGAAAAGGGAAATCATGATTATAAAAATTCATGCATTTCATTCCTTTTTTTGTAATATGTTTTAAATTAATCTGATAATATGATTTTAAACACGTCAACTACTGTTAGCTTAATGAAACAGAAAACTCTCCCTAAAAATCATATGTGTTTCTAAGTTTACTTCAAACTTTTAAAAAAACTTGTTTACATTTCTTGAAATCTCTAGTATATCATGGAACTATAATTTGGTCTCTCAATAATGTGATCTTTGGACATATCAGGGTAATGAGAAAAAAATCAGGTTAATTCTACTTACTATGCAATAAGCACATAAAAATGTCTTCCTATTTTGTTAGTAACTATTACACCAGCTAGAATTGCATATGTTATGTCCAAGTCTATTTTATTGTCTAAATCTTACCCTAAAGTTTCTGATCTGCAACATTTGCACTTGGTCTGTAAAACCAAGCAGTGATCTTCATGGTCCATTTTTTGATAAGGTGAACATCCTACATTCTTTCTGTAGGGATTCTTGGGTTAACTATGAGCCTTGATCTTTCTCTTGAGTTCTGTTTCTGACTACGGAATCTGTGTAGTGGGGTGCCTAACAGGCATCTCCATCTCCACATAACTAAAATTCCACTTATTCTTATTCCTCAAGCTTCTCCTGTATGCTCTGTTCATAAACCTTCTTCCCCTTCTAAACTCTTCATCTTCCAGGATGGCAACAGCATGCACTCATTTACCTACCAGGATGGCTCAGGTAATGTCCAACACCCATCTCTATCTACAAATACTTAGGCAACAAGGCTCATTATTTGCTCCTCCTGAATCTTTTCAAAACAGATCCCCTACTCACACCTTCTTACATAGGGCCTCCTTACCTTTTCCTTGGACGACTGAAATGGTGTTCTAATAACCCTCTCTTTCCCCAGTTTCTACCTGTTCAAGTCATTTGCCTCACTAGAACTAAATATACCACACACTTTTTTACTTCTTGCCTTTGAATACAGAGTTGTCTTTGCCCGAACTATTCTTTCCTGCTTTATGTATTTGGAAAATTTTTACCTTTCCTTCAAGACTCATGTTCTCAGTACAGTTTACCTCTCCTCTTCTGAATTACCTATTTGCCTTTTCTTCTGCAATTCCACAGATGTATATATATATGTAGATGTGTTTTAACATTTCTCACAATGAGTTGAATTATTTATTTGCATTCTAATCTGACTGCCCCAGCAGGAATGACATTTATTTATTTATTTATTTATTTATTTATTTATTTATTTGGTGCTAGGGATTGAACCCAGGGGCACTTAACCACTGAGCTACATCCCAGCCCTAGTTTGTATTTTATTTAGAGACAGGGTCTCACTAAGTTGCTTAGGGCCTTGACTTTGCTGAGGCTGGCTTTGAACTTTGCTGAGGCTGGCTTTGAACTCATGATCCTCCTGCCTCAGCCTCCCGAGCCACTGGGATTACAGGCGTGGGCCACCACACCCAGCTAGGAATGATATTTACATCAGTCTTTCAGTTTTGGAATACCTGATACACCTAATACCTAATACCACAATACCTGATACATGATAAGACCCCAAAATTTTTAGTAAAAATTAAGAAATACAAATAAATATGAATAAAGATAGTATTCTTCCATAATCTTACCATCAGAGACAACCAGTAGTAACAATTTGTATGAATATAAAGTATATGATATTTCTTTTAAAATTGTAGCAAGCCATATATTTCTTTTCATGATTTTTTTTCTCAAAAATGGATGGTATAATGTGAATATATTTCTGTGTTAGAAAATAAATTCAATAAAAATAAGAATTGCATTGCATTTAATTGTATGCAATGTACTTTTATTTGTATATTCAAGTCATTTTAATTTTTAGCACTATAAACATTTTTTTCTTTTTCTAAAATCCAGTAAGGAAGTAATCCACCAAATGTCAAGTAATCCACCAAAAACTCAGCAACTCCTGATCCACACCCTCTTTCTACCTGCCCCACTGGCTCTTGGGCCTAGCTACCAGGGAGGAATGAAGTAAGGAGAAGAGGGAACTGAAAAAGCAGAAAGAAGGGAGAAAGAAGAGTCTTCAGTGAGTTGGGGAGACAAATGTGACAGCCTAGACCAGAAGAAATTCTGCTTGATTTACCTTTGTTTTGTTTCTGGAATAGTTGCAAAGCATGTAAAAGGGATTCAAACTGGTGCGGGCAAGATTATTTTTATTTTTATTTTATTATTTTATTTTTTTTGTGGTGCTGGGGATTGAACCCAGGGCCTTGTGCTTGCAAGGCAGGCATTCTACCAACTGAGTTATATCCCCAACCCAAGATTATTATTTTTAAAAGGTTTTGCTGTGAGTTTTGATTAGATTCCAGATTTGGTGTTTAGACCACATGAAAGACTAACTGCTTTTAATTTCTCTTCAGGTGAAGGACAATTGCTTCTCTTAATGTAATACCATGCAGACAGTGCAGAAACACCATGTGGGGCCAATGTGCCATCAATACCATTTAGCCTATAAGTCCATGACAGAATCTAATATTTATAGCTATGAGACACAAACTCTCAGAACCAAAGCTGAGCTCTTTTGAAGGCACATGTATGAAGTGATTCCATGATGAGGATGACACCCACATATTTGTGCCTTCCAAAATCATATATCCAATCACATATTTGTTATCTCTCCCCTTGGAGTTCTAAGAGGCATTTTAAGAGACATCATAACTGCTGCCCAAGTCTTAGACCAACAGTCTTCTTCTTTTTTTTTTTTTTTGGTACTGGGGATTGAACTCAGGGGCACTCGGCCACTGAGCCTCATCCCCAGCCCTATTTTGTATTTTATTTAGAGACAGGGTCTCACTTAGGGCCTCGCGAAGTTGCTGAGGCTGGCTTTGAAGTCGCGATCCTCCTGCCTCAGTCTCCCAAGTGCTGGGATTACCAACAGCCTTCTAACTGGTCTATCTTCTTACAGTTTTCCAGTCATTCTCCATATAAAAGACCGAAGGATTTTTTTTTTTTTTTTTTTTTTTTTTTTTTTTCGTTGAGGGGAAGTAACCTCAAGGCATGGCCTTATGCTTGCACTCTCCCAATTGAGCTATATCCCCAGCCCTGAAGGAATGTTTTTTAAGTCAGCCATTTTTTTCCCCCTAAAATCCTCCCATGGCTTTCCATTGTAATTAGAATAAAATCTGGGTCTTCTTGCCTGGCCTTGCAGATCCTACAATATCTGACCACATGTGGCAGCTTCTCCAGCCTGACCAGCTGCTCCTCTGGCCTTGTTCTGCTGTTGGAACAGTTGCAGCTTATAAGAGTCCCAGGGTTTCTCCTCCATCACTTTACTCTCACCCAAATGATCTTTCTCTAGCTCTTCCATGGATGGTTCCTGGACATAAATCCCTTCCTCAGAGAGACCATCCTTGACCACACTCTAAACAGGTACCCTCAGGACAAACAGGTATCCTGTTTGGATTTCTTTCATAGAGCTCATCCCTACCTGAAGATATCTTATGTGTTTTCTTCTTCATTGTTTTCATTGTTTGCTCCCCCCGTATCCCTACTCCTGAAAACAATGTTGACGCAGAGTAACTACACAATACGATTTCGTTAAAATTTTCATTTTGTGTAATATTTCGTTAGAAAGCATTGGACAGAAGTCTGGTGTGAAGCAATAAAAACATATGTCACAACCGGTGACCAATACAGCATGTGACAACATTCCTTTGCATTTTGAAATTTGGAATCTGAAATATGGAAAGATTGTCTAGCACTTTGGGGAGAAGGCAATAAAGAAGGCAGAACAAAAGACAAAATTAACATTTATCATATATTGTGTGGCATAAAATCTATGAATCTACATAGTCTCATATGGTGCTAAGTGCTCAATAACTTTTTGTTGAGTAAATAAATGAGTGAAGGAATGAATACCTATGAGTTAAAGGCCTGCAAATGATTTGACCAAAGGTGAAAACAAAAATGATTAAATTTTAACTAGTGAGCATATTTTTATTCTAAAAGAGGTACTCTGCTGAGAGGAGAAAATATTTAGTTCGCAGGAGGCTGCCCCATGATCAGTAGAGAACCACCTGTGGCACCATAAATAAGGACACAAAAAAATCACACTTCCCTCTTTCCAGGTGTGGGCCACGTCCCAGCACTTTTATCTCACCTGCTCAGGTAAGCAGTGAGAACCTCGCTCCACCATGCTAGGTGCAGCACAGCAGCAGCAGTTACTCAAGTAACTACCAACCATCCAACATGATTTAAACATTACTTTCATATTTCTTGATCTTATTAAACAGTATTGACTGTGTTATTAACTAAAGTGGAGTCAATGTTTTAATTAAAATGACTATTAAAACTAATATCGGGCTGGGGATATAGCTCAGTTGGTAGAGGGCCTGCCTGGCAAGCACAAGGCCCTGGGTTCAATCCCCAGCACCGCAAAAACAAAACAAAACAAAAAAAGACTAATATGTGTTTAGTAAAACATAGCAAAGTTGCGAACAAAATTAACTTCAATTTGCTTTATTTTTGTGTTTAAAAAAAAATTCTCCACCAAAATGATGAAGGGAAATAGATACCTTTGTATTTAATGAATATAAAATGACTTTCCTGGAAAAGAACAAGTTAAAATCAATGCTACATTTAAAACAGGCATATTTAAATATTAAAAAAGTTTTTACAAGAAAATTAACAATCTGTACAAATGATGAATAATATTTTTTAAAGTAATAAGTTAGTATAATAAAACCAACAGTAACAATACATCTGAATAGATTCTTACCAAGCCACCACCGATGACAGCTACTTTTTTCCTCTGAATATCAGATGAGTCCATAACTGCCAAAGCACAGAGTCGTTGCTTTTGTCAGTGAAAGAACTCTGTCCTACACACTGATTTTCTTGGTCTTTATATTGCAGAAATCCCCGTGTCTCTGTGAACCAACCAGTGTTTGGTCAGGACTAAGTTCCCTTGCTAGCATTTATCCCATTGGTAGCCAAAGTCCAATCAGCTCAACTTTGAGAAAAAAGAGAATTTGTTGCAATAACCAAATTTTGAAAAATCTGGCCAAGTGAAGACACTCTCTTATGTATAAGGCACAGAATTTTTTAAACAGTCTTGTGGTTTTTCTTCCCTTTTTCTAGAGCATCTGTTAGTTTCGTTTTCTTTCATAATTACCTATGAATGGAACTTCTCATGTCTGAAGCCTCTAAGCATGTTGTACTTCTCCTATAGAATAAGATGACACAGTGTATGATTACATGACTGGTGTAACTCTACATTGTGTACAACCTGAAGAATAAGACGTTATACTCCAAATATGTGTGATGTGTCAAAATGCATTCTACTGTCACATATAATTATACCAAATTTAAAAAAAGAAAAAAAAAGAATAAGATGGCATGGTTTTATAATTTATCCATGAATTATTCTTATAATTAAGACACCAGGAGCTGGGGATGTGGCTCAGTGGTAGAGCGCTTGCCTAGCATGTGTGAGGCACTGGGTTCAATTCTCAGCACACATATAAATAAATAAATAAATAAATAAATAAATAAATAACATAAAGGTCCATCAACAACTGGAAAAATATATTAAAAAAAAAGAGACACCAGGAATTTCACTTCAAGGGTACTATGGATTCTTTAGCAGAAGCTAACAGGAAATTATTTTCTCTTATGTGAGAAAAGAGTATGTAGATTATAAGTTGTGAAGAACAAAAGTAGAGTCAATTACACAACTAAAAAATCTTGTTCAGGAATATATTAATTAAGACTGGGAAAAGAATTTTTCCTGTTAGCTTCTGCTAAAGAATCCATAGTACCCTTTAAATGAAATTGCTGGTGTCTTTTTTTTTTAATATATCTTTTCAGTTGAGATGTATATTATTTGTTTTTTTGCACATATTTGCAAGATGCAATGTTTTCTGGAACATGATGTTGTATGAAATAAGAACATAAAGGAAGATGCTTTTTCACTTCCTGGTGAGAGCACAAAAAATTCAAAATGATTTTTTTCTTCAGTATGGCCTAAAATTAAAACTCATTCAATAGTGACCTCTTGTGGATAAGTATGGTTAGAGTTACTGACAAACTTTTTCATTAGGTATTTTTATTTCAAATAGGTAATATGTTTACATGATATGAAATTCAAGACCAAAAAGGGTGTACAGCAAAAAACAATTCTTCACGGGGTGAAGTTGTTTGGGTGTGTGAATTTCCCCTAAGACTCTATAAGCTTATTTTATCTCTCCTTTCCCTCTCCGTCTTTCCTTTCCTCCTTGCTTCTTTCTAACTTGCTCATGCTCTTGCCCTCATTCTCTTCCCTCTCTTCCTAAAATATATATAGCCAATTTAAGACCTTTTTCCCATTCTATTTTTTTCAATTTATAACATACAGTTCAAGAATTCTTCAATATCAATATGTAGAAAATTCTCTTTTTAAAAGCTTTTAAAAATTATAGACTGTAGCACAAAACAGTACATAAAACACAAATGTGAACTATAATAACGTTCTGTCAAGCAAGCACCTATGTAACTACCATTTAAGTCCAGAAAGAACATCACTCAAATCCTAGAAGTCTATGTGTCCATTGCTGATCATTTCTCATTCATAGAAGTTACTAGTATTCAACTTTATTACTTCCTTGCTATTATTTATGACTGTAGCAGCATGCATTAATCTCTAAAATAGTTTAATTTTGCCTTTTTAAAAACTTTACTACAAATGAACTCCTACTGGTTTTTTATTTTTTGCAACTTTCTTCTTTTTCTGAATATTATACTTCTTATGATCCACCTGTATTGTTACACGTGGCTCTAGTTCATTCATTTTTATTGTCATATGCTACTTCTCCATTCCATTGTTGATGGACACTTATATGTTTCCAATTTTTAATAACACAAATAAAGTTGCAGCATATATATAAGTATCCTTGGGATTTATATGCTGGTTATGCAATTTTTAACCTTCCAAAGTATACCAAAATTAAATTCCAAAGTGATGTACTGATTTTTACTTGACAAGGTGTTTAGAAGTTTTCCTTCCTCCATATTACACCAACATGTATACTACTGGAATTTTTAGTTTTTACTAGTGTGATGGGTGTGGACTGTATCTCACTGTCCTCTTAATTTGCAATAATAATTAATGAAGTTCATTAATGAAGCTGATAATAAAGTTGAACTCCTTTCTACCTTCTTTCAATTTTGTTTTCTTCTTTTGCATTTAGTACTCAGTTTTGGTGAGGAGATGTCTGAAAAATTCTCGTTGGATAGATTTTTTTGTTTATATACGTTGTAATAATTTCTTCTGTGCTGTGTTTTGCTTTTTTGCTTTCTCAGCAGGGTCTTTTAATTGAAAGATATCCTTAATTTAAACATACTCAAGTTTATCAGTCTTCCCTTTGTGATTATAGTTTTTAAAGTCATATTTTCCATATTTTTTATAGTCTTGAGGTCATGAAGATATTCTTCCATGTTGTCTTCTAAGAGATTTTTAACTTATGTTTCATTTTAGGTCTATAATAAACATTGAGTTAATATTTATGCATGTTGTGATATAGAAGCCCCAAATTGATTTTCTTCTCTAAATGAATACCCAATATTCCCAGCACTACTAAATGAAAGGCTTCCCTTTTCTCACGACTACCTTTATTGCAGGTACAGTGCTCACATATATGTGAGTCTGGTTGTAGGTTTCTATTCTATTTCACTCCATCTAATCTATTCTTACCTAAACCAATGCCTATTCCGCAGCCTAATTATGATAGCTTTGAAATAATATATTTTAAATATTTTAGAATCAAATCTATTATCTTTATTTTTGAACTTGAGTCTGGTTTACTCTGGTTTTACTAAGATGTATCCAGGTAAAGATTTCTTCTTATGAATCTGATTAGGGAATCATTGGGTTTCTTAAATATGGATCATTTCTTTCATCAGTTCCAGAATGCTCTCAGCCACCAACTTTTCATATATTATTTAGTGTTCCATGTCTCATTCTTTTATCTATATTTTTATCCTATGTTCTTTTGTGCTTCATTATGGCTGGTTTCTTTTAATGTATCACTCAATTTACCAACTCACTTTTCTGCTCAGTCTTATTTGCTGACCAACTTCTATACTGATTTTTTGGTTTTGTTTTGTTCTTTTTCCCCTCTGTTCTGGGAATCAAACTCAGGGCCTTTCTCCTGCTAGGCAAGTGTTCTACCACTGAGCTACACACCCAACCCAGTTCTTCATTTTGATTTTTGGAATTTTCAGTCCTGGAACTTTTATTTGGTTCTTTTTCATAAGTACTAAATTGTTTTTAGTTGTCCGTAGCCTTGCTAAAATTCTCAACCTTGTGTTTTGTTATTTAAAATAATAAATATGATTGCCTTATGGTCTGTGTCTGATAATTCCTATTGGGGATTTGTTTTGATGGTTATTTATTATCTTCTTGCAACTGCTCATGTTATCTATTCTCCATGTCAGTATTTCAAATTCAGTGCTCAAAATCATGTTTAAAAAAAACTGTAGGTAGTTTGAAGCTTAAGACACCAGTATATAGCTTTAGAAATGATTTGTTTTTGTTTTTGCCATATGCCTGTGGGTGATTCAGTGCTTATTCAGTGAGTAATATGAGTGAAGTTTATCTGTTATTCCTTTGGTATCTTTATGGCCCATTTGAGACTAGTTATTGGACAAAATGTCATATGCCAAGCAAATACTTGAGGTAAAAGAGATTGATAATGAATCATGCAATCTGTACAGCTACTCTGTAAACAATTTGCTAATAGACTGATAGGCAATGATTACTTTCACTTTGGTGCTAAGTCCTGGCTCTTTTTGAGACCACAACTAAAGTTTGATCTTGGAATAGATAAAAATATTTTGTATTATAATCTTTCATGTTTCCCAGTTGCTATTTTCCAGAGGTAACAATTTTCAAATCTCACTTGCTTTCTGTTTGTTTTTGACAATTCAAATCTAAATGAGGGCTGGAATGTGGCTCAGTGGTAGAGCACTTGTCTGGAATGCATGAGACCCTGGGTTTGAAACCCAGCACTGAAAAAAAAAAATCTGAAATGAAGTTTGAGTTAATAATCAAATCATTGATTTGATGTTCTGTGGGTTGGAAGAAGAAATAATTAACTTTTTGTATAAGGTTGGGCAACAAAAACAAATCTGGGTGGAACACATTTGAGGACTTTCAGAAATTGAAAGATAACATGAAGTACATGCAAAGAGAAAAGGCACCAAAAGTTTGAACAAAGTTTAATGATTATGAAGCTAAAAGGTGACCTTGGCTATTTATTCCTCTCTTCTTTCTAAGAAGTCATGCAGGAAGCATTACCCAGGAAGGTCAAGGTCACCACCCCTTCTTTCTCTAGAGGACTTGCCTGAGGAGAGCAGAACTGATCATTTAGTTTCCCCCTATCCTTTGAGCCTGAATAACTTGAGGCTGTAAAACAAGTTAGGAATATACAGGGTAACCTGTATTAATAGCATCAAACAAATTGTCTTAATTGGGATTCAGTAATTTGTTAATTCCTAAAACAGGTGCTTTAAAACAACAGAATGACTCCAAGAGGAGCTTTACTTTACATCAGTCACTGAATCCTTCCTGGTCTCTCTACATACATTCATACATTTAATAAATCAGCCTTATTGGGAATAATAAAAAATCCAAAAATTCACAATTTAGCAAAGGATTTAACAATATTTACTCATTTCATCATTCTCATGTTGTTGACAGTGACAGAATATCCTCTCACTGATGCACTTGGCTTGCTCAATAATTGTTTACTCAATTGACCTGTTTCTTTTTAGTTGTAGCCTCAGCCAGGAGGCTTTACAGGACTGGCTCTCATCCTTTAGATCTCAGCTAAAATACAATGTTCTTACCTTGTCTGAAAGAAGCATCCCCTCCATCAGTATCTAAACATCTTATTTCTTTGCTCTGTTTACTATTGCATTAAATCATCTGGTTATTTGATTAATAAAAACAGAAATTGGTGGAAGTGATTAGAAAAGAAAGTGGATAGACCATGAATTTAATTTTGAGGCCAGGATTTGTTGGTAAAATTAGCATAGTGTATGTGTGTGTTTGAGAAATGGGGTCAATATTCAGAAATCAAGGAAGATTCATTGATTTTTAACTGGAAGACTGGGGAAGAGGTGCCAATCAAGATTTATTATTTGGGATAATTGAAATGTGAGTATTGAATTAGATAACTAAATGGAGATAATAAGTATACAATTGGATATGTGACTCTGGAGCTAGGAGGAGTCTAGGCTTGAAGTATAGGTTTGGTATTATCAGTCTTAGCATAAAGATGGGTACTATACATCAGGCAAATAATAACCAAAATAAACCTGGTATAGAAATATCAATATCTAAAAAAGAATTTAATAATAGGAACAACAGGAATAAAGAAGGACATTACCCAATGAAGAGAGAAATGATCTATGAAAAATCATAATTTACATTCATTAAAGTATTGTGTATAATAGTAAAAAATGTCCTTCATTAAGAAACTAATAAATAAAATATTTAATATCCACACAATAAAATATGATTAAATGAAGAAGATCATGGAGCCAGGTGTCGTGGCTTATACCTTTGATCCTAGCTATTAGGAGGTCAAGGCAGGAGGATTTCTAGTTTGAGTCAGTACAGTCAACATAGTGAGATCCATCTTAAATCTAAAAATATAGAGTTCACTTACAGAACAATAAAACTTTAAAGTAAAACTATAAAACCATTTTTTGTTTACCAGTAAATGAAGCAAAAAATACACAGGTGAACTGAAAGGATACGTATCAAAATAATGAGAGCTACTGGGAAGATGGGGAAGAAAATATCATTCCATTACCAGTAATGTTTTATTTTACAAAGGTATGAAGGAATTTAAGTCAAAATATTAGCATTTTCTAGGAAATAATAGTTGATAGTAAATTTTTGTTTCTGCGACTTTATGTCAAAAGAATGACAAAGATAATATTTTCACAATTAATTTGCAAGTGCTGTTTGCCTTTAAAAGGTAGAAAGTATAAACATTTGGGTTAGGTGGCTTACTGTTTGCTAACACTATTCTTTATGATTCTGATTTTTAAAAAATTTTTACAGACTGCATTTTGATTCATTGTACACAAATGGAGTACAGCTTTTCATTTCTATGGTTGTACACAATGTAGATTCACACCAGTCATTTAATCATACATGTACATAGGGTAATAATGTCTGTCTCAGTCCACTGTCTTTCCTTCCCCCACTCTTTCCTGCCCCATTTCCTCTACACAATCCTAAATTCCTCCATTCTTTTCTTCCCTCCCACCATTATGTATCATCATCTGCTTATCAGAGAAAACATTCGGCCTTGTTTTTTTGGGGGATTGGCTTATTTTACTTAGCAAGATATTCTCCATCTCCCTCCATATACCAGCAAATGCCATAAGTTTATTCTTCTTTATGGCTGAGTAGTATTCCATTGTGCATATATACACCACAGTTTCTTTATCCCTTCATCTACTGAAGGGCATCTATGTTGGTTCCACATTCTAGCTACTGTGAATTGAGCTGCTATAAACATTGACATGGCTGTGTTAGTGTAGTAGGCTGATTTTAAGTCCTTTGGGTATACACCAAGGAGTGGGATAACTGGGTCAAGTGGTGGTTCCATTCCAAGTTTTCTGAGGAATCTCCATACTGCTTTCCAGAGTGGCTGAACTAATTTGCAACTCCACCAGCAATGGATGAGTGTGCCTTTCCCCCCACATCCACACCAACACTTATTATTGCTGTGTTCTTGAAAATAGCCATTCTAATAGGCATTAGATGAAATCTTATGGTGGTTTTGATTTATATTTTTCTAATTACTAGAGATGATGAGTACTTTTTCATATATTTGTTGATCACCTGTGTATCTTTTTCTGTGATTCTGATTTTTTTATTCTGACCTTTTAACAACTAAATAATACTTAGTTTCACTTTCTTGTCAAGTAGTCTAGTAATTTCTCCAATCATTAGTTGACAGAAGGAAAAAGATAGCAAGATAAAGAATTTGTATGGGTTTTGGGGAGTGTTATGATTGTAGTTCACCTATTACAGAATCTTAGTTGTTTTTTATATTTAAAATATGTGAATTAAATTCTTTAGTCACAAAATTACATAAACAATGTTACCAAGAGGTTTGACAGAGTCACTGATTCAAAAACTTGGCTTTGCAGGTTCCAGACTTTTGACATCTGGACATCATCCAAAGGTTCTTTTTCAACTATCTTCTGGTTCCAAGCAATAGATGAAAATATAAAATTGTGGTTTCGATGTAATTTTATATGTGTTGTTGCTTTTCTGTCATAACCTATTCTATTAAAACAATGTCTTTTTTAATTTGCAAATGTATATATTAGTCAAAAAACAGAGAACCTAAACACACACGCACACACAATCCAAGACCATCTGTGGTTGTGGATATCCTCCACACTACATTTAAACAAAAGAGCTCTGTGAGTTGCATGCAAAGAAGAGAAGGGAAACTGTAGAGCCTCCAAAAATTAAAAGTTAAAAAATATCAGTATCTTCAGTGGTGGGATTATGAATAATTATTTTATTCTCTACATTTTGCTGCACTTTTCAAAAGTTTCTATTAGGAAGGTACGTTCTGGAAAGACAAAAATGAATTTCAAAAGAAAGACCATGTATGAATGATTAGACGATAAATAAAATATTTCTTCCTAGGATATTTTATCAACCAAACATTAACTGATTCATCAGCTAAAACTCTCGCCTTTTATCAGCCACACATACCAATCAAATTGGCCGAGAGAATAATCTGAACCACATTTCCCATAATTCCTCATTAGGACCCCACAAATCCGAAGGCTTAAAACATCTGCACTACAACACTACGGAAGTTAACCCGCCACTTCACTCGGTACTGGCCATTCACCATTAGTCCCGCCCCACCAGCTCGGCTTCAGGCTGTTGATTGGATCAGTCTGCCGGCAGACGGGGCTCTGACAGCCGGCGCGGAGGCGTGGCCACGGGCGCCCAGAAATTCCGCCCACGCTCCGGAGGCAACCATGTATCGAACACTCCGTCTCCTCGCGCGTTCTAGTAGCTTCGTGCGGGATCCGGCTGCTGCCCTCTCTCCCGGTTTGGGTGGCTTGGCGGTCCTCCTGCTCCGGCCCCTGAACGCCGCTCGAATGGTGAGCGCAGGCGGCCCCTGGGTTGGCCTTGCAGCAGTGACCTTCAGGCTTCCCTCTTGTCGGCCGGGACGCCCGCAGGCTGGCGGGAGGGTTGCCCCGGGGAGCCGAGCTCTGCACCCGCGCCCGTGCCAGCGTGGCCGCCTCCCTCTCTGACGCTCCTTCAGAGCAGGGAAGGAACCTCTTTCCCGAGTGCCGGGGACCTGGCGGTGAGGTCCTGCTGGGCCAGCGTGGCCTCTTCTCAAAGCCCCTCGGCCGAGCTCAGGTTGGGGGTTTTGGGGTTATCACGCCTCAGCCGCCTTTGCTGCCTTTCTGCGGCCCTTGCGGGGGCCCGACCCCTCGACACTGCCTCGCGGGCGGTGCTGGGATAGGAGGAGGATGCCGGGGGAGGGCCCCTGACACTGCCTCTGTGCTCATCCTTTGGCCTCTTGGTCCGCCACCGTGCATTGAACTGCTTTCAGGCCCTCCAGAAGTAGTAGAAGGTTCTTAGGAACTTAAAAATTTTCTCTTGAAGTGTCTGTTAAATTTGTAGGCTGAATATGGTTTCCCGAAATCGCAATGTTTGTAAAACCCAGGAATCCGTAAACATAAGCATGTTTAAGGAGATGGGATAGGACCTCGCTATAGCTGAGTCAGTACTTTTACTTTAGAAAGACAGCTAAGGAATTTCAAAGTTCCAAGTTCAAAGTATGGCGTGCTTACTTTAACAAGCTCCTTTTGGTTGTTCGAGTGCCACCCTAGGTAATTCAGCCTTTAAAAAACATTAAATGTGTATGTGTGTGTGTGTGTGTGTGTTTGGGTTTTCTCGGTTTTTTTTTTTTTTTTTTTGGATAGGAAAAGTTCCAGAAATTAATAA
>JAJEJO010001654.1:23883-67417 GCA_020662805.1 Glaucomys volans | reverse complement strand
TTTTTTTTTTTTTTTTTTTTGGATAGGAAAAGTTCCAGAAATTAATAACAGGTTAGGAGGTTCCAGAAATTAATAATACTTTAGGAAGAGTATAATTCTTTACTACACTAAGGTGTATCAAATTCTATATTACTCAAAAAGTTGAGAGTTTGGGGAAATTGTCTTTGTACCTGTTTCGACAGGTATGCAAAATTGAAATAATGACAGCTACTCAGCAAGATTGTACATAGGAAAGTAGCACGTAGTGAGTGTTCGGTAAATACGCTCCAACTAGGGCCAGGATATTTCCTGGACTATAAACTTGAAGATACTTTAATGGAATCACTGTACCAAAAACTACAAAGTCTAGGATGCTGTTGTATTCCTGGATCTACCTGCTGTAGTAATTATAGTGCCTTTTAGAACCTTTAATTTTTTTTTATTCACTTCTTACCTATTTAATTTTTGTAAAGGAAAGCAGGAAAACTTATGAATCTATCCTTTTTAGAGTGTGTCAAAATTAGCACAACCTTGCTCTTCCAGCTGTAATGAGGGTAGATTTTCAGGGTTCTAATACTATAATGGAGAAAAACTGTCGAATATTTAGCAAGGATACCAGCTGTGATCTTGGCTTTGTAGATGGGGAAGTTCTCCATTTTTGTGAAGGTCATTTTATTGATGATTTTCAGGATGGCCATAAAGTCTGAAAGATAAATACTATTTTGTATTAACATGTAGTATCAGTAAACCACTTACTGTATATTTGCCTATTTTGAGACTTGGTCCTCTGTGTTTTAAGACCGGATAGATTTTCAGAAAGAATCAGAAAACTCAAAACACAATGAAGTGAAATGTTGAATTTTTATCTATGAAGTCCTTTTGCATGAGGAATAATTCACCTATATTTTGGGGGAGGGGAATACTGGGAATTGAACCCAGAGGTACTTAACCACCAAGCCACATTTCCAGCCCTTTATAATTTTTATTTAGAGACAGGGTCTCACTCAGTAAGTTGCTGAGGCTGACTTTGAACTCGTGATCCTCCTGCCTCAGCCTCCTGAGGCACTAGGATTACCCAAGTATCACCAAGCCGGGCTTGAAAATCATTGTCTTCAGGAAATACCATGGTTTAGTAAAAATTTATCCATGAATTTGCATAGGGTCATGGTAAGGGCCTTGGTCCTGTATTTTTTTTTTTTTTCTGACCTTTCAGTTTAGCCTAGCATGCAGATTTTGAGGGGAGAACCTGAGGTGACTGGGGTTAGTGGCTGTTAACAAATACTTGGTATTCCTTAGGCTCCAGTAGCAATCCTGTTGCGGTGAATGCTAGACACACCACCCACTCATTCCCCAGGAGGGAATTGGTTGTATATAAATGAGCAGGGATGTGCCAGAAACAATTGGAAATTCCCACTTTTGTGCTTGCCCTGTGCTTACTGGTTTAATTCTTAAAATCTTGGCATTAATTCTTTAAAGCAGCAACTGCCTTTTCCTTGTGATTCTGCTCTCTAAATTATGGCATGTGAAGGCACAGTTTCCAAAAAGATCAACTTTTTATAATAATGGATTATATTGTATAAACTAAAAACATTTTTAGAGATGCCATTCATTGCTGATAATTTTCTCATAAATTGGAGTGAGCTCTTCTGTTACCCAAGCCACTGGGGACAGGTTATACATGTGACGATGTGGGATGGTTTTAACAACCACACAAGTGTTTTTCAAACCTGATGTCAACTCAGTAATTGGTGAAATCAATATGGGGGCAATTTACCAGTGTTGTTTTTGTTGTTGTTTTTTAAAATAGAATAACAAAAGATATTACAATAAGAGTGCATGACATATATTGTTTCATGGAATTTTTATTTAAGGTTTGTGTGTGTATGTTTTTATACTGAATTATGATTTTTTTTCTTGATATAAAGAATTTTTGAAGAAACTTGGTAATTATCTTGACCAAGTTCAGTGTTCCTCTGTTTTTAGTGTGCTTATCTAACATTCTGGGCATCACCCACAAAAGTATTCCTCCTCTGATAGTTTTTCATAATTCTTGGTACAGCTTTCTGGTAGAATATAAATGTTCCCATCTTTCTAATTTTCTTAGTGTGAACCCACTGCTTTCTTAATGGAATATCACATACATTCTGCTGTTCCCTTCAGGTTCTCCTTTAACCTTTCAAAATATCATCTTCAGATCACTGAAGCACAGTTTAAGAGTAGTCATACTACATGAAATATTCATTCATATGGTTATAAGACACACTGTTTTTCTGTTATGCATTGGATTCAACCCTCTGTCTTAGGTCTGTTATACATAGCCTTAAAGAATGTTTTGCCGCACTACTTCTGTTTCTGTTCTACCAATTTGTACAACTTCTATGTTTCCTCAGGCTAAATAAAGAGAACTCTGGCTTTTGGGGTAATTTCTTACTAGCTAACTAAGCTCTGCAAATTTTTTTTTTTGTGGTGCTGGACTTTGTGCATGGGAAGCAAGCATTCTACCATTGAGCCACTCCCCTGGCCAAGGGTTTGTTCTTTTTGCGTATTTGGGATTTTAAAATTATTATTATTATAAAGACAGGAAGTGTATTTTTTGAAGTGTTTGCTGAGATTGTGATTTCAGTTGCAAATGACCTCTGTACTTAATGTACAGAATTTTGATTGGTGTCAAAATTCTAGGAATTGATTGAGACTGTTATTTCCTTTTTTTTTTCTTTTTATTTAATTTTTTGATTCATTGAACACAAATGGAGTATAGCAATTGTTTTTCTGGTTGTACACAAAGTAGAGTAACCCCATCTGTGCATTCATACATGTACACAGGGCAATGATGTCTGTCACACATACCGGTTTTTTTTTTTGTTTTATTTTTTTTTTATTTACTTACTGATTCATTGAACACAAATGGAGAACAGCTATTGTTTCACTGGTTGTACACAAAGTAGAGTCACACCATCTGTGCGTTCATGCATGTACACAGGGCAATGGTATCTGTCACACATTCTGTTATTATTTTTACCCCCACCCCGCCCCCACTCCTCCCTTCCTTCTATGCTATCTATTCCTTCCTCCATTCTTGCCACCCTTCCCCCCGCATTATGCATCATCATTCATTTATCAGAGAGACCATTCGGCCTTTGGATTTTGGGGATTGGCTGATCTCACTTAGCATAACAGTCTCCAACATCATCCATTTACCTACAAATGCCATAATTTTATTCTTCTTTATGGCTGAGTAATATTCCATTGTGTATATATACCACAGTTTCTTTATCCATTCATCTACTGAAGGGCATCTAGGTTGATTCCATAATCTAGCTATTGTGAATTGAGCAGCTATGAACATTGATGTGGCTGCATCACTGAGGCAATCTGATTTTAAGTCCTTTGGGTATAAGCCAAGGAGTGGGATAGCAGGGTCAAATGGTGGATCCATTCCAAGTTTTCTAAGGAATCTCCACACTGCTTTCCAGAGTGGCTGCACCAACTTGCACTCCTACCAGCAATGTATGAGTGTACCCTTTTCCCCACATCCTCGCCAACACCTGTTGTTGCCTGTGTTCTTGATAAAAGACATTCTAATTGGGGTAAGATGAAATCTTAAGGTGGTTTTGATTTGCATTTCTCTTATAACAAGGGATGTTGAACATTTTTTCATAAATCTGTTGATTGCTTGTAGATCTTCCTCTGTAAAGTGTCTGTTCATTTCCTTGGCCCATTTATTGATTGGGTTATTGGTGTTCGTGGTGTAAAGTTTTTTGAGTACTTGGTAGATTCTGGAGATTAGTGCTCTGTCCGAAGTGTGTGTGGCAAAGATTTTCTCCCACTCTGAAGGCTCTCTCTTCACATTGCTGATTGTTTCCTTTGCTGAGAAGAAGCTTTTTAGTTTGACTCTATCCCAATCATTGATTCGTGCTTTTATTTCTTGCGCTTTGGGAGTCATGTTAAGGAAATCTGGTCCTAGGCCAACATGATGAAGATTTGGACCTATTTTCTCTTCTATTAGGTGCAGAGTCTCTGGTCTGATTTCTAGGTCCTTGATCCACTTTGAGTTGAGTTTTGTACAGGGTGAGAGATATGGGTTTAGTTTCATTTTGCTGCATATGGATTTCCAGTTTTCCCAGCACCATTTGTTGAAGAGGCTGTCTTTTCTCCATTGCATGTTTTTGCCTCCTTTGTCAAGTATGAGATACCTGTATTTATGTGGGTTTGTCTTTGTGTCCTCTGTTCTGTACCATTGATCTACCTGTCTATTTTGGTACCAATACCATGCTGTTTTTGTTACTATTGCTCTGTAGTATAGTTGAAGGTCTGGTATTGTGAACCCCCCTGCTTCGCTCTTCTTGCTAAGGATTGCTTTAGCAATTCTGGGTTTCTTATTCCTCCAAATGAATTTCATGATTGCTTGCTCTATTTCTATGAGGTCCATCATTGGGATTTTAATTGGAATTGCATTGAATTTGTATAGCATTTTTGGAAGTATGGCCATTTTGACAATATTAATTCTGCCTATCCAAGAACATGGGAGATCTTTCCATCTTCTCAGATGCTCTTTAACTTCTTTCTTTAGTGTTCTGTAGTTCTCATTGTAGAGGTCTTTCACATCTTTTGTTAGATTGATTCCCAAGTATTTTATTTTTTTTGAGGTTATTGTGAATGGGATAGTTTTCCTAATTTCTCTCTCAGAGGATGCATCACTTACGAATAAAAATGCATTAGATATATGAGCATTAATTTCATATCCTGCTACTTTACTGAATTCATTTATGAGTTCCAGAAGTTTTCTGGTGGAATTCTTAGGATCTTCTAAATAGAGAATCATGTCATCAGCAAATAGGGATAGTTTGATCTCTTCTTTTCCTATTCGTATTCCTCTGATTTCTTTGGTCTGTCTAATTGCTCTGGCTAGAGTTTCAAGAACAGTGTTGAATAGTAGTGGCGAAAGAGGGCATCCCTGCCTTGTTCCAGTTCTCAGGGGGAATGCTTTCAATTTTTCTCCATTTAGAATGATGTTAGCTGTGGGCTTAGCATAAATAGCCTTTACAATGTTAAGGAATGTCCCCACTATCCCTATTTTTTCTAGTGTTTTGAGCATGAATGGGTGCTGTATTTTATCAAATGCTTTCTCTGCATCTATTGAAATAATCATGTGGTTCTTGACTTTAAGTCTGTTGATGTGGTGAATTACGTTTATTGATTTCCGGATGTTGAACCAACCTTTCATCCCTGGAATGAAACCCACTTGATCATGGTGCACTATCTTTTTAATATGCTTTTGTATGCGATTCGCTAAAATTTTGTTAAGAATTTTTGCATCTATGTTCATTAGAGATATGGGTCTGAAATTTTCTTTCTTTGATGTGTCCTTCTCTGGTTTTGGTATCAGGGTGATATTAGCTTCATAGAATGAGTTTGGAAGGGTTCCCTCCTCCTCTATTTCGTGAAATACTTTGAGGAGTATTGGAATGAGCTCTTCTTTGAAGGTCTTGTAGAACTCGGCTATGAATCCATCTGGTCCTGGACTTTTCTTTGTTGGTAGGCTTTTGATGACTACTTCTATTTCATTGCTTGAAATTGCTCTATTTAGGGTGTGTATGTCCTCCAGATTCAGTTTGGGTGGCTCATATGCCTCTAGGAACCTGTTGATGTCTTCCATGTTTTCTATTTTGTTGGAGTATAAATTTTCAAAGTAGCTTATTATTATGTTTTGTATTTCAATTGTGTCTGTTGTAATATTTCCATTTCCATCACGAATTTTAGTAATTTGGAGTTTTTCTCTCCTTCTCTTCGTTAGCGTGGCTAAGGGTTTATCAATTTTGTTTATTTTTTCAAAGAACCAACTTTTTGTTTTGTCAGTTTTTTGAATTGTTTCTTTTGTTTCAATTTCATTGATTTCAGCTCTGATTTTGATTATTTTCTGTCTTCTACTACTTTTGGTGATGATCTGTTTCTCTTTTTCTAGGGCTTTGAGCTGTAATGTGAGGTCATTGATTTGTTGACTTTTCATTCTTTTATTAAATGTACTCCCTGCAATGAATTTTCCTCTTAGCACTGCTTTCATAGTATCCCAGAGATTTTGATATGTTGTATCTTTGTTGTCGTTGACCTCTAAGAATCTTTTAATTTCCCCCCTAATGTCTTCTGTTATCCATGTATCATTCAATAGCATATTATTTAATCTCCAGGTCTTGGAGTAGTTTCTGTGTTTAACTTTATCATTGATATCTAATTTTTTTCCATTATGATCTGATAGTATACAAGGTAGTATCTGTATGTTTTTGTATTTGTTAAGAGTAGCTTTGTGGCATAACATATGGTCTATTTTAGAGAAGGAGCCATGAGCTGCTGAGAAAGAAGTGTATTTGCTTTTTGATGGATGGAATATTCTATATATGTCTGTTAAGTCCAAATTAGCGATTGTGTCGTTGAGTCCTATGGTTTCTTTGTTTAGTTTTTGCTTGGAAGATCTGTCTAACGGTGAGAGAGGAGTGTTAAAGTCCCCCAGTATTATTGTGTTTTGGTCTATTTGATTCCTGAAATTCAGAAGGATCTGATTGACGTACACGGATGCTCCATTGTTTGGTGCATAAATATTTATGATTGTTATGTCTTGCTGATTTATGCTTCCTTTAAGCAGTATGAAATGTCCTTCTTTATCCCTTCTGACTAACTTTGGCTTGAAGTCTACTTTATCTGAAATGAGGATGGAAACTCCTGCTTTTTTACTCAGTCCATGTGCATGGTAAGTTTTTTCCCAACCTTTCACCTTTAGTCTGTGAACATGTTTTTCCATGAGATGAGTCTCTTGAAGGCAGCATATTGTTGGGTCTCTCTTTTTAGTCCAATCTGCCAGTCTGTGTCTTTTGATTGATGAGTTTAGGTCATTTGCATTCAGGGTGATTATTGAGATATGACTTGTATTTCCTGCCATTTTAGCTTTTTTGGGGTTTTTAGCTTAACTTTGTTTCTCTTTTGATTGACTCTTTCTTTAGGGTAATTGCTCCCCATGTTGACTGAGATTGTTGTTTTTCGTTTCTTCCTCTTTGAATATTTTGTTGAGAATGTTCTGTAGGGCAGGCTTTCTCTTCGTGAATTCTTTAAGCTTTTGTTTATCATGGAAGGATTTTATTTCGTCATCAAATCTGAAGGTAAGTTTTGCTGGGTGTATAAGATTCTTGGTTGGCATCCATTTTCTTTCAGAGCTTGAAATATGTTGTTCCAAGCCCTTCTTGCTTTTAGGGCCTGGGCTGAGAAATCTGCTGATATCTGTGTTGGTTTCCCCCTGTAGGTAATCTGATGTTTTTCTCTCGCAGCCTTTAAAATTCTATCTTTGTTTTGTATGTTAGGTATTTTCATTATAATGTGCCTTGGTGTGGATCTGTTGTAATTCTGTGCGTTTGGTGTCCTGTAAGCCTCTTGTAATTGATTTTCTATCTCATTCATCATATTTGGGAAATTTTCTGAAATTATTTCCTTGAACAGATTATTCATACCCTTGGTTTGTATCTCTGTGCCTTCCTCAATCCCAGTAACTCTTCAATTTGGTCTTTTCATGATGTCCCATATTTCTTGGAGATTTCGTTCATGATTCCTAACCATCTTGTCTGTTTGTTCAACTTTGTTTTCAAGATTAAATATTTTGTCTTCATTGTCTGAGGTTCTGTCTTCCAAGTGATCTATTCTGTTAATTATGCTTTCTATTGAGTTTTTAACTTGGTTTATTGTTTCCTTCTTTTCCTTGTTTCCTTCAAGGATTTCTGTTTGTTTTTTTCTCAGAACTTCTATCTCTTCATTGAAATAATTTTTTGCTTCCTGCAATTGCTCTATTAGCTGATTATTCATAGCCTGAATCTGCTCTCTTGTCACATCATTCTATTCTCGGATCATTTTAATTATGAACATTCTGAACTCCATTTCTGTCATTCCTTCTACCATACTGTCTTTGAGTTCTCTTGATATATCATCTAGGTTTGTTTGGGACACTTTCTTCCCATGTTTTCTCATGTTGCTCATGTATCTTCCCCTCTAGTCGTGCAAATCAGAGGGATTGCAATTTCCCTGTAAAGACTTAAAGTGTCCCTGCAGATTTCCAGTAAACTCATCTGCTGTTTGAGAGGTGCTTGATCAAGCGGTGATCCAAGAAAGCTGCAGTCCCACTACCTCCAGGTTGGGAATGATCAATGCTTCTGGGCAGAGGCAACCTGGTGTTGATAGATACAGCAAGGTGCTAGACCCTGGGCCAGGGTGTGGACCTGGGCACTAGACCAAGTTGGGGTGGGGGCACAGAACTGTGCTCAGTGATGGAGACACTGGGCTTGAGAGCCCAGGCAGGCCTGAGCTTCTTGCTGGGGGCTCAGTCGGTGGCAGGTGGTCACTGTCTGCCAGGGAAGCTGTAAAATGGCGCCGAAGCGCCTAAACTCCCTGCTGGAGCTGGCAACTCCCTTCGCTCTGTGCCAGATCTCTCCAGGAGCCGCAGCCAGAAGACCGGAGCTCAGCTCTAAAGACTCAGGCAGCCGAAGATCTGTTATTTCTTGATTTGGAATTACACAATGTTTAAACTGAAGAACAGAATTGAAACTCATTCATCTAAATCTGAGTAACTTTGAATGGTTGTGAATTTTATAATAACCTGTTTTTTAGGGGACAGTTGCTGTTTTATGATTAAAATTTGATAATTTTGAACACAAAAATTGATTATATAAATTTAAGAAATCAAACTGTATTTCACAAACCAATAATGAAAAACCACTGTCCTCTCTCTAGAACCAGCCTCTTTGTACTCTTTTTTAACAAGAAAATGAAGAGAAACGACCTAGTTTTCTTGGTGACACTGCTGTCATTGCTAATGTTATTGTTTCAAAGTATCTTTTAATATACATAGATGTCTACCTATGGTATCCAGAACAAAGATTGCAGTGCAGAATATTTTTATTTGTACATATGGTTTACAGAGTGGGAGCAAGTTGGTGTATAATGATGTCCATGTAATTGAATTGACATAACTCATCTCTCCTTGTCTGGCCATTTATTTTAATTTATAAATGAGAAAAGCTGACTTGCAGAAGGTGACTCGGTGGTGGGCTGTCTGATTGCAAGACCTGAGCAGAACTATTTCTGTTACTCTATGCTCAGGCATAGTGTTTGTAGACCATCTCTGAGCTTTGTTTAAATATATTTATAAATTTCACGAAGTGTTACTCTGCAAAATTTCCCAGTAAAATGAGCATTAAATTAGATTAAGTTCAAATTGGCCAAGTTTTGACTAATTATAGGCACACTCCTAAATGGAAAAGATTACTGTTGTAGTTCAGAGACTTTTTTTGTATTTGTCGTCTGCATAGTATTTGAATTTTGCTGTCTGTTCTTAACATCTGCATTAATAAATTTATCAATTTCTCAAGGAAAGAGCTGAAAGCAGGAAGTGAGAATTCTAATAGATTTTTTTGTCCTGTGATATTTCTTTTCTTGATCCTTATAGCTGATAAGATGCTATTGCTTTTGATATTGGGTTTCATTCAGGTTGTAACAATTTCTTCTCCTTGTCTTTAGGCAAGCCAAAATTCCTTCCGAATTGAATATGATACCTTTGGTGAACTAAAGGTCCCAAATGATAAGTATTATGGCGCCCAGACTGTGAGATCTACAATGAACTTTAAGATTGGAGGTGTGACAGAACGTATGCCTGTAAGTGGCTTGTGTGGAAATGTTGGATTATTTTGGGTGAATGAGGCTATATTCAAATGAATCACTTTACCTTAAAAATAAATATTTTACAGAGTTAAAATTTAAGTTTATTAAGAAAACTGACTTCATGAGTAAAAACTTGTTTTCTTTCATTAAAATGTCAAAGAACTTTTTGAAGTTTTAGTTTGCTGTTATTTTGAGTCATGACTGAATATTTTAAATTTTGTCTTGATAGAATTAAGTCATTATCTTTTCATTCTTACTGGATATTTACAGATTTTTGCTGGAATTTTACACTTTGTAAACAATTTTTATTTAAATATTCAAATTCTTTTTCCTTTTTACTGATGTAAAACTAGGGTTTTTTTTCAATTTTATACTTTCTCTCTTGATTTTTGTTCTCAGAAAAGTGTTCAGTACACTCATATCCCAAGATACTATTATTCATCAATGTCTAGCATATAATAGGTAATATGTATATGTTCAATGCCACACAAATGATCAAATGATTAAAAAACTTCCTAATACATTTCATTAAATGTGAGATGCCATCAAGTAGAAGATGGACCACTAAAAAAGAAAAAGCTAAAGTTGTGCTGTATCATTGATTATGAGATGCATCTTGATTTCAGAGATATTAACGTGTGAAAAGAGTTGATGAAATACATTACATACCCTAATGGAGCCCAACCGGAGTATGAAAATAGTCAATGCAGGATTGCAGGATAGGCTAGTAAGCCTAGAAGTAGCAGGCTTCATCCGGTGAGCTATTGTTTACTAGTTATCTTCTCAATCTAATTTTTATCCTGAATAATTTTAGCATCCATATTTTAAATCATCACTATGCCTTGAAGACCAAATCTTGACTGGGTTTATAGAATTTTATGACAGGGGACTAAATCTTTGAAGAAATCTTTTTGTCATTGCTACGGATAGTCTGTTTCGTGATGAGGTAAATAGGGTCAGACTACATGTTTAAGTAGCAAAGGGTAGCAACTAGTCCTGAAATACTCTTATAAATTCTACTCTTGGGATTAAGGAGGTGCACTGCAACTGACACTGGTGGGAGTGAGCATGGCTGTTATTTTGATTATCTCACTTTAATTGACAAGTTGTGTGGTTCTGAGGGTACATGGTTGCTGCTTCTACTCGAGGGACAGGGCAGACATTTGGATTATGTCTGTGAAAGATGATTGCCTGAGGTATCAATTTAGTCACATTTGACTTCATCTATATTAATTTCCTGAGCTTTATTAAATATTAGACAGTGTGTGCCCTGAACTTAATGGGGTGATTAAACCCAGCCCTTTATACCTGAGGTCCAAAAGGAAAACAAACCCAAAACAGATTAGTTTTATGCTTGATCTTAGCAAAAAGACCCAGAAGTGATATTATGAATTTCTAATGAGAGTAGATTATCATGATTCTTCCTTTCTCCTCAATGATATATTGTGCTATTTTATCTTACTGTATTAAAACTTATCTCTACTGTGACCTTTTCTTATTTTTATGGGTTCATTAACACTAGGGTTAATCAGTCCATTCAGATGGTCAGTATTATTTGGCATTTGGTTGTAACTTTGGTGGTGGTTTGACCCTCCATCACAGTGTTTGTTCTTGTAGAAAATTAAATCACCATTTGTTTTGGTGTTTAAAAGGTTCGTTTCTAATCCTATTGACCATTTGTCTTCATTTCGTTTGAATAAAACATAATGTTTTAATTTTAATTATTTATAATTCAAAATAAAAATTTTCTAGTTTTTCTTTTCTGTTTGCCTCTCAGCTTATATTCTCTGTGATTCAGGTTTATGTGTTTAATATATCTTTTTACTTTTGTTTTTTTCATTGTCTCTACCAAGGACTATTAGCTTCTGTTTTGTAAAATCATTGTTCTTTTCCTCATCTCCTTTTCTCCCTTCTGTTCTTTCTGTGTTCAAACTTGGCTTGGGATCTGTGCCATAGTCTGTTTTATTAATTTTAACAAGAACTCATAAGTTAATTCTCTGAGAGAAAGCAAGTTTTTTCCATTGAAATCCCATCTAAAGTTATTCAGTTTATCCTTTTCAAGTTTGGTGAGGTAATTTGTATTAGAAAATGAAAAGATTTGCATACTAACAAATAAAAGTATGGAGATATATATTTATATATCTGATATTATATTATATGTATTATTTATATATATAATATTTATATATTTATATTATTATATTCATATTTATATATATATTTATATATATAAATAATATCAAAAGTTCTGGACTTAAAGTCTAAATAACCCTGGGTTTAAAAACAAAGTTATGAAAGAAATTTCTAGTGACTCACTGACTGTTACTGTCACATCTTTACTATGTTGTTTATTTATTGGCTTTGGTGTAAGATGATAGCCATTCAGCAACTTGGTTATCTTGTAATAATTAGATGTTAAATGCATCTTTGATTTTTTTGTTTTAAGAAAAAGGAAACTGCTATACTGTAGTGTCATATTTTGTAAGGAAAAATAATGGCTCTTGCTGGGAAATGAGTGAATATCATTTGTTTTTAATATATACTGTATGAAATAAATAAGACTTTGTAGTGTATATGTATATGAAAAAGTAAAATGAATATTGTATGTGACTATGAGTCTGCATGTATTTGGGTATTTGAGACATACATATGTGAAGACTATATTTGCTTTTGTTTGGTTCTTTTGGCTCAGTATCTATCTATGATCTTTCTCTGTATTCTGAACATTTGAGGATCATTGTATTAATTAAGTTATTATTTTAGGTATAGTTTTGCATCTACATAAAATAATGTTCATGTTTAACTAAAGTGCAAATTAGAGGTATTTTTCTGATTAATTTTTTAGATCCCAGTCATTAAAGCTTTTGGCATCTTGAAGCGAGCAGCCGCCGAAGTAAATCAGGATTATGGTCTTGATCCAAAGATTGCAAATGCAGTAATGAAGGCAGCAGATGAGGTAGGAGATGATAATTATGTTGGCTTAATGACAAGGGACTTGTGTCTTATACTGGTATTGATAAGCCCTACTAATAGGAAAGGACTCTGAATTCTTTTTTTTTTTAATCTTGTTTTTCCTTTTATTTGTTCTTTTTAGATATATATGACAGAGTATATTTTGACATATTATACATACATGGAGTAGAACTTATTCTCATTAGGATCCCATTCTTGTGGTTGTATATGATGTAGAATTTCACTGGTGTTCATATATCAACATAGGAAAGTTATGTCCAATTCGTTTTACTGTCTTTTCTATTCCCATTCCTTCTCCCTTCTCTTCAATCCCCTTGTCTAATCCAGTGAACTTCTATTCTTCTGTCCCCACTCCTCCCTTATTTGTATTAGCATCCACATATCAGAGAGAATATTCAGCCTTTGTTTTTTTTGGGGATTGGCTTATTTCACTTAGCATGATAGTCTCCAGTTCCATTCATTTACTGGCAAACAAAGGCACTGAATTCTTGAGTTAATAAATTTCCAGATAGGGTAGCAGCATTGTTATTTGGTGAGGATATTAATATGGTACTTAAAATATTACATTGTGACAAAATTTCTGAATTATTTTATGTCCTTTAAGCATCTTGACTTTAGTTGTTAATACATATGGTGGTGTGTGCCTGTAATCCCAGCTACTTGGAAGTCTGTGGCACCAGAATGGAAAGTTTCCAGAGCCAGCTTGGGCAACTGAATGAGACTCAGAATAAAAAGTTAAAAAGTAGCTCAGAGGTAGAGTATCCCTGGGTTCAATCCCCAGTGACTACAAAAAAAAAAAGAAAATTTTTTTGAAAAGACATTAAGCCTTATGTTTGATTTTTATCTTAAGAATAAATGATTCCTTTTAAAACTGATTATTTGATAATGCATATCAAGAATATAATTTCACTAGTTCACTAATAACATTGTCTTAAAGAAAGAATTAGAAGATAACAGTTCAAAAATAGTACACCCAGTGTTTTTCATTATACTGCTACAAAATAGTAAAAATGAATTGGGTAGTATCTGACTATAACAGCTGCTATGTAAGTTGCTTTTATATTGTTATATTATGAGTCATAGAAAATTAATTCTTTAAAGATTGGCATAGAATGAAGCCTAATCTTATGAAAAACAGGAAATTTCACAAAATTAATTTTATAATCCTAATTTTGCTTAGAAAAAGAAATGAACAGAAAATGTCTTTTCATATATACATACAGATAGGACCTTCCCCTGCATACCAAAATCCACATATGATGAAGTCACATACATAACCTATCCACATTCTTCCATATACTTTAAGTCATCTTGGTTATACCTAAATATAATGTAAATGCTATTTAAATATTTTTTTTTATTGTTTAGAGAATAATGACATACAAAAAAAGTCTACATAAGTAGAAACATAATTTTCTTTCTTCTTTTTTTTCTTAATATTTTTAGTCTGTGGTTGGTTGAATTTACATAGCACAACCCACAGATATTGAGGGCCAACTATATATATACACATACCCACTGAGGAAGATAGATGCCAACAAGCTAATAGCCATTATTTTTTAGGGGTAGAACTAAAATGTCTGTTATTTTTTCCTCAGTACTCAGAATTTTCTACACTAATCACCTATTATTTTTATATAACTAGAAATGACTTTATTTAAAAATGAACAAGTTGTTCAGCTTAGTAGATTTCTCAAGTATATTCTGATGTTTTAAGTTAAAATCATTTCAGAAGATGAAATTAAGCACCCACTCTTCTATGAAGCTTATAATCCAAAAACTAACATAAGCTTGAGAGTATAAAAATATGACAAAAGTAGGGGAAAATCTGGGCAGTACTTGTTTCTACATTTGGCAATTGCTAATCATTGGACATCTGTGCAATGAAGTAGCTATTAGTGAACTCACATTTTCAAGTCCCTAATTCATTATCCTGCTGACTCTGGTGGTAACATCTGTTGGATATTCCTTCTTAACAATAAATGTATCTAAAGACTTTACATATTTGTCCGCCTTAACAGGTGGCCTTCTATTAGAGGAGGCAGTTAGAGAAAAATAAGAAAAATGGGGAACATTGCTTCAGTTTTCAGTTGAAGTCAGTGAATTGTCATACTATTCAAAAAATATAGCATTTCACTTTTAAAGTATCTATATTTGGAAAAAGTGATATTACAGAAGCTTAGAATCGTGGGACAACTGCATTCAAAGGCTCTGCACCCCTCAGCAAGTCATTTAACAGATGAAAACAAGTAAATTTCTTTAAAATAGTTTTCTGTAAATGGAGCTGACTTAATCATGATTACTTAAAATCACTAAATAAATATTATTTCTTCTATTAAAAATGCCCATTTTTAACATTTTTTTTCCTGCAGGTAGCTGAAGGTAAATTAAATGATCATTTTCCTCTTGTGGTATGGCAGACTGGATCAGGAACCCAGACAAATATGAATGTAAATGAAGTCATTAGCAATAGAGCAATTGAAATGTTAGGAGGTGAACTTGGCAGCAAGAACCCTGTGCATCCCAATGACCATGTTAATAAGAGCCAGGTCAGTATGTTTTCTTTTTTTCATTGCAAATTGAAAAGTATGCCTGAGATTATTTTTGTAAGGTAAGCATAAGGTCTTTGACAAGGAGAATTTATTCACCTAATTCTTCAGTGGAAAAGACTTCTATATTTTCTTGTATTTCTTTTAGAGGTCTTGGCTGGTTTTATCTCAAACTTTATAAAAATTACTTTTAATGAACCTATACTTAGCATATTTATTTATTTTTATCGATTTATTTATTTTTATCACTTAGTTTTAAAACTTTATTTTGAAATAATTTTAGATTTATATTAAAAGAAATGCAAAGATAGTTCAAAGAACTTATTCACTCTCTTCACTTGCTAATCTTAATATTAAAACATTACATTATATAACTATGATGTATTTATCAAAACTAAGATATTAACATGAATACAATACTCTCAACAGACTTTTTAAGGAATTTTTTTTTAAGGATTTCCCATTTTTCCACCAATATCCTTATTTTCTCTTCCAGGATCTACTTCAGCCTACACATTACATTTAGTCACACATCCCTTCAGTTTTTCTTATCTGTGCCCATTTCTTGTTCTTTTGCCTCAGTTCCTTAAGGCTGCTATAACAAAATACCTTACAAAATCCCCAAATAATATTATCACTTTGGGATTTAGCATTTTAACAGAAGAATTTTTGGGGAACATTGACATTTAGACCATAGTGGTGCGCTTGACACTTTTTGCAGGTTGTCCTTTAGTTATGTCTGGTATTTTCTCATGTTTAGACTGAGGCTGTGAATTTTGGGCAAGACTGTATGTAACAAGTGTCGCAGATGCAAGATAGCAACATGACTTACTGGTTAATCTTAATCATTTGTTTATGGTGATTCTTGACAAGATTTCCACCATTAAATTGCTATTTTTCCTATTCCATACCTCACTTGTTAAAAATGAGGTATCAAATCCTGCCTGCATTCAAGGCACTATACTTGAGCTTCAGTTCCTAGAGGGAGGAATATTGAAGAAATTTTGGACATGTTAGTAATTAATAGAGGTATTTCAGGACTATGCAGTTATTTTTCTCCTTAAACTTTCCCTGTTAATTTTAGCCTTCATCAGTCATGATATTTTAGAAGTGATTTTCAGTTTTCCTTCTTTATTAATTCATACTTTTTTGGTAAGAAAAATTTGTCCTTCCCCCATTTTATTTAATTATTCAATTATGTTTTTCAGTTTGGATTTATGAGTTGTTTATAATCCAATACTTTCATTATTTATAATATTGCCTAAATTATCTCAGTCTTACGAACCTATCGAATTGACTCTTGTGTCCTCTAAATCATGTCGCTTTTTTTCTTTACTTTCTGGCACTGTAAGATTCTCCAGGCTCATCATCTTAGATTTTTTCCTGCCCTAACCCTAGAAAGAGACATTTTCAAGGAACTCTTGGAGAACTTTCTTGAAAAATGATATTTAGAAACCAGGATCTTAGTGTTAGGTGTAGGAAAATATATTTTTAAGTATTAAAAGGAAAGCTTAAGCTTTTTTTTTTTTTTTTTCCTCAAGGGCACTCAGCCACTGAGCCACATCCCCAGCCCTATTTTGTACTTTATTTAGAGACAGGGTCTCACTGAGTTGCTTAGTGCCTTGCCCTTGCTGAGGCTGGCTTTGAACTCGTGATCCTCCTGCCTCAGCCTCCTGAGCTGCTGGGATTACAGGGGTGCACACCACGCCCAGCTAAAAGGAAAGTTTTTACATAAGTTCATTGGATAAAGAATTTTTCAAATTCAATACTCACCTTTAAATGTGAATTTATTTTATATCCTGCAGTCTGAAATCTTTTTCAGAATAATAGAGTATGTGTAGTAGGGTTAGGGGATAGAGTTATAAATGATATAAGATTAACTATGTACAGTATGAATATGTTGATAATTGCTGAATTTAGGTCCATAAGTATTCATTGTAATGTTTATCCTATTATTGGGTTTTACTATTCTCCATAATTTGAAAAAAACATACTTTTAAAGTATAGGATGAACAGTTGAGGAAAGAGTAGAGTATACACTACTTGGTTAGGTCTGTTTTGCCAGTTCCTAAGTATTTTGGCTTTCCTATTCTAAATGTAGTGAGAGTTTGACTTTCCTATTGTTAATGTAGTGACCTACTCCATAGAATTTTCCTGAAGTTTATAAATACCTGTGGAAGATTGGATGTACTATTTAATTTTAAGGTAGTTTATTAACTATCATCAAATGCAGTTAACTCCTCTGTTTTGCTGTCATTTACTAGTGGGTAGATATAATATGTAATATTCAGTGTGCTTGGTTATAATATGTAATATACCCAGTATTCCTGTATATAATACAGTTCTGAGAATGTTCCACAAAAGGAAATCAGGTTGCTTCTTATTTGACCTTAAGTGATCTGACTTGCCACATTAAATGTAATTATTACATATAGACAGTTCCATATAGTCATTTAGTGAGGTTTTTGTTTTTTAGATACTCATTTGTTTTCTGTTACTTGTGAGTTAACATTTTATGTTCCTTTTGAAAAATTCCAACAGAGCTCCAATGATACTTTTCCCACAGCAATGCACATTGCTGCCGCAGTTGAAGTTCATGAAGTACTGTTACCAGGACTGCAGAAACTACATGATGCTCTCAATGCAAAATCCAAAGAGTTTGCACAGATCATCAAAATTGGGCGTACTCACACTCAGGATGCTGTTCCACTTACTCTTGGGCAGGTATAGGATTTTGACTCATTTTATTCAATTAAGTAATTGATAAAAATGGCCAGTGTTCATCCCCACAGTCTTATTCGTTGAAAAGGCCAAATTTATAACATTTAAATTCAGTGACAGAGATTGTTCTGTATTAACTGGTGAGTAGTTTTTAATGGCATTCCCTTAGGAGAAGAGCAGAATGTACTGGCATTGAGCCACACTTGAGTTAGACTGCCCGAGTTCAGGTTTTTGTTCTGTATGAGCTCTGTGACATTAGGAAGAGTGGTTAGCCCTTCTATGGCTCAGTTTTCTGAGCTGTACAGTAAGGAAAATAATATTCCTTTTTAGGGTAGGTCTGAGCATCTAGTAAGCTGACTTATGCAGAGTGCTTAGAACCATGCCTGGCACATAGTAAGTGCTGGCTGTCATCGTCTTTATCTTTATCAATGGCGTCATGATTTCTTAATTCATTTTCTGTATTCCAGATTAGGTCATTTAAAAATTAATTTTAAAGTGATTAAACAAGGCAGATTTTACTTTTTAAAATTGTTTTGACCACATGTGAAGGAGGTATTACTAAGATAGCAGAAAATATTTTTATGTTTCTGAATCAACATCTCAAAGAATATACATCAGTGTATATTGTGAAGGAAAAGTAAGGAAATTCAGGAAACAATTTTTGCCTAAGCTCACACTCCAGTTTGGGAGGCAGGACATACACATATGGTTATATGTGCTAAGTGTCAAATGATAGTTATGAAATAGTAGTTACATAGATATTGAGGGGAGAGTGACAGTTTGGCTGCTGCTTACTTGGATGGGTTCTCACTTATGTTCCGTTTTTTGATTTTTTGTTTGTGGTACTATGTTTTGAACCTAGGGCACCAACATGCTAGGCAAATGCTCTACTGTGAGGTAACATTCTCAGCCTATCGTTTGTGGCGTTTGCTGTAGATGAATAGAAGAAAAGCTCAGTCATTCAGCTTAATTTGATTACAAAAGAAGTGATAAAGTTTGAAATGATCAGTTGAAATACAAGTGATGAACTAAATTGAACTCACTGGACTGAGTTGCCTCTTAAGGCTGTGTCTCATTTCTTTGTGCATTGATGACTTTCAATACCACACGTAATTTATTTCTCAGGAGAAACAATATATGTGTTTGAAACTACTTTTTTCTCTGGCGTCATTTTTCTTTTTGGTTCCTCTCATGTTGAAAACTATGTAAAATCATCATTCTACCTATCATGACAGAAAATTCCGTTTTTGTTTGACTTTATCAGAAGTATTTATAGTTTCTTTTATTAAAACTGTCCTTTAAGTTTTTGGGTTTTTTCCTGATCATAATATATTCCATATGTGAATCCAGCCTGTATATGTGTGCAGATGCATGTGTACGTGTGTGGTATTATGTCACATGATCAGGTTTCCCTGAAAAGAATTTTATCTTTTGATATGTTTTCTTTAGAATAGTATGAGATCCTCGTACTGATAAAAAATGTTTATGGTTTTTTTAATGTCTTCAGGCAGGAAAGAAAAGATTTAGTATAATTACAATTTTGGCTTGCCCAGTTTTTGCCTTTTGTCCCTGCATAATTATTAATAGGGCCCTTGCTGTGTTCAAACATGATAAATTCTATGCTTGTCTTATTTAAAGTTGATAGTAGAATTAAATTTTGTAGTGACACTGTAATCTTAACTCTGTTCTTACCTTCTCATTCTGTTCAGTGAGTCACTTAGCTTCCCAAATCCCTGTAAATTGTCTTTACATTCCTTCTCAGGTTTTTAAACTAAAATTGTATGGAGATGTTTATATTTATTTTTGGAGAATATTTAGTGTTTTTTCTCAAAGTTATCTGGGACCCAGCAAAAAAGGTGAAATTAGTTTATAAACCAATAATTTAATACAGTGAAATTATTTTTTAAAGTTTATTTCCTGTGTTGTCCTTTCTAATAGGTCTATAAATCCTCATCTTTCTCTATACTTTGCTCATCATATGAACTGACACAGTGTAAATACCACTTGAGTACCTTATAATTTAGTATTCTGAAATGTATTTTTTTTAAAATTTCTATTTAATGCAGTTAGAATATAACTTGTAAGCCATTAGGAAGTTCTCACCTTAATTTTCTTCTCTTTTAAGGAATTTAGTGGTTATGTTCAACAAGTACAATATGCAATAGCCAGAATAAAAGCTGCCATGCCAAGAATCTATGAGCTTGCAGCTGGAGGCACTGCTGTTGGTACTGGTTTAAATACTAGAATTGGCTTTGCAGAAAAAGTCGCTGCAAAAGTAGCTGCACTCACAGGTTAGTGATCCATGAATTAATATTCATTTTCATTGTACTAGTTCAGGTATTTTTTAGGTATCTTTGCCTTGTACTTTTCTGAATTTAAACATAGAAATTTTTCACAATAGTCCAAAAAACAAAAACAAAAACACCTAACCAAAGAGATGAAAGACCTCTACAGTGAAAACTGTAGCGCACTGAAGAAATTGAAGAGGACATTAAAACATAGAAAAATCTCCCATGTTCTTTGGGTAGGCAGAATTAATATTGTTAAAATGGCCATATTACAAAAAGTGGTCCAATTTTCGGTGATATTTTCTGCCTTTCCCCCTCCTCCTCCCTCTTCTTGATTCCGTTCTGCTCTGCTGATCTCCCTTCAATTTTCATGAGATGTCCCCCTCTTTCCCCTTCTTTTCCTTTTTTTCTGTGTAACTTCTACATAGGAGAGAAAACATACAGCCCTTGACCTTCTGAATTTGGGCTTATTTTTTTAACATAATGTTCTCAACTTCCATCCATTTTCCTGCAAATGACAATTTCATTTTTCTTTATGACTGAATAAGACACCATTGTGTATATATACCACATACCACATTTTCTTTGGATAAAGAAAATTCATCTGTTGATGGGCAGCTAGGCTGGTTCCATAATTTGACTCTTATGAATTGTGCTGCTATAAACAAAGGTATGTATATGTACGTATCACTGTACTATAATGACTTTAATTCTTCAGGATAAATAGTGAGAAGTGGTATATCTGGGTCATATGTTGGTTCCATGCCTATTCTTTTAATGACCCTTCATGCTGATTTCCATAGTAGTTTTACTAATTTACAATCCCATCATCAGTGCAAGTGTGTTCCTTTTTCTCCATAGACTGAGCATTTGCTGTTTTTCTTTTTCTTGTTTTTTTTTGTTTTTTTTTTTGTACCAGGGTTTGAACCCAGGGGAGCTTAACCTATGGAGCCACATCTCCAGCCCTTTTTTATTTGTTATTTTGAGACAGATTCTTGCTAAGTTGCTGAGGCTGGCTTTGAGCTTTTGATTTCCTGCATTGGCCTCCTGAGCCACTGGTATTACAGGTGTGCACTGCTGTGCCATTTGTTTTCTTGATACCGCCATTCTGACTGGAGTGAGGTGAAATCTTAGGGTTGTTTTGATTTGCATTTCCCTAATTGCTAATAGTGTTGAATACTTATTCAAATATTTGTTGACCTTTTGTATTTCTTTTGAGAACTGGTCTCAAACTGTGATCAACTGGCCTCAAACTTGTGATCCTCCTGCCACAGCCTCTTGAGTTGCTAAAATTACAGTTGTGCACTACCGTGCCCAGCTGATGTTAAGTTTTTTAAATTAACTCTTTGTCAAAGAGTAGCTAGCAAAGATTTTCTCCTTCTTATAGGTTCTCTACTCACATCCCTGTTTCTTTTGAAAGTTTTTAATTTGATGCCATCCCATTTATTAACTCTTAACATTATTTCCTGTGTGTTTGGGGTCCTATTGAGAAAGTCGTTGCCTGTGCCCATATGTTTGAGTGTTGACCCTGTATTTTCTTCTGCTGCATAGTTTTTGGTCTAATTCCTAGGTCTTTGATTCATTTTGAATTGACTTTTGTTCAGGGTGAGAGATAAAGTCCTCATCTCATTCTTTTACATATGGATAACCAGTTTTCTCAGCACCATTTGTTAAAAAAATCTATCTCCTTGATTATATTTTTGCTTTTTATATACTGAAACTTTGTTGAGCTTGTTGAAAGTGGACAGACAAATGTTTATTTTACTTGTTCACCCAGGTTGGCTATTTTTTCTTCAGGCTTACCTTTTGTTACTGCTCCAAATAAATTTGAAGCTCTGGCTGCTCATGATGCTTTGGTGGAGCTCAGTGGAGCCATGAACACTACTGCATGCAGTTTGATGAAGATAGCAAATGATATTCGTTTTCTGGGTTCTGGTCCTCGGTCTGGTCTGGGAGAACTGATCTTGCCTGAAAATGAACCAGGAAGCAGTATCATGCCAGGTAATCACAACTAGTAAATGTTGGAACTGGAATTCAGTTAGAGTCCCAGACAGTCTCAACTTTAGAATGTGACCCCATAGCTCGATAGGGAAACACAAAACCCACTTGTTTCAGAATGTTTGAGCTATCTTGAATCAGGACATCTAGGAACATCACCCCACAAGTTAGGAAAAAGTTAGCAGCTGTATTTTAGTTCTCTTATTTGAAAGTATGTAATAGTTCTGTCCTTCACAGGTCAAAGCCAAAAGAATTCTAGAATAGGCTGTTATAAATTATTGGCATGGGTTGAATAAAAACTGTCACACCAGATTCCTCTTATTTCATGTTTTGCATTGAGTTATGGGACTGTTAGGTTAAGGGAGGTGATATGGACTCACAGTCATTTGATAAGACTTACATGATAATCATTGGTTTCAGTGAAGAAGTGTGGGCAGTGTTGGTAAGTGAATATAGCTGGATGAATAGTGACATTTAAGGAGTGACTAATAGGTTGAGTCTAGTCTGGAGGAGTATCTTGATAACTGAAGGACTCTACACATTCAGCACTGTACTAGTGACTGAGGGTGAAGGCAGAAAATACATGCTGATCATACTGGAACAAAGTTGAGGTGGCAGTATATATCACACAGAATCAACATTCCCATAGTCCTCTGTAGGCCAACCTACATCAGAATAAAACTGACAAAGTAAATTTTAATAGTGAGAAAGAAGGTTTGACTGTTGATTGTTTTATATTTATGCATATGTAGATCAAGAGAAGATCTTGTTTTTAAGTATTTCTTGTTGACAAGTGACATAAGGATTTACCTAATTGCAAATCCAAGGTGATTTCTTAAAAAGGAGAAATGGAGAGTCACAGATAAAGGATGTATTTCCCAATATGTTACCTTGCATTGGTTAGAAGAAGGTTGTTGGAGAGACATTACCAGGGTGGTGGAATTCCAGAGACTTGTGTGCTAGAGAGCAGTTTCAACTTGACAGGAAGCCTCCCAAGTGTTACTGATATTTCTTTTTGTAAGTGTTCCCATAGTACTTCTCTGTATTTACTCCTTCACTGTGAAATTGTCATCTCTCTTCATAGCCAAGTTCTGTGAAGGTAGGGCCTTCATCTTTCTCAAGGTGTATTGTGTACTCGATTGTGATATGTATTTATAAAATGAATGAAAACCATGACAGTGGAGAATGATAATGTATAGATTCTCGTTAGTCATTGAGTGATTCAGTTTTGTGGCTACTAATCTTCCTTTCTTTGGTCAGTTGGTTTCATTAAATTGGTCTGCCTTTTTTGTATATCTTTTATTTAATATAATTAGGTTTTTTCCTTTGCCTGATTATTTGACATAAAATCTAATCTTAACTGATAAATGCAGTCATAAGCATATTTGATGGGCATTCTGTCACTGGTGGTTTTCTTGAAGGCAAGGTGAATCCTACCCAGTGTGAAGCAATGACCATGGTTGCAGCCCAAGTCATGGGGAATCATGTTGCTGTTACTGTTGGAGGCAGCAATGGACATTTTGAGTTGAATGTTTTCAAGCCAATGATGGTAAGCTTTAAATTCAGTTTTTAATGATTTTTTTTTTTGTTTAAAAGCTAATTGTCATTGTTTTTGCCTTTCCTGAGGTTTCTTGAGTTTCCACATTAGATAGTTAGATGATATTAGTAGCAATTGGAAATCAAGCACTTCTTAATGTTAGAGGAGTAGCCCTAAATATTAGGAATTGGGTGACTTTTAAGTAATTTGATGGTTTGCATTTTTAATAGGAAGAAAAATTCTGGAAGTAGTACATAGGTTTCTTCACTAGAAATAAGTTCAAGTCTCCTCAGTTTAAAATAAAAACCTTCCCTACAACCCTGCCTCCTTCTCATGCTGTTCTTTTACTTCCTTCTTCCTTTAAATTTAGAGTACCTCAGAGTCACTTTAATTTATGCTGTGATCCCCACAAATCCAGTTTCAGTGCCACCTTCTTGCACCTGAGTTGTTCTCCCATCTTAGTGACCTCTTCCATCCAGTAGACATCCCATAGTTCTTCTCTTCATTGTTTGATGTTGACCGGCTGTTGAGACAGTCTTCATCCATGTTTAACACTTTCTCCCCAGTTCTCTTCCTGTCCTTTGTCAAATTCTTTTTCATTTTTTTACCTCTTTATGCAGTGGAACCATTATTGTATCCAACATAATTGTTTTCTTCTTCTTTTCTCCAGAGATACAACAAGATGGTGTCATCTTTCAACCATTTTTCCCTAGCTGCAAGATAATTAAGGTGCATCATTATTTAGAACTTCATTTGTATCAAGTGTTGTTACATCTAAAATATTTTAGAGGCTTATTTCCTATTAGTATATAGTGTAAAGTCTAATCTTAATTTGGCAAGCATATGCAAATGACAAATATTAAGTATTTAATATTTGAAACTCAGTAGTTTCACTATTTATCAGCTCCTGCTCTGTATCACATCCTGAACTGGGTGCTTGCAATAAAATAGTAAACAAGAAAGATTTTTCCCTTCTGGAGTGTATGTTCTAACTGTAAATAAAAAGCCTGCAGTAGAATTCAGACTCAAACTTTTTCTTCCAGGTTAGATACCATAGAATTGATAGCAGCTACCTGTCACATATGGGTACATAGCAATCATGGTTGGATTTTTATTATTTATTATGGATGAAAGATAATGCCATCTTGTTCCATCTTTGTTACGAGGAAGAAAAAAAGAACAGTTTTGGTACCCATGTTTTCAAGGCATGTAGAAGAGGTAAAATCTATGAAAGAAAGCCTAAGGGGACAGGAAGAGAATTAAGGAGAAAATGTTGTCCTAGTAATCTTTAAATTTTTTTTTCTTATTTTAATAGAAAACAAATCAAGATTATCAACATTTGCCATATAATAAAGTCACAAATATCAAATTAAACTTTTAAAGTTCAGTGCCTTCTATTAGAGTCTATTGTTGGAAGTGTACCCTGAGGTTTTAGACTAAAGGCTATTAAGATATGACTATATCCTAGTTTATATTGGAAATGTTACCAAAAAGAAGCAAATGGTAAAACATACCAATTAATTTTATACTGTATTTAAACATTATATGAAAAATCAAGGTGACCAGAGTGTTTGTTTTGTTAAGCATAAAAATCTTGGTGATCTTCGGGTCTTAATTAGAACAAGGTATATTCCATGCTTGTAAAATTATATCAAAATGAATTCTGTCATGCATAACTTAAAAGAACCAATAAAACAAAGCCAAACAAACAAAAAACCCTTGGTGATTTTTAAGAACTGGGAAATCCTGACTTTACCAGTTGCTTCAAGCACATACTTAATACTTAACCTACATCTGTTTTCTAATTCCTCCCTCATGGAATATTATTTTGTCCATCTCTGGCTATCCAATCCTATGTATCACATAGGATGTCATCAGTTCTTACTTATAAGTTCTTAGACCTGGAGTTAATTCCTCTTTCACCATGATCACCCACTCTTCATACCTGTTTTGTCTACTCAACATGGGTTATCTTTTTTATGTCTTTTCCACCATTTCTCAGTTTTGTGCCCTCAAATGTTCATAATTTCTTTCCTACCACTGAGCTACATCCCTGGTCCTTTTTCCTTTTCTATTAGGAGACAGGGTCTCACTAAATTGCTGAGGCTGGCCTTGAACTTTTCATTCTCCTGCCTCAGCCTCCTGAGTCGCTGGGATTACAGGTGTGTGCCAGTGTGCCTGGTCCTCAGATTTGTTTTTTTTGGGTGTAGTGCAATTTTTATGAGTGCTGTGTAAACATATTAAATATACATTGAATATATATTGAATTATACATTGAGAATGAACCAGCAAACAATATGTGTCATTGGACCAAAGCAAAAAAGTAAACTTAGTAATGTCCCTCCCTCTTCTCTCTCTCTCTCTCTCCCCCTCTGAAAGATTAAAAATGTCTTACACTCAGCCAGGCTGCTGGGGGATGCTTCAGTTTCCTTCACAGAAAACTGTGTGGTGGGGATCCAGGCCAACACAGACAGGATCAACAAGCTAATGAATGAGTCTCTGATGTTGGTGACTGCTCTTAATCCTCATATAGGTAAGGATTCAAAGAATAATGCTATTTTGAATGCAAAATTAAAAGCCGAAACATTTTTAGAGAATGCTGAATCAATGATTGTGCACAGCAAATTCCTTTTGAACATTGAGTAAAATCTCTTAAAATAATTGAAATTTGTGTTAAAAGATACTTTATATATTTATAACTTTTATGGTGATACAGTTCTTCGAAAAACTTGATCCATTATGCTTCATTTTATTTGATATACAATATTCAGAAGTAATATTTTAAATGTATTTAAATGGAGTTCAGAATCTCCATATGCAGGAACTTGGGGAAGGCTCTCTATGAGACCTTCAGCTGGTAATGTCACTAGGTGGCACTGACTGATTACCCACAGAAAATGAATCTGCCTACCTTTACAGATGCTCCATAATACTCTGATTTTGTTGTTTTTGTCCAATTCAGATATGGAAAGCTACCAAGTAAAAGATAAAAAGTTATGTATTCATTGCTTATAGGGAAGGGAAGGAAAATGAAAATATTGTTTATAAAACCATGCTTTTGTATTGCAAGCCTTTTCCAGAATTATAGCTGTTTCATTATGTACAGAATCAGACTTGGATGGTATATTGACCATGGTGATCCCTGTTGAATTGGCTATTTTGTAGGTTTTGAGGCATTCATTGCTTTATGTTGTGACTTGTTAAAAGCCAAACCCCAGCCAGGCATGGTGGTACATGCCTGTAATCTGGGCAACTCTGGAGGCTGAGGCAGGAGGATTGCAAGTTTGAGGCCACCCTCAGCAACTTGGTGAGGCCATAAGCAACTTAGCAAGACCTCATCTCAAAATAAAAAAACAAAAACAAAAACAACTGGGGATATGGCACAGTGGTTAAATACCCCAGGGTTCAATTCTCAGTACCAAAAAAAAAGAAACAAAATAGAAAAAGAAAAGAAGTCAAACTCTTCTTTCTGCTGAAGTTAATATAGTATTTGATTTTCTATTTTAGAACAATAAGTTATGACATAGTTTTATGGTATGGATACTACTTCAAAACCTTCTGTAATTCTGAACTTTCAAGGCCCATCTTAACCTTACTTCTCAGAAAGCTCTAATTTCATTTTTACAATATTAGAGCTCATTTAACTGCTTTAGGTAACTTTGAGCCCAATATGTGTTTTTTTTTAGTACTATTGGTAATGATATTTTGATTAATTAAAATTGTACATCAACTTTCAACTGAAAAGATGCAAAGGAGTCACCAACAAGTTTGTGTGAGAAATGTTTCAGCAGATCTTTACTTCAGAACATGTTGCCAAAACTCTTAAATTAGAGGTATCACCTAAAACTGAATGACTGATAGATATTTCTTGGAATCAGTTTAAAGTGAGAGAGAAAGACTTATCAGAGGTAATATAAGGATGAGATGGGCAAATATCTTCTTACTAGTTGACTGAGCATAAGCCATACAGCCCTCCAAACCATGGCTTCTCAGTGGCCTAGATGTGTAACAGACTGATTATTAATACTGTCTTGTGGCACTTGAGAACTGAAAGTGGTGAGCATTCATGCTTAGACATTCTCTGAGTTTCACATGAGAATTCTTTCTCAAAGCTACTTTGGTCACTAAATGCCCTTTACAACATGTTGACCATTCACAGATAGAGTTCAGTAATAAAACTACCAGTAGTTTGTTTTGTAGATGATGATTAATTGCATATAGACATGTAACACCTTACTGGGTTGATAATCATATTGCCTCAGCAGTCTTCTTCCCTTTGGTCATATTCCTCTGATCTTTGTTTTTTGGTCTTTTCCTTCTACCTTGGTTTCATTTTCATTCTTGCTTTTGCCTTCTGATTTTTTTTTGTTTTTGTTTTTGTTGTTGATTTACTTTTTTCTGATTTTTTTAAAAAAGTTATATTAAGTCACGACTACAAGGCCAAATGCCCAGTCCCTAACTTTATTAATTTAAAAAGCAAATAATTCTGAAGTCAGCAGTATACCTGTGATCTTTTGTACAGGTATGTATTTCTGCTATACTTCCTGTATCCTTGTAATTTCTGAGGGGAGGACAGGGAATGGAAGCCATTGCAGTAGAAACTCAGAAGAGAAGAACTGCTGCAGGAAGGCGTGTCTTTCCTCAGAGCACTGGCTGTTCCTCACTGAGGGGACTTCTCCCCCCTCAGAGCTAGTCACCACAGTTGCCAGCTGTACAGTATTACATACATTTTCTGCAGGACTGGAGTGTCTCACCCATTAATGCTTCCTTAGAAAGATAATTATTGCTGGTTAAACACCTTGTTTGGAAAAATGTACCTGGATTGTATATGTCTTGATACTATATTTTCTGTTTTGTTTTCCCTGTAAAAATGTCTGAGTTAATGGGCAATTTCATTCTAGGAAGGCATTTGCTACTTAAAGTGAGGTATGTTCAAGTCTTTATACTTGAGAAAAGTAAAGGTTTTATTCCATATGAGAAGTAAATTATCATGATACTCACTTTAAATATTTTTAAAAATTTTTGGAATATGTCAGTTAAGAAGGCTTTCTAGCATCAATATCAAGTAAGCAGTGATTACTTTTTGCTTTAGAAAACCAAATTCTATTAACTCTGGTGTTGTCTCTTTTTTCTTCAGGGTATGACAAGGCAGCAAAGATTGCTAAGACTGCACACAAAAAAGGATCAACCTTAAAGGAAACTGCTATTGCGCTTGGCTATCTCACAGCAGAGCAGTTTGATGAATGGGTAAAGCCTAAGGACATGCTGGGTCCAAAGTGATTGAAATAAATTTATAATAAAAATAAATGTGTAAAATTTTAAAAAAACAGACCCCTTATGTCTATTTCTTAAACAAAAATGAATACATTTAAAAAGAAATTGCTGTTGGACTTGAGAATTTCTAGCAAAGCATTTGAGCAATGTATAAAACTCCAGGTTAGCTACATCCAAAGTAAATTGAATAAGTAAAAAAAATATAAAACGAAAAGGAAAACATACTTTTTTCTTTTATCTTAAAAATACTATTGTTGAATCTCTAATATTTGTGCATGTGTGTATCACTGTAAGTTTTCTAAAAAAGTCCCATCTGTTTGTTTTTGTTTTTTTTCCTAGTGCTGGGGATGGAACCCATGACCTGGGCATATGCTCTATGCCTGGGCCATATCCCTAACCCTGAAGAGTTGTAAATGTTTTGGTTTGGGTTATTTTAAAAATTCCTACAGTAGAAAAAGTATATTTTGTTTTATTCTCAGATCATGCCTATCTTTTAAGTTTCCTGTGATTTGGGAGCATGGGCTGACGAAGTCCTTGTTAGTAGTGATTGTGTGTGTGTGTGTGTGTGTGTGTGTGTACGCGTGCATATATTTAAAAAGCTAGAAAATAAGGTCGATGAAAAAAACTTGGGACATATTTATTGTATGTGCTAATGATACATACATATAACCCTCCCAGTCTTACTTCAGTTATTATAAAAAGACTGGAAAGACGTGGGTAAAGGATTTCAACACCTGGATTAGAAAGGATAAGGGAAGCTGGTGGGAGGACTAGAAAGAAAGGAATGATGAAGAGGTCGTGTGAATGAGTCTTGCCCATCATCTCTTTCTGCACCCCGGCCAATATTTTTCAGCAGGAGCTCATTTGAAACAACATTTTGAATTATCAGTTGTAGAGAGATCCAGAATAGATTGACCTAAATCTGAAGCTAAAGGATTTAAATCAACCTCTGCTATGTAGGGAGTTAGAACAGGTGCACGCCCCCCACCCCCCTTCCACATATATATTAGCAGGGTCATGAAGAGAGAAATGCCCATGAGCTGAATCATCTGTAAGTAAGGTTCTGTCAGTCATATTTTTAAAAAATGGAATCCTTCCCCCTAATACTCATGGAAAATTAATCACAATTCAAATTCCCCTGTGGTGGTTTGAAAGTAGTTGCTTTATATAGCATTTAAATGCGTAATTAAAACAAGTTCTAGCAACATTATGATGGAAGATGAAATTTAGTTTCTTAAGCCATGGGCATTTTTATTGTAAAATGTTTTGGAAGTTTTGGGTTTTTTTTAATCATATGAGTGCCTATAGAATCTGCTTTTTAGCCCATGTAACACTGCTTTTGCCGGTGTTATTCAGATGTTGATGATGATAATGCTGGTACAACTTGCTTTAAAATAAACCAGGCAACTGGGGAGGCTGAGGGGTATTGCAGTTTCGAAGCCAGCTACAGCAATTTAGCAAGACCCTGTCTTAAAAGGGCTGGGGATGTGGCTCAGTGGTAGAGCACCCCTGGATTTAATCCCCACTACCAAAATTAATATAATGTCATGGTTTGCCCTAGTCCGTCCCTTTTTTGGGGGAAGAGGAAAACAAAAGACTTCATTGGAAAATAACACTATCATTTAGATTGTATAGCAGTGCTTAGAACTCAGCCATCAAAAACTATCAACTGACCTGACCTATGGTTACAGAACAGTGTATCTACTAGGATATCCAATGTTTTGCCCTAGCAGGTATCCTGTCTACATAGGCTGTCATTTGAGGGCTAGACTGGAGACATGAGTCACCATTCTCATAGTAAAAGATAACAGCAGATCAGGTTCCTAGGCTCAGAATCTTTGCCCACCTGTCTGATAGATCATAGCATAATTCAGTCTATCATGTAATCCTTCAATTTAAATCCTTGTAACTTAAAAGTCAATATCATTAACAGAACATGGGATTTTCCTATATTATTTGTGCAACTGTGTAAATATATAATTATTTCAAGAAGTTTTTTAAAAGAGGGGGGAACAGTGGGAGAAACCTAATCTGTGTGTGGACTAGCACTTGCTCCCATTAATATGTTCTTAAAGTGTGAATAAATTTTAAAAGTTTGACTCCGAAAAAAAAAGTCAACATCAGTCATTTTTCTTTGCCACTGGGGATAATTTTGTCCTGTAGGGGATATCTGCAATGTGCAGGAACATTTTTGGGTGTCCACTGAGGGAGGGTGTGCTATTGGCTTCTCATGGGGTAGAGAGCAGAGATGCCAAACATACTAAACAGATGAGCCCCTTACAACAAAGAATTGTCCAACCTGAAATGTCAATAATGCTGAGATTAAGAAACTTAAAATTGATTTTATTACTTGAAACCCTCAGGTATCTTGGGTGTGAGCATAGATGGCAAAGAGTGACTGAAATAGCTGATCATGGTGCTCAAGCCTTGGAATGACCTATTCCCAGCAAAAACACCAAAGAATCATGCTGGATAAACATGAGCAGGGTCAAAAAGTTGGAGAAAATGTCAGGTAAATATGTTCAAGATGGAGACAGAAACAATACATTGATCCCTGTAAGCAAACACGAAGGACAGGAACTTTCCTGAGTGAACAAATTTCAGAGAAGGAAAGTCATGGGATTTATCAACTATTCAGCCTGGAACTAAAGCAGCACAGGAATTCAAAGAAAGCCACCCAGATTTAATCATTTCTTACTTTTGGGTTTGGCTGATAGGAAAGAAGAAAAATATGTGTGTGTATAAATTTATATATATATGTATCAATTATTCTGTTAGTAAAAATGAGATTTTTAATGATCAATATTTTTCATAACATAAAATATAGTAAAAAAATGTAGTGAGAGGAGTGACAATTTTATCACATTTTAAAAAATCTCAATATCTTGGCTTTCTCCAAGAAAAATGAATTCCCATATTTTCATCTACATTCAAGCTGTTGTAATATATTGTTTCAGTTGAAGTATATAAAGAAAAGTCTGGCCTCCCACTGGTAAATGGCTGGAAAAGAGAATGCCTTAGGACTCCTTAAAGGTTTTGGGGAGTTCACTTTGAGAAATACTGAATTAAGTTTTGTATATATTGGTAACACTTCATTTGTAATGTTAAATTTATTCTTCCATTAAGAAAAATTATCTGGGCTGGGCATGGTGGTGCATGCCTGTAATCCTGGCAGCTCAGAGGTTGAGGTAGGAGGATGGAGAGTTCAAAGCCAGCCTCAGCTGTTTGGGGGGTGCTGAGCAACTCAATGAGACCCTGTCTCTAAATAAAATACAAAATAGGGCTGGGGATGTGGCTCAGTGGTTAAGTGCCCCTGAGTTCAATCCCTGGTCCTGCCCCTCAAAAAAAATTTATCTGTGTGTACACATGCACACACACACACACACACACACACACACACACACACACATATTACAGCCTCGCAGTGGCTCATCAACTTATCAAGATTCTGTCTCAAAAAATAGAAAAGGAAAAAGGATGGGGATGTAGCTCAGTGATAGAACACCCATAAGTTCAACCCCCAGAACTGAAAAAAAAAAATTATATTACACAAACATGTATATTCTCAAAAAAATTTTTGAAGTATTTCATACTCTAATATCTTGAAGATCAGAGTGTTGTGTATGACTTTTATGTTATGCCTCACTCTTCTGTCCATTTTGTCTGTAACTACTATAGCAGGAATAAATTTGAGACATGCAAATTTTTTAAAGGGGGCCTATAAAAACAAAACTAGAAACTAAAGTGAAAAATTTTTAGCCATTTTCATTGAAAATGGACCTTCAGCAATTGACTTAGAACTTCTACCTATAATCTGAGTGAGGAGAAAGAAGCTCCTCCACCATATATGTGGCCCACTAGCAGGGAACTGAACTCAAAACAATGAGAAAGGAAGCTGAAGGGCTGTGGCCCCCATTCTCCTTGAATGTGAATCTACTTTCCTAAACCTGTCTACATCTCTAACTGGTACATGTTGAGATTCTTTTCCATCAAGTATGCCAAGAACCCTGCTGCTCCTGAGTTCCTTCTGGGAACTCTTCAGACCCTTCTTTGGAGAAATCTCTTTTCTCATAACAACAGGGCTGATAGTTGCCAACAATCCTTGGTCTATGGCCACACCACTCCAATCTCCGTCTTCTGGTTCTATTGTCCTCTTCCTCTTTTCCTTGTATCAAAATTCCCTGTGATTGTATTAATGTCTAGGGGGTCTTGAGTTCTTTTTCTCCATTCAGCAAAGAATTGAAGAACAGGACACAGATTTAGCAAGCAAACAGCAGGTTTCTTGCAAAAGCAACAGAGAGAAATCTCCAAAGAGAAGGAGCCCTGGAGTAGAGTCCACTGGGGAAGTTTTGGCTTGTTCTTTTCATGGTCCCTGGAATTTTCTCTTTTCCTCATCTCTTCCCTGTGCATACTCTCCTCACTATTGTTCATTGATGCCACCACCCTGTGCCCTTGCATCTATTTTAGTTTTTCTATTGGATCCCTACTTAGAAGAGTGTGGAAGTGCCTGTCTGATTGTGCCCCTGGCTCGTGTCCATGAATACTTTCGTCAACTGCAAACTTGACCTCATTGAAAGACCTTCTCCATTATTTTGGCCTGGCCCTGTCCCTGACTTCCTCACTCACTATCTTGCCCTGACTGCTTACACCCTTCTACATCAGCCTCAGTTGCACTTAGGGTCCACTAGATAATATAGGACATTGTCTCCATCACAGGATCTTTAACTTAATCACATCATTTTTGCCAAGAAAAAGTAAAATCTGTAGGCTGCAGGGGTTGGGATCTAGATATCTTCAGCAGCCATTATGTAGTCTATTACTGTACTAGTATAGTATTGAACAAAATGCAATTAAAATTTAGAAGACAGATTCACACAAAGCAGTTGATTCCACTATAGGAAACTTAAGATAATTTATGAAACAATTCTAAAAGCTGGAGGAAGTGTGTTTACCAACACCCTAAATTATTTTGTTTTCTACATAAGTTTCATCAGTCTCATCACAAAACTTTTTGACTCAATTACTATAAAATTGTATGTAAAACTATTTACACACTCTGACAAAGTCAATTTCGGTCTCAATGGGAGCATCACAACCTGTTTGAACTGTGTTTGTATCACAACTAGTTCAAAGTATACTTTTGCTCCATAGGCTTCCGAAATTAGTAAAAATGCTGCTTTTACTCCAACCTCATACCACAAAGTAAGTATCTATATTACTGCCAGATCAAATTAATTATCTTTAATGTCAAAGCTTTTAATAGAATTTGCAATAACATTCATAATACCATTCACCTTCAGCACTTCAACAAAAAGAAATAATTGATTTTCTGTTTGAAACCTCTAATGGCTGATATAAAGATAACATCATTTAACTCTTCAGTTAATTAGCCCAACATCATGAATTAAGCTATGAAAAATAATACTTATTTACAGTCTGAAGGCTGAAATAAGAAAGCAGAGTCTTACCTTATTTGATCTCAGCTGGAAATGTGTGCACTGAATGGCATGTCTCTGTGCTCGTCTGCAAATGACCCCAAAAGAGCCACAAATATTGATTTTGGGGTTACAAATACATTTTTGCCAGTATGGAATCTGAAAATAATGAGGACTGGCTTTATTACCAAGCTCTTTCCCAAAAAAGAAGTATGCATTTTCCCTTCTCTTCCCTTCTACATCCCTTCCGTCTCTCCAGCCCTTCCTTCTCTTTCTTCTCTTTGAAGATGCTGAAATCTGAACTTATTATTGATAAATAAATAGATTTAAAGTGAAAATATACAAAAGGGACAAGAGAAGGGTTTTGATAGAGTATGATGCAGAAGAAACAAGAATGATTATTATGGATAGCTTAGATTCATACTTGGCAAAAAATAGGACTCAGTTTTTATTTTAAACTGGAGGTGTTAAAGTAAGAAGCAATTAAATGTCCTAAGGAGAGGTATTTTTTTCTTTCTGGTGCTATTTCAGAAGCACGGGCACATGGTTAGAGAGTACTCAACAAATATGTTAGTAATGAAGGTTGGAAAAATAGCTGGGATTAATGCTCCACCTTTTAAAAATTTTTTTTTAATTTAAAAACTATACTACAATAAGCTTCCTGATGCTTTGAGTACTGTGTCTTACCACAAACGTGTGTGTGTGTGTGTGTGTGTATGCGTGTGCATGTGCATGTGCTTGTGATTGAACCCAGGGTCTCATGCATCCTAGGCAAGTGCTCTGCCACTGAGCAATATCCCAATCCGCCAAGTATACTTTGAAAGAGTATGTTACTGAGTGAAACAACACAATAAAAGGTGTATCTTTAGCCCAAGGATATGAAGAATCTTGGTCTCCATGGTCATCCCCCAAATTTTCTTTAAAACCCAAGAATGATAAGAAAATGTTGCTATTTCAGTCACATCTGCTCACTAGTGGAATGTTAACTGTCTCTCCAGGGGTGCAAACTGTATCAAAGACTGAATTATCAAGAAACCATCACCCAGAAATCTTGTGAGTCAAGCCAAATTGATTTGTCACTTCAACCTGGTCCTTTAACTTGTACAAGGAAGATGAGTAGAGAAACCTGTTCTTCTGTCAAACCAACTAGAAAAGATTATGAAAATAGTCTCCTTATCATAGCATTTGCTGAAGATGTGTTAATTTTAATTAAGGCTATTTCAAATATATTTCATAGTTCTTACACAGTGAGAAGTGTTTTAAAAATGATTAACTCAGTAGAGCATTATTTTTCAAATTATTATTATTATTTTTTTGGATCCAGGGATTGAACCCAGTGGTATTCGACCACTGAGCCACATCCCCAGCCCTATTTTGTATTTTATTAGAGACAGGGTCTCACTGAGTTGCTTAGCACCTCATTTTTGCTGAGGCTGGCTTTGAACTTGCAATCCTCCTGCCTCAGCCTCCCCAGCCTCTGGGATCACAGGTGTGTGCCACCTGTTTTACAAATTATTGATTCATTAATAGAGAAAATTATCAGTGGAACTTACAATTTTTTTGAATTTTGGATTATGCAGCAATGTATATTTTAATTTAGTATATGAATATATACGAATAGCCACACAAAACAAAAATATAGGTTTTGATTTATACCATGCAGTAATTTTGGGGGAAGGGAAGTTGAACTGAGAAAAATTCTCATACCAAAATAATCTTAAAACTTAAATTCTACTGGGATGAGGTAATAACACACTTAATTCTGATTTTGTTATTTTGTCATGTTTATACTTGTTATTATTTAGGTTCAATTTATTTAGCATATCCCATGATATCCATTTGTATTAAAGTTCAAGAATACTTCTTTAAAACCCGAATTATGGTATATCTTGCCAAAATGTAATTTTTGAGTTATGATGTTTATCTTATATATAAAATGACAAATATATTTGGCAAAAGGCATCTGTAACAGTTATTTTCACCCTAGTTTTTTTGGCACAGAATCTCTGTGGGAACTTCTAAAACATCAGTGTTCATTTCTACCCTTCATGAATTAAATCAAAATCTCTGAAGGAGGGGACTAGGCGTTGGCATTTTCATAAAAAGCTCCACAGGTGATTTTTACCTGTAGCCAGGGTTGAGAACCACCAGCCTACACAACACAATGGTAACTTTTCAATATATAAATTAGCAAGTGAGAATATTCAATACAAAATAATCATTGTTCATTTATTATGACATTCTAGTTATAGAGCCAATTAGATCACTTGGGCAGGATTTTACTTTAAATTCTCTTATTTCCTTGAAGACTTGCAGGACTTTAATTATTAAGGAAGAAAAAATTTATTGCAATTTTATCCTAATGATCAAACATTTTTTAAAAAGTTATTTGTCTGTATTACTAATAGCCTTGTAGTAAGAATGCTAAAATCATAGTTTCTTGCAATTTCTTGGCATGGATGTGGGGGAAAAGCACACTCATACTTTGCTGGTGGAGTTGCAAATATGGTGCAACCACTCTGGAAAGCAGTATGGAGATTCCTCAAAAAATTTGGAATGGATTCACCATTTGACCCAGCTATCCCACTCCTCAGTTTATACCCAAAGGTCTTAAAATCAGCAAAGGATAGGGATGCAGCCACATCTATGTTCATAGCTGCTCAATTCACAATAGCTAGATTGTGGAACCAACCTAGATGCCCTTCAATTGATGAATGGATAAAGAAACTGTGGTATATATACACAATGGAATATTACTCAGCCATAATGAAAAATAAAATTAAGGCATTTGCTGGTAAATGGGTGGAGTTGGAGAATATCATGCTAAGTGAAATAAGCCAAGCCCAAAAAACCAAAGGCTGAATGTTTTCTCTGGTAAGTGGATGATGATACATAATGGGGGAGGGGAGGAAAAGAGAGGAAAGGAGGAACTTTGGATGGTGTAGAGGAAAATGGGAAAGGAGGGGGTGGGGGAAGGAAAGATAGACTGAGACAGACAGTTTATGTAAGATTACATGAATCATGTGAATCTACATTGTGTACAACTATAGAAATGAAAAGTTGTACCCCATATGTGTATAAAAATTAAAAACAGAAAAAAACCCAAATAAAAAAAAACAAAACCTCACTACCCCAACACACAATTAGTAAGTCTTCTCTACTGATATTTGAATTTTAATTTAAGTAATTTTTGACTTTATACTTTCATAATTGTTAGATATAATTTCACTGATTATTCCTTACTCTTTCTTTCAACATTCCCCAGTCATAAATGAGCATGCAGTCCAAAAAATTAACCTAACTAATGTCAAAGAAACAAAATCAAAATGGAGTGACATTGGTTTAGGTCCACTTAGCATAGATTTGTAGGTCATTGTCAATCAGATGTCAGACATGTCAGTCCACGCTCTGAAGGTGGGCTCCTAACCTACCATGTGTGTTAGCGTAGGCAATGTTAACTTCAGGTGACCTTCAGAGAATAAGACCTTGCTTAATCCCTTCTTATGCTTCCAAATGAGGCCATTTACTGTGCAATATTGCCAATCACTGGAGAGTTTATTCCTGAGGTGACCTAATGGGAAAAGGCAGGAGCCCTAAGCTTCAAATCCATCTACCCAGGATAGAATTTAGGGATGTTTGTGGAATAAAGAAACAGGCAGGACTGACGAGTAGGGCAAGGTGATTGAAGTTGAGGAAAAGTGAAACCACTGGTGGTCTGCACATACTTCATAGCTCTTCATTGGTGGCATGTTTGGAAAATGGCAGTGTCAGTCTGAGGGTGAGGTTTTTGGCCCTCTGATGATAAAACATCCCCCACTGGACATTTGTGGAGGTCAGTGAAGGACCGATGATTTCAACTGATTTGAATAACAATGTAGGCAACCATTACCATTGGGACCAATGAGTCAGAGGTGTTATCTAGAATAAAGCTGATGGGATCATGCTGCTTAGCTAGATGACCTTTCAAATTGGTGATAAAGGCAGGTAACCAAAGGCAAGTGACCTTAGAAGGTGTAGTTAGATTTTCCCTCCTTTTCACTTATAGGATGTTTTTCCCTAGCTATAGCTTTATTGAGGTAAAATTAAGTACAATAAAATGCACATATTTGAAGTATGCAATTTGATCAGTTTTGACATGTATATAACCAATACAATCATATAAAAACATTTCCATTACTTTTTTAAAATTTGAAATCACGCAGACTGTTTCCTGCATGGTTTATCACATTAGAAATCAGTCACCTTTATATAGAACCCTACCCCTACATGTGAACTATTTCAAAATTAAATGAATAAATAAATATAAATATCTCAAAGGCCAAGGGAAAAAGCACAAGAAAAGTAAAAAAAAGTGCTTTGAACTAAGTGATAATAAAAGCTTAAACTATCAGGATTTCTGGGATGAAACAGTACTCAGATGAACATTTATAACTTAAAGTACTTGTATCAGAAACAAACTAGAATAACAATCAAATCATTTTCAAATTATGTAGTAGGAAGGAAAAAATAAGAGTAGGAGCAGAAATATCTGAAATAGAGAAGAAATAATACAGCTAAAATTTGATTAAAAAATAAACAAGTCTAATCAAGAATTAAGAACACAAAAAATTAATATCAATGGAAAGGGAGCTATCAAAATAACCCTACAAATGCTAAGAATATATTAAGGTAATATTATAATTGTATGTCAACATACGTGATAGCTTATTTAACATGTCTATATTAGAGAAGGAAATATTCTATATATGTCTGTTTAGTCTAAACTATCAATTGTATCTTTTACTTCTATAGCTTCTTTAAATTAATTAATTAATTAATTTTTATTTTGGTTCATTGTACACAAATGGTGTACAACTATAATTTTTCTGGTTGTACAAGAAGTAGAATCATACAATTTGTGCATTCATACATATACATAGGGTAATGATGTTTGTCTCATTCTATTATCTTTCCTTCCCTGTCCCCTCCCCACCCCTCATTATCCTCTATACAATCCATCCTTTCTCCATTGTTCCCTTACCTACCCCCACCCCATTATGTGTCATCAACCACTTATCAGATAAATCATTTGACCTTTGGTTTTTTGGGATTGGCTTATTTTACCCTAATTCACTATAGCTAGATCGTGGAACCAACCTATGTCCTTCAATAGATGAATGGATAAAGAAACTGTGGTATATATACACAATGGAATATTATTCAGCTATAATGAATAATAAAATTATGACATTTGCAGGTAAATGGAGTTGGAGAATATCATGTTAAGTGAAATATAGCTTTTTATTTCATTTTTGTTTGACAGATCTATTCAGTGGATGTCAGAGGCATGTTAAAGTTACCCAGTATTATTGTATTGTGATCTATTTGATTCATGAAATTGAGGAGGGTTTGTCTGATCTACATAGATGCTCCATTGTTGGGGGCCTAAGTATTTATGAATGTTATGTCTTGTTGATGTATAATTCCCTTAAGCAATATGAAATGGCCTTCTTTGTCCCTTCTGATTAACTTTGGCTTAAAGTTCACTTTCTCTGACATGAGGTTAGGAACCCTGCTTCTTTATGTGATCCATGTGAGTGATGTTTTTTCCCATCCTTTCATCTTCAGTCTGTGGATGTTTTTGCTTATGAGGTGAGTCTCTTGAAGAGAGCATATTGTTGGGTCTTGTTTTTTAAACCAATCTGTCAGTCTGTGCCTTTTGATTAATGAGCTTAGGCCATTAATGTTCAGGGTTGTTATTGAGATATGATTTGTATTCCTTGTCATTTGGGTTTACTTCTGGTTTTTCATTTGAATTAGTTTCTCCTTTGATTAATTATTCATTATTTATTTAGTGTAGTTCCTCCCTTTATTGGTTTTCACTTTTTTTTAATTTCATCTTTGCAGAATATTTGGTTGAGAATGTTCTGAGCAGGTGTCTCATTATACCATTCTTTACTTTGCAGATCAGTTTAACTATGTACATTCTTAACTCCTTGTCTGACATTTTTTTCCCCCATGATGATAGTGGATTCTGTTACTAGAGTACATTTCTTTGCTTGGGGAAATTTGTTCTCTTGCTTTTTCATGTTGTTTATGTCTCTACCCATCTAACAGTATGGATCTGAAGCAGTAGAGTTTCTACCCGGTGGACTAATAGTGTCCCTAAAGGTTTTCCATTATCTGTTTCGGATGAGACAAATAATAACAATAACCAATGCAAACAATGTACAGCATTAAACCAAATAGTTCCTACTATGATGTCTACAATGTTAATTATCACAATAAACAGAAATTATATGGCCCATTATTGCCTACAATAAAAACAGCAAGTTTACAAAAGGGTTTATAATTTCAAATGGTGGACAGGGGGAGAATAGATCTGACATAGAATGTGATGATTATGAGGGAGGGGGAGAGAGAAGAAGTAAAAAATTCAAGGAAGAGTGAAAGAGAGAAAAACAGAGATTGGCTATTAGCAAAAGAAAAGAATCAAGGGAAACAGGTAGGAGAAAAAATATATATAAAGTAAAAATTTTAACAAATTAAAAAGAAGTGTAAAAATACAACTAAAATATACTAATCAAATATTCTAGTTCACAAAAAAAACTAATCCATGAAAAATAACTGGCTTCAAAAGTGCTACAAATGAGAAAAAACAAATATACATATGTATAAATATGACCATTAAGGTCACAATTAAACAGAGAAAAAGAATTAAAAAAAGATCTTGAAGAAAAGTTAAAGAATTCTTTCCACTGGAGTTCAAAACATTCTCAGTTTCTCTTCTCAGCAGATTTAGGTGGGGTGGTCTGGAGTATGATGCTCTACCATCTGGATTGCCAGAATGAGAGAGGTAATCCTATAGGTGGAATTCCTGGATGCAGATTTTAGGCTTATGTGGGTTCTGGCTCTTTGCTGAATGACATTTGGCCTGAAGATTTATATCAGAGCACTAGCTGGTCCACACTGGGGTCGTACCCCATGAAGCCCCCTGGTTTTGCACTTTTGTGGTGGGAGAGCCAATTCTTCCTCTGGTATGTCACCTCTGGACCCCATGTTTCCTGGTCTCAGGTTTAGTCTCCAATTTCTCCTGCCCCTGCCCTTCCGACTTCCCAACCAGATGTGTCTCTCCCAGTCAGTCCTGCAAGCAGTCTGACTGGGGGGAGACGGGTGGAGCTAGGTGGGTTTCCATGACTAGTTGTCCCCTGTGTGAACCTCTCTCCATGTTTGATTTTCTCTTGATTACTTAAACATGCTTTATGCCATGTGGTATGTGTTTACTGGACCTGTATTTCAGGCCAAATTCAGGTTTGTCAGGAATCGGCCCATCATCCGCTGGTCTCCATGCAACAGCTTCAAAATGGTTCCTTCCTGTGTCTTCCACACACCACCTGGAGAGATGGTGGCTTCTTTTTCTGCACAAGGATTTTGTACAGGTTTTGTACAGATTTTCAGGTTTGCCAGGCAATGTCCTTGATCTCTACACACCTGTACCCAGATGGGCCTCAGGCCTCCCCAAAACACAGGTTCCTTTAATTCCCTCTATCCTCCACTAAGCTCACAGAGGGACAGCTCTGGTTGGTGCTTCTATCCTCTCTGCGGCAGTGGCTGTACCACTCAGGATTTTTTCCTTATTTTATTATATCCAATCTCCTGAGTCCCCAATCTATTTTGATTGTCGAGTTTTAAATTCCAGTAAAGACTCCCTGATTTTTTTTTTTTTTGTTCACCCACCTTTGTGAGAAACTGCCTGCCTGCTTTCTTGGTTGCATTCCGCCATCTTGAAAACCTCTATAGGTTGATTTGACTTTTGCCAGACCAACCAATCATCCTTCTTAACCAGTGATGTAATTACCAACTGTCTTGCAGTTTAAAGCTATAAATATGGCTCCACTTTATAAAACCTTGAAGCACATTTTCAAGAATGCTTGGACCTGTTTTCCCAAATTGCATCTTATTTACCCAAATACATGTAATTTTCTTTGTGCTCTACTAGATTAATTTTATTCTTGAATGACAATCTGGAACCACCAAAGGTAGAACACAGTGAAGATACCATATAAAAATTTCTCATTCTCCATAACTCTTCTTGGCAATTGACACCTTTTAAAAAAATTCATTCTTTTTAATTGGCAATTTATTTCTTTCCTCTTATGTTAGGATAGCAATAAACAGTATAGACAGTCAAATCTGAGTGGAAAACTAGGGTGTTTGTGTCTTGATTTCTTTGGTTAAATTATGGAATTTTATGTTTCTCACTTTTTTTAACTTCAAAAATCGAATCAAAGACTTTCTGTTACCTAAGTTCAGTTCATTTTTCCCAGCTGCGAGACTAGCATTCTAGTGTTTGCCTCACTGACCACCCACTGTCTTTATTTTCCTTTTTTTATTAAACTTTTTATTTTGACCTATTTTAGACTTAGAGCAAGGTTAGGAAAATAATATGACAAATTCCTTTATATCTCTTACCCAGCTTCCCCTAATGTTAACATCTTACATAACCATAGTAGAATGGTCAAGAACAGGAAATTCACCTCTATATGATAGTTTTAACTAAACTATAGACTTTTTCTCAAATTTCACAAAATTTTCCACTGTTATTCTTTCTTTGTTCCAGGATCCTCTTTAGCACCCTGGATTATATTCAGTTGTAAATTTTCCTTTGTTTCTTCTTGTAACAATTTCTCAGCTCCTTGTTATTTTTTTATCATGTGGTAGTTATACAGGATACACATCAGGTATTTTATAGATTATCTTTCAATTGACTTTTGGTTTTCTCACAATTGGAGTGCAGTTATGCATTCTGGGAAGAATATCACAGGGCTGACGTAGTATCCTCTGTGTATCATAGTAAGGGGCTTGTGCTCTTCAGATCTTGTTACAGATGATATTTACCTTTATCATTTGGTTAAAAGGGTATCTGCCCTGTTTCTATACTGTAAAGGTACTATTTCTCCCTTTGTAATTAATAAGTATCTTGGGTAGATATGTTGAAAACACAAATCTTTTCCTCCAACTTTCACCCATTAATATTTGTTTTTTTTTGAACAGTACAGAATAAATTTATTGCCGAATTTTTTAAATTAGTAGTACTATTTTGTTTTTTTT